>QLTV01002492.1:1854110-1865689 GCA_003457575.1 Thermophis baileyi
GCAGGGGTGAAATTCAGCAGGTTCTGACAGGTTCTGGAGAACCGGTAGCAGAAATTTTGAGTAGTTTGGAGAACCGGCAAATGCCTCCTCTGGCTGGCCCCAGAATGGGGTGGGAATGGAGATTTTGCAATATCCTTCCCCCAGGAATGGGAGGGAATGGAGATTTTGTAGTATCCTTCCCCTGCCACGCCCACCAAGCCACGCCCACAGAACCGGTATGGAAAAATTTTGAATTTCACCCCTGGGCGGGGCCAGTCAGAGGTGGTATTTACCGGTTCTCCGAACTACTCAAAATTTCCACTACCGGTTCTCCAGAACTGGTCAGAAACTGCTGAAACCCACCTCTGTCCTCCACCCATCCAATTCCTTAGAGCAAGGACAGCTTCCCGCCCCTCTTTTCCATTCTATTGAGGCAAGCAAAAGGGTAGAGATGATACATTCCAAATGCAGCACTATCTGCCTGCAGCGTCCCTGCCACCTCGAGCCGAGGTGGCGCAGTGGTTAGAGTGCAGCACTGCAGGCTACTTCAGCTGACTGCTAGCTGCAGTTCGGCGGTTCAAATCTCACCGGCTCAAGGTTGACTCAGCCTTCCATCCTTCTGAGGTGGGTAAAATGAGGACCCAGATTGTTGGGGGAAATATGCTAACTCTGTAAACCGCTTAGAGAGGGCTGTAAAGCACTGTAAAGCGGTATATAAGTCTAAGTGCTATTGCTATTGCTATTGCCAGGGCAAGCCAACCTTAATTTCTTCAATACTTAAAATTGGGCAAACGTGGGCAGGAAGAACTTCCATATGCCATTTGTTATTAATATGACCAAGCATTGTGAAGTTTCTTTATTCCAGAAGGAACAAATTCCAACAAACACCAAATTCCACACAGGAGTTTGCATGCTTGAGGAATAATACCTTATTCCCTAACAATTGATTTGAAGTTTCCTATTGATTTTTTTCCCTATCCTTTTATCTTATGCCACAACTATTATTTTCCTTAGTGGCTGGAAAAAGGGGGAGAATTAATAGGGATTTTTAAAAATAAATTAAAATAAAAACATACAAAGTCAGAGCCTTTGAATTAGCATATGTCCATCCCAGTGAACAGACAGCCTAGTTCTCCTCATGCTTTTTCAGAAAGGAAGACTCAATTATAAATGTTCTGAAGATGCAAACATGTATCTGAATAAATGGGCTTGCTTGCTAAAACATTCCATATTTATTTGGAAAGTGAAGCAACTCCTTAGTAAAGAGAAGAGATAAACAATATTTCATCCTTTCTCCTATCCTGCACAGAAGCTGGAGAAGAAAATGGGTTCTTGGATCAGAAACTTGTGGTTTTTTTAAAAAAAATTCTGCCACTTTTAGTGGAAGATCCCGGAAGCATGGATTAGCTAGCTTGGTCTTTACAGATCCCAATCAAAGAAAGACCCATTATAGTCAGTGGTTAGTGTGCTGGAATAGAATCATGGAGATCCAAATTCAAGTGTCCATGTAGTCATCGTTGTTCATTGGTTGTAAAAGATATAGAGAATGGCCTCGAAGGACAAATTGATCACAGTCAGATAAGCAGAGTTTCACCAAAGTAACTTGAGAAAAAGTCTCAGACAAGCCTCCCCCCCCAGTTCACACAGTTCCACAAAGGGGGGGGGGAAGCAGAGGTGGTATTCAGCTGGTTCTATCCGGTTTGGGCGAACCGGTAGTTGCGTTTGCGGGTGGCCCCGCCCACCCGCCCGGATGTAATGTCATCCCATTTATCCATGTTTTTGAGGCTCTGCGCATGCACAGAATGCCGTGCTCACTCACATTTGTGAACCGGTAGCGAAGGTAAGTGAATACCATCCCTGGGGGGGAAGCACATTCAGACCTGCAGGATTCTGATACTATAGTTGCTACAATGAATATAATCCAATATGGCATTGATTTTTTAGCCTGCTCCACCTTATAGGGCTGACACTATAGGGTGATTTGGGATTGGTTACTTTCTTTTTGTCCATCCTACCTTCTTTGTCATTAGTTGCTACAGCTTTATATTATGGTTATTCTGGTATTAGTAAATGACATAGTAAATCAAACAATATCCTGCATTAGGAAATACACTGATTATTATATTGTTTAATTGCTAATACTGATTTATATTGTATTACTTTTTAATTCACCTATACTTATGTAGAGAAAAGCACATATTAAATAAAAATTACTACAAATATTATTATAACCGCCTCTAAGGGTTGTTCTTGCAAGGATAACATAGAGATGGAGCCTATCTACAGTACTGTGAGCTGCAGAAGAGAAATCAAAATATAAATTGAATTTGACAAACAAAAAGAGATGGAAGGAAAGTAGTAGAGTTTATTCTTTTCTCTCTTGTGTTGATGCTCTCTGGATATTTTTGTAAGGAGGCAAAAATTAGTGCCCCAGTGGGAGGAAGAGATTGCTGCTTGTGCCTATTTGTCATCTTCCACTGGGTGACCAAATCATAGCCACCTCCTTGACCTTCTAAATGGTGGGGAATGGGATTAGTTAGCTCAGTCTTCACAGCCTTCAATCAAAGAGGCCAAAGAACATGAGATAGAAGTAGGGGTTTCATGCAGGATAATTTTTGGCTCCTACAAAATTGCTTACCTTACTTTCCTTATTGTGAGAAGGAGTGTGTCAGGTACCCTTTGCTACTGCAGTATTCAGTCTTTTGCCAATATAGTGGGAGGTGGATATGAGCCACCCAGAGAGAGAAGTCAGGGAAGAAGAGGAGAAAAACCTTTAACTTTGTCTGTGAGCTTCTTCTTCTGTCATGGGCGATATAATCTGTGGCACCTGGAGGCAAAGTCAAGATGAGGAGAAGATGAATCTTGTCTGCTCTAACGACTAGTGATCGGGAGAGAAACGTGTTTAGTTATCAGCTGAATGCAAATTGACTTGGTTTTGCATTTTTCAGCCAATGAACATCCATGAATTGAAAGTTACTATTCAAAGTGACCAAGTTTTTGAATTTTGCAATATTAGGACTAAGGCAGTCATAGAATGGATCCCATTTGATAAAAAGCATCCACCAAAGAGACCTAAAACGAGATGGATTGATGACATCAGCAAGTATTGCGGGCCCAATTGGCAAAAGAAAGCTCAGGACCGTATTAGATGGAAACATGCGGAAGAGGCCTTCATCCTGCAGTGGATAGATAATGGCTAAAATGATGATAATGATGATCTGGCCATTATGCCAAGGAAAAATCTGTGTAAATGTGCATATATTTCATTAGAAAGTTCTGCTTCTGGAAGTCCATTAAAAAATTTGACCAACTCCCTTCACAATTACAATCCTGGTTGATCAATATTTATTAATTAATCGAATTTGTATCCTTAGAGAAAGTCTTCCCCCATTTGCCAAGATTGACAGAATGTCATCTGGTTGTTATTCACAATAGCCCATCTTTGTGGTAGTGCCTGCATTTTGCTCTCACCCAGGGGTGGGTTCTGACTTACCTCGCTGCCGGTTCGCTTCCTCACGCACCGCGTGGGCACACGGGCCTTGCGCAGCACGCGGGTGCTTCATACGGATGCACAGTGCTAAATACCAAGCTTCTGTGCATGCGCAGAAGCAAAAAACAAGATGGCGGTGCCTATGGCCGAGGTGGCGCAGTGGTTAGAGTGCAGTACTGCAGGCTACTTCAGCTGACTGTTCAGCAGTTCAGCGGTTCAAATCTCACCGGCTCAAGGTTGACTCAGCCTTCCATCCTTCCGAGGTGGGTAAAATGAGGACCCAGATTGTTGGGGGCAATATGCTGACTCTGTGAACCGCTTAGAGAGTGCTGTAAAGCACTGTAAAGCGGTATATAAGTCTAAGTGCTATTGCTACTATGGCGCCACCGAGAGAGCCAGTTCGGGGGCGTGTCCAGCCAGCCATCGCTGCTGGTTCGGCGAGCGGGGGGAAATTCCTGCTACTGGTTCTATAGAGCTGTCCCAAACTGGCAGGAACCCACTTCTGCTCTCACCCTTTGGAAATCATTCACTGTTACTATTTTGGGGCACTTTTTGAAGACTTTTTTCTATATCCAGCTCTTCTCTTTGTGGATATGATTTTCTTGTGAATGATTTTTTCTTTCTTTCTCCCAACTATTTAGTGGAATACGTTTCAGTATTGTTTTAATTTATGCCATTTCATTATTGAATTTTAAGCATTTTTATTTTCAAGGTAAACCACTTCAGTATATTACTGCATGAATAATAGTAAAAAAATAAAAATATTCATAACAATAATATATCAAATGTACCAAATGCATTCTATTAGGCAAAGTTCTTGCAACCCCCCCCTCCCATTTTGGGTAAAACCTCAAACACAGCTACAGGTGTGAAAATCGGGCCTGGAAACCATATCCGTATCAACTCGTTTCGCAAAATCCATACAGAATTGAAATCCGACTTTTAAAAGAATTCTCAAGGTCAAGAAAATGAAGTGGATTCACATTCTCTCAAAAAAGGAGAAAGGGATTAAAAATCAAACTTAACAAATTTGCAAAAGTGAGACACGGAGAGGAAGGAAAACAGGTGGCCCTGAGCAAAGAGAAAATAAAAGGATGAGCATAGCTTCTTGCATTGCTATTCAGACAAGACGGAGCAAGAAAAAGATCAGCCTGTCCCCAGTTTTGTATAAAAGCTTGTTTACAACTCTTCATTTTGTTTTCTGGCACTGTCAAATTGATTTTCCTCCCCTCCTGCTCTCCTCCCTGTGAGTTTTGCCCGTTTCATTTGTAAGCCCCAGGGCAGGGCCTGCCTCTCCTCTCTGTGTTTCTTGTCAATGTGAGTCATTTGGAAAACAATATTTGTCCGAGAAGGTGGGGATGAAAATGCTAGGAATTCATTTTATAATAACATAAATGAACAAAGTCCAAGTTTAGGGAGACAAAACTATTGCCAGAATAGGGCACTGACCCAATACAGATCTGCTCTGCTTTTATTCTCTGTGCAGCATTGAAAGCAAGTGAACGTTGGCTTTTGGGAGTGATAGAAGGAGCCTGCGGTAGCAATAATTTTGAGCGATAGCCAAAATTAAAGCAGGGTGAACTGGGTTCTTCTTAAATAAAAATACCATTGGCAAGAATCCAAGGCAGCAATTACTGACTTACAATACTTGTGGAAGACATCCTCAGGGAGGCAGCTGTATCGCGTGTGAAAAATTTCAGAATTGCAGAATTAAGAACAAGAAAACTAAACTGAAATTCTCACAGCACAGGGTTGCCCAATTTCAGATGTAGGTCTGAATTCAGTAAAGACATTGGCGTAGATGCAGTCATGTACGTCAAAGTGTGGTTTGCGGAAACGTAACCACAAACAGCTTGAGGATCTACAGTTCGGGTTCCTGCATGAAGCTAGGCCACAGAACAATTTGTCTGGTTTTGGTTTAACATGTTGTATAAACCCAGCCATGGTACTTTCTTTATCACCGTTCGTGTTTTAATGTTAAGCTCAAACATTGTGGCTTATCTAACATGGTCATAATTAAACAAAATTATTGGTCTACCATTTTTTGAGCCCAGGCTTTATGGTCTATCCATCAAATCTTGATATAATAGAGCATGATTTAACAAGGAAGTGTTACTGTTAGTTTTATTTCTATGCCGCCCAATTCCCGGAGTGAGCAGCCTTCTCCAGCAGCTGGAGGTTTCTGGTGATGCCTCTGGTAGGAGTGGGATCATTTATATATGTGAGATGTATGTGCGTGCTGCTCAGTCTCTATCTATGAATGGGAAGAGCCTCAGGGAGGCAAACTGCTCCTATATCTATCTTGAATCGTTTTAATTGTTTTAGAATTGTTCGCCACCCAGAGTCACTTACCTGCCTGCAGGCCCGGGACTCGCAACTTGCTGCCAGTTTCCCCAATAACATTGGTTGTGAGAAGCCAGCAGGAAGTTTTGATTAATTGATTGATTGATTGATTGATTATTATTTATTATTTATTATTTTAATTAATTAATTTATTTATTATTAAATTTGGCGACTCAAGGCGGCTTACAGAATATAAAAACCACATTTAAAAACAATAAAACTAATTAAAAATCAAATAAATTAATATAGTAATAAAATCATAATAAAATCACTCCCCCCCCCCGCCTGTCCCAGCGACAGCAGATCACATGAGCCATTTAATGGGTTCCATCCCACTCTGGGTTCCCCAGGCCCGCTGGCAGAACCAGGTCTTCAGCGCCTTCCAAAAGAGTATTAGAGGGGGGGGCGTTCTAATCTCTGGGGGAATGATGTTCCAGAGAGAGGGAGCCACCACAGAGAAGGCCCTTCTTCTGGGTGTATCTCCCTTGGGGAGATACACCCAGAAGAAGGGCCAGGTGTATCTCCCTTGGGGATGGGATACATTTGTCTTGTCAAATAACTGTGGGATTCAGTTAATGATGGCAAGTGGGACTGCAGGGATTGCCATCACTAAGTAATGCAGTCGCGTGTTATAACTGCATCATTTATTGACAGAAATTATGGTCCCAATTACTGTTGTAAGTCGAGGACTGATACATATAACTTTGTTGTCAGTATGATGGCTCTGCATTTTAACATTTTGTCTAGGTTCATCATAGGCTTTTTGTCAAGTTGTAGATGTTTATTTATTTCACGGCTACATCATGACTGAAAAATGTGGAGGCTACGATATAAGGTGTGTAGTTACTTCAGTTTCCTCTCTGGCCTGATTATTTGAGTTTGGCATTGCCTATTGTCATAATCTTACATTTGTTGGGTGGTTTGAAATATTGATTGGCTTTTGCAAATAATTTTTATTATGAATTACAAATAGAAAGAATAAAAATTAATACAAACTACAAAAAATAAAGGAATACAAAAAGAGAAATACAATAAAGGAAAAAGTATAGAAAAGAAAAAAGAAAACAATGAAAAGAAAAAAGAAAAAACTTTCTCTGCATCCCAGAAAATAGAAGCCATTTTAATATCTTATCATCATCTCTTAACACAACTTAACTCATCTTAACTCACCTTCTTGCTAAAAAACAAAATCTTGCATTTGTTCTTTATCAACAAAAGACCAATAAGAGAAAAAAATATAACTAATTTCCTATTTTAACCTTGACCTAATAAGCCAACCCTGTATTTCTTCACTGAATTTTTAACAACCTTAATTTTTAACCCCATCAAATGTAGTCCCAGAGTTTGTTTTCTATTCATGATTCTTTTTTAATCCAGGAACATTTCAAAACATTAATAGACCTCTTTTGTACATGCAGTAAATAAACATTTGTCTTCACTTCTCATAAAGTCTTTTAGGATTTCAAAATATCTCTTTTGTGAATCTTTTAAGAAAAAGTTATCTAAATCACTTTTCTGATTTAATAATTGTATATCTCCTTTAAGAAGTGAAACACACATCAGTTTCATTTGTATATCCAGAACAACTTTCTCCATATCCGCCTCTTTGCTTTACACATTTAAATCCACATTCAAATTAATTTTACACTTATCCAATGTAGCTTGTTCTTTTTCTGTAACCTCATTGACATAAGACATTGACTAATTTTGAAGACCAAAATTCAAAAATGTCCATCAAAGATTTTTGCTCCATTCTTTCTTAATGAGATGAATTTATTGTCCCCTAGTGCCCTGTAGTGTCAAGGTCCCATTATCATGTTTTCTCTTTAAACAATCAATCACCATTTCCTATGGGAAGATTTCTGCTAATTATTTCAAAATAGCAATAGCAATAGCAATAGCAATAGCAATAGCAATAGCACTTAGACTTATATACCGCTTCATAGTGCTTTACATCCCTCTCTAAGCGGATAACAGAGTCAGCATATTGCCCCCAACAATCTGGGTCCTCATTTTACCAACCTCGGAAGGATGGAAGGCTGAGTCAACCTTGAGCCTGGTGAGATTCGATCTGCCAAACTGCTGGCAGCTGGTGATCAGCAGAAGTAGCCTGCAGTACTGCACTCTAACCACTGCACCACCACGGCTCATAATTCCAAATCCATCTGAATCCTTAATCTGTTGTTAATTTTATAAAATCTATATTCTAAGCACCCTTTTGCTATGTTGTGTTGGTAAGTTGCTAAACTGAGCATTATAAGGAGATTCTTTACATATATCTACATGGCACCTACTGGACAACAATGGTGCTTAGAACATTGGCAACAGTTTGACCCCTCTGTTGAACTGATGAGTCACTTTGACAGTTTATTTTATCCCCAATGTATTTTGATTAAATAGGGACTGCCCTTGCCGCCTGCTTTCATTAGGGAAAACCAATAAGGAATAGTAGAGTAGAGTAGAGTAGAGTAGAGTAGAGTAGAGTAGAGTAGAGCAGAGAAGAGAAGAACGAATAGAATGGAATAGAATAGAATAGAGTAGAGTAGAGTAGAGTAGAGTAGAGTAGAGTAGAGTAGAGTAGAGTAGAGTAGGCTCAGGCAGGAAACCCTATACCATTGCAGAGTCTCCCCATATGTCCCTTTTCTTAATTTTCTCCAGTACAAGAGAAGAGGTGGTTGACTTTCCCTCAGGACAGGTTATATTTTCTCCATAACCAGAATTATTAGAGCAAAGATGAACAAGAATAAAATGGGGGAAAGAAAAGCTTTTAATGGTGCTCTACTGAAAGTTAGCGTGAAAAAGGCAGGTGACTTCTTGGAATTTCAGAGTTTGCATGTATGTCTCAGGCTGCCCTCTCTTGATTTAAGTCAACTGAATTATTTTGTCTTGTATATAATTCTCTTTTTGTTTCCCTGAGGCTGGAAATTTCATCATTCTGTCATTCTGTGATTTCCCAGTAACCGAATCCTTTCCATTGGTTTCTCTATAAGAAACTAAAAGAACTTCTCTGATTAATGCAACAATCTTCTTTATACAGGTTTGTGGTTTGGACGGTCTGTGTACAAGAGGTGGGGAGGAGAAGCAGCTTTCCTTTGAAGCTGTCTTTTGGGCTCTCTGGTTCTAATACTTTTCTTGGCTGTTGATCCTGGAATGTCAGATTACAGGAACTGATATCCTGGGTTCCAAGACAATAAAAGGGCAGGAGCTAACCTGAATTTGGGGAACAAGCTATTCCAAAGGGAATCCAGGAAAGAATCCAAATTATGCATAAGCTCTTACAGGGGCAGGACATCCAGAATAATACCTGGAATATCCATGAAACCATCTTTATTAGACAATCTCAGTGTGTTCCATTCTATATTAACTGCAGAGAGCCAGTGAGATGAAGCAGTTATTTAAAAACCATGACATAAACAAAATGGACAGAAGCATTCCTTAAGTCCAGGGAAAGAAAATAGCATTAGGAACAGGGGTGGGTTCTAACTAACTTACCTCGCTGCCGGTTCGCTTCCTCCCGTGCCGCGTGGCCGTGCCTTGTGGCCGCGCGTGCGCATGAGCAGTGCAACCCCCCCAAAAAAGCCAAAAACAAGATGGCGACACATGCGCAGTGCTGGAAATTCGGCTTCTGCACATGCGCAGAAGAAAAAAACCCGGAATTTTTTTTTTTTTTAAAAAAGATGGCTGCGTCCACGGACCGGCACCGACCGAACCGGATCCGTGACATCATCGTGACGTCACCAGTGGGTCACTACCGGTTCAAGCGAACCAGTCCGAACTGGGAGGAACCCACCTCTGATTAGGAAGAAACTTGCTGAAGTATAAGAGGAAGGGGAGGAAAAGCACAATGAGACTTGCAAGATTCTGTTACTGTAGCCTATTTCAATGAAGTATAGTTCTAGTCGGGTCAGTTTCCTGATCTGGTCTATCTCGTCTGACTGATAGGTTGAGATATAAAGTTAAGTATCCATTTAGAAGTCTGTAGAGATTCTCAGTCATCCAGGTCGTCGTTGTCCCAAAGGTGCTTTTTCAGGAGGCAACTGGACTTTCGTGTTTTTTCTTTTGAAGACGTTTCGCTTCTTATCCAAGAAGCTTCTTGGTACCTGTAGTCTGCAAAAAAGGAACCAGGAACACTACTCAGGTGACCCTGAGGACACAGATAAACCTGCAAGTCTTCACCAACCCTCTAAAAGGATGCAGATTATCAGATGTCTGCAAGGAATATAAATCCTTCCATTCTCCACTATCCTGTCAGAGCTGAAGAAGCTTCTTGGATGAGAAGCGAAACGTCTTCAAAAGAAAAACCAAGAAAGTCCAGTTGCCTCCTGAAAAAGCACCTTTGGGATATCCATTTAGAACAGGGGTGTCAAACTCAAGGCCCAAGGGCCGGATCCGGCCTGCTGGGTGCTTAGATCTGGCCCATGGGGCTGCCCTGGAAACAGCAAAGGACCAGCCCATGGTGCCCCTGCGCAGCTCTCCAGAGCTCCATTTTTGGCCGCAACGGCCTCCTGTAGCCCTCTGCCAGCAAAATTGGAGCTTGGGGAGGCCGCACGCAACCCACCCAGGCTCCGTTTTCGGCCATGATGGCCTCCTGCAACCCTCTGGCAGTGAAAATGGAGCCTGGGCAGGCTGCACGTACCCCCTGAGCTCCGTTTTTGCTGGCAGAGAGCTGCAGGAGGCCATCGCGGCCGAAAACGGAGCCTTGACGAGTGACATTGAGCTGGCCACGCCCATCCCAGCCACGCCCACCCCAGCCATGCCCACTCCCGGCCCTCCGAGGTCAAACACAACCCTGATGTGGCTCTCAATGAAATTAAGTTTGACACCCCTGATTTAGAACTATCTTTCAGAAAGGAGCCGAAGGACTGCCTCCAATCCTTCATCCTGGAAGACAGTCCAAAGCATACCATGACCAATGATATCACTGATAGAATAGAAGGATGAGGATAAGTATACCACTTCCTTTCATGGCCTGAGACAGGTCATCTATAAGAACAAACAATGTCATCTCTATTGTAAGAAAAGGAGAAAGCAAAAAGTTTATTTCTAATGCTTTTAAGAATTTTTCAAAAAAACTTAATCTTTCATTTCAGAGTTTTGTATAATAAGCTACTGAAGGGGTTCCTTTGATTTCAAATGTTGCAGATATAGGTAATATTCCAATATTGTCTTGAAATTGAAAGTTTTGACCAACATGTTTAGTAGAAATAACTTTCTCATTCATGACCAAGTCCCTAGCCTATGAAGTCCTCTATTTTCTCATTTCATTGAACTAATCACATTTATCAGTTTAAAATATGAGTGATCAAAGAAAGAGAGAAAAGTAGAAAGATCACTAGGTTGAATTTCTTTCCAGCTTTCACAAATTTCTAAGGCAAGATTTAAATTTGCATTTGTGATAAAGATAATACTTAATTAATTTTTAATTCAGAAAGGAATGGTATTGACCTACTAGGTGAGTATCTAGTTCTAATTTAATTTGTTCCCTTTGAATTCTGAATAATATAGCTTTACGGTTTTAATTGAAAATCATCACAATAATATTTTATATTTGGTATAAAATAGTGTGTGTGTGTGTGTGTGTGTGTGTGTGTGTGTGTGTGTATGTTTTTTTCCTGATGTCACCTGGTATACCCAAATATGGGAGGGAGCATACTGCTTCCTTTCGCCTTTCGCCCCCCCCCCAATCCAATAAATATATATGTATAAGGGGTGGGTTCTAACTTACCTCGCTGCTGGTTCGCTTCCTCATGTACCGCGTTGGTGCGTG
>QLTV01002492.1:1865795-1911073 GCA_003457575.1 Thermophis baileyi
ATATGTATATGTATATGTATATGTATATGTATATGTATATGTATATGTATATGTATATGTATATGTATATGTATATGTATATGTATATGTATATGTATATATATACATATACATATACATACATACATACATACATATACATACATACATACATACATACATACATACATACATACATACATACATACATATATACATATATATATATATGTAGACCTACATATATATACATATATGTATATATATGTAGGTCTGTGGTTATTTGGGTTTTCTCCCGTGTGAAGTTGGAGATGTCATTGCAACGTTTCGACGAAGTCTCATTCGTCATCTTCAGGCTGATTATCAGGCTTGTGTCTTCAGCCTCGTGCTTCTAAGAGCAATGTTCTAGAAGCATATATATAAGGCTGTATGTATGTATGTTCCAGCATAACTCTGGAACCCCTTGAGCAATTTCAACCAAACTTGGTACACAGATGACTTATATCTATCTATCTATCTATCTATCTATCTATCTATCTATCTATCTATCTATCTATCTATCTATCTATCTAAGAGAAATGTTTGCCATGTAGTAATCCAAGAAATAGGCAAGGGAAAGTATGTGAAACAGGAATACAATTTTAGAAAGATTAGTCATATTTTAATTGTTGCTATTCTATAAAGCACTGTGCCATGATTTAAATTATGTTTTGATCTTTTGCAAGAGAGGCCCATAATTATGTTCCTTTAGTTGAAGCCAATGTTTTATAATAATTATTCCTAAACATTTGAATGCACCTGGGTTAATATGAAGTAATGGATTGTTGAAGGGTTTTTGTAACCCTATCATGTTGATTAATATATTAGATGATTGATCAGATTAGACTTTACTTCTTCATGCTATGTTAAATTTATTAAAATCTGTTGATATTCCTAAAAAGATTTTGAAGAAAAATAGGCATATTATCCAGAAACAAGTTTATTGTTATTCTTCCTAATATTTTTTGCCAAGATTTGTGCAAGACTAAACAGAAAAGGAGTACAATATGTAAAGCTTCTTATTTCTCTTGGTAAATAGAAATGGTTGATCCCAACAATAAAACTTTATCTAAATCACATTATGTAGAAAAAACTCTTAAAATTTGTACTTTATGGCACCATCAAAAGCTCTGATAGCACTCAAAGACAGCACAGCTAGTAGAATGTAATGAAATTAGTACAACTGTATTACAGTACATTTATTATGAATTTAATTTATGGAAGAAATCCAGACTGTTCAATGAAGATATAATTACTAATAAAACATATTTGTTTAGCCTATTGACCAACACAATAATACAGTGAACATTTTAAAATTTTGATTTAATAGTAAAGTAGGCCTACATAATGACATCTGTTGGGGTTACTTATTTAGTTTAGAAGTAATATGAAGTCTCATTTTTTTGATTCTGTCTCTTAGAAATACTGGTAGCAAGAGAGAGAACATCCAGAGGGCCATCAAAAGCTAATATATCACTCCCAGAAAGATGCCAGTGCCAAAGTCAATTTGTGAGAAGCTCAGTACCATGTGAGATATCGTAAGACGAGTTAACATGAATAGTTAAAGTGTAAAAATATGATCAAAGGTCAGGATGTTCAGGTAAGCAGTTTAATATCAGCGGCGTCACGTGACGTATCGGGACTTTTCCCCCTTCGCTAAACCGGGCATGGGCGTGGCCAGTGCGTGATGCATCTGGCCCGTGGGCCGGGAGTTTGACAGCCCTGGCTTAGGGCCTAAAATAAAATGAAACAAAATCTTCAGCAACTTTAGTTTTCATACTACTTTATAAAGTTCCCAGCAGCTGGCCGCTTCCAGGCTCAGTTAGTGTTCCTATTGATTCTAGCTTCCATGTAGATTATTTCTCACAAAACAGACCCGGCCATTTTACGGTTCCTGGGCCATATCTGGCCCTTTGGCTGTTCCTGTCTGGCCTACATGAATTGCTTTGATTTTGAAGGCTACTGCTGATTTTTTTTCAGTGTACGTCTGTGTGTGCACGCATGCCTACGCACCTTCACAACCCTATTGGTTTAGCCCTCTACGAGAGTCCCAGTTTCTCATGTGGCATCTTGGGGAAATTAATTGCCCACCCCTCTCCTAGAAGGACTAATTTTGCAATCTGGTGTTCACCTACCGTTAAGTCCACAATTCCTCCACTGGGCAACAACAGTGCTATTTAGGGGTTAATGGCTGTGGATCAGGTACAGATCTGACTGCTGCAGAATCTGGGATTAAAGGATTAAATCTTCCAGGATGCTATAGTAACTGAAGTGTTGGATTAGGACCAGAGAAATCAAGGTTGAAATTTACCTTTAGCCATTACAGTATCACTGAACTCAAGGTTCTTCATAGAATGCTTGGTATTGGAAGATTGGTCAAGATTGCTTATTTAATGGGATCTGATTTTTAAAATCAATTACTGTAGCAATAACAATATACTAAGATTAATGTTATTACAAGAAATATTATATTGAGATTAATTATTAATAGAACAATTTCTATTAGACACTTCTCAAAAATAGCTAGGTTATAAGATAATATCTGTGATGGAACTAAAGTTCTGAAATATCAACAGCTAGCTACTTAGAATTATATTATGATCATCTTAACTGTATTATTATGAAAACTTGGCAAATTTTAGGGTGCAGATATATTAAATTAGGTTACTTCCTGCTTTAAAAACTGCCAGACACAATTACCTGTTATTAGGTAATTGTTATACTTGCTCCTGATTCACATGAGAAAGTGACATGTATGATTCAAATCTGAAAACAAGGAAAATGTTTTGTCGGAATGGTTGGCTAAACGAAAGATTAATATTTTAAATCAATTTATTTTTAATAGGTATTTTAAAGATATTGAGAGGTTGCATTTGGTATTTCCTCCACTGAGTTTGGACTTTAACATCTTCTTGGTTCCCATGATGTATTCACTTCTAATCTTCTTCTTGATGTCAGTGTGCTTAATGTTGTCAGCTTGAAGGATGCCTAGGTATTGGTAGTGATCATCTTTATCCAGATTCTTTATGTTATTTCCTTAAGATATCTTGATTCTTTCAAGTTTTTATGATTTTTCTCCTGTTGATGGTATGGGTGGCACATTTGTCCAGTCCAAATTCTATTGCAATGTCTTGGCTATATATATACAAGCAGTGATTCTATTTCAGATGATGTTTTTATATACAGCTTCATATCGTCCACATAAAGAAGGTCCTTATAAAGGAGGTGAGATAGCTTGGCAGATGTGTTTAATGTTTCATAGCCATGGCCTGACTTGTTCAGTATTGTTGACAGAAGAATCAATGCAGTGACAACAATAGTGATGATAGTGAGTCTCCTTGAAAGATTCCTATCTTGATCTTAACCTCTCCCAGGCTATCATCACTGACCAACAACTGTGTCTTCCATTGTGCTATTGATCTTTGCACAAAGCTTCTGATATTTCTACTGATCTCTCTTTTTTTCTAGGCACTTGATTATCCAATCATGTGGTAGGGAGCGGAATGCCTTGTAATCAATCCAAGCTACATTCAAGTTGGTCTTCTTTCTCTTGCAGTTTTTGAAAACCATCTTGTCAATTAGGAGCTGATCTTTTCTTCCTCTGCTGTTTGTTTCCTTTCTGCTCAGGTGGAAAGAGCTTGTTTTCAACTAGTTGCTTTTGTATTACATCATTTTTATTACTATTATTTGGTCCTTTCTTTTGTCTTCAAATCAATAAATATGTTAATATAACTTTGAGAAAAAGGTAGTATAGTCAAATATCTAAATCAGATTATGTTCTAACTATATATTTGTAAATATGTGAGCCCATATTAAATGAGTTTCTTATGCTATGCATTCTTGAGTAAATTTGATATAAAACAGAGTTGTACATATATGATGTACTGTTACTTTTCTAGACCATCAAAGACTAATATTTTTATAAATGGTGAACGGAGCTGATCTGAATTATTTTTCCCTTATATCTGCTTATGTCTATTCATTCAGAATACAGTTTCCACCAGTTCATTTTTAAAAATCCTGACAGGCTAAAAGAATATAATCTACTACCCTATGGCTATATTGGTTATTTTAGATGATCTGCAGAGTTGCATTGATTGCTGCTTATCAAAGACAATGGTTTCATTTGTAATTTCCTTGAGATCTCAGACTTTTTCCTCCTCTCCTCAACCTCAGTCTATCACATGAAAGCTGCATTGAGCCTTCTGCCTAAAAGCATTCACCACTGAAGAAGGAACAAGCAGGGATATCTTCCTTGCACAAGTAAAAAACAATGAAGACCCCTTTCTTCCACACAGAACAAATTATTATCTTTGGATCCAGCTACCATTTTGATTCAGAGGTTTTCAAACTCAGGACATGCCCTCATGAATTATGGAAGCCTTCTTATCTTCCTCAACATTCCATTTCAACAGCAAGGTATTTCATCACTCCTATGAATTGAATTTTTGAAGTTATTATCTATAGAAACATTATTCAGCTTTGCAGTTAGCCAATTCTTATGGCTTGATTCCAAGAATTAATGAGTAGCGTTCCCTTGGGTGCATATAGGAAGAAGCCATTCTGTGTTTTGGCAAAATGAATGTCATCTCTTAACTTCATAAGTTTTTCTTTTAAATATTAAAATTAACTTTTTGTCTCTGAATTACAAATTGGCTTCATTACAAAACAAAAGCAAGGTAAACAAGTTTGAATATCTACTGAATGTAGCATTAGATCTCAAGGTCCATGATCCAGTGTAGTCCAATGAGATCTAGTCCCAAACTCATATAATCAGATCAAATAAATCTTTATTACAACTCTGGATCAGTATAAGAAAGGTGGGATACACTCAGTTAAAAAGCATAGAAGATATATCAAGAGTCTAACAAAAATATTAAAAAACCCTTTCCCCCTGCCATTCAATTGTGTCTGATTTTCAGAGACTGCCTGGAGAAGTCCATGCCGTTTTCTTAGCAAGGTTTTTCAGAAGTGGTTTGCCAGGGCATCCTACCTAGAGCTAAGAAAAACTGACAGGTCCAAGCCCACCCAGCTGGCTTTGTGTCTAAGGCAGAACTTGAACTCAAAAGTCCCGGTACCTTAATCACTACTGTATGAACATAACCATGAAAAGCTAGAAGATATAAAAATATGTCTAGTCTAGTGAAACATAATGTTATATATATTGTCTTATCTCTGTCTCTCTAAAGAGAGTGTAAAAGAATCTAAAAGGATGGATAGGAGCATAATATGTGTGTAGGGGAACATAAAGGTTAGAATATGGAAGATTGTAACTATCAAATTACAGATTGACTGGAAATAAACTTTTGAAACTAATTGTAAGAATCATTCCTGTGGTTTGTTTAAAATCCTATTAAAAAGATACGAAGATTTCGAATTTAAATGTAACAAATCTTTCCATGGAAAATATGGATTAGAGAAAAACATGATAAGAGGAGACCTTGAAGCCAGTCACTAGAGACAACCAGAAAGGACTAAATAGTGTAATTAAATAAGAAGAGCCTTACTAATATAAAATGGAGAAAAGTATTTTAACTCTGGGAGAATTCAAAGGATTAAAGATCAAGATTTTTAATAGGTTGCTGTTTCTGGTAGCTCCAACTGAAAATTTCCCCTGCCCCCTCTTTTTTGTTTAAACCTTTTTTTCTTGTTCTTTGTGTTTTGTACTTTTCGGAAATTCAATAAAGTTGTAAAAAGAAAAAGAAGTAATTAGAGACCAACATGCAAGCCTTTCTTTATGTCCTTTCAGTTTCAGTGGCACTAGTGAGATGGCCCTGGGGATTACATCTTACTTTTAGTGAGGTCCCTTGATGTAGCATATATTAAATACAGTATATTAAATTAAGTAGACATTGGTCAGTCGAGGCGGCCTCTAGTTTTCCCCACAGTTTAGCTCAGGATGTGGAATCAAATGCTGCTTTGAAGTCTACATAGGTGGCATAAAGGGACATTGTATTGCAGGGAGGAATGTCTTTGGAGATTCTTTTTCAAAAGGCAACTGGATGTTTTTTTTTCCCTTAAGGAGGAAGTAGAAGACACTTCACTTCTCATCCAAAAAACTTAATCAGTTCTGACTGGATGATGGGGGCGATGGAAGAATTAGTTCTGACAGGATGAGGGGTGGAAGGATCATACTTCTTTGCAGTCATCTGGTCATTAGCACTCTCCCTGAGAATTCTTGAGGCCACTTGGGGGTTTATCTGTGCCTTCAGGATAACCTGTATCAGAATGCAAACAGGGGGGTGGGTGGGTGGAATCTTGGATTCCTAACCCTAACCCTAACACTTCCCCCTTTTTAATATATAGGGACAATGATTGCAAGCCCCCACTCCTTTGGACTCAGTCAAAAGTCTTAATGCAGGTAAAGAGTGAAGCCAGAGTCATTGTCACTGGTGCCCACATTGGCAGATTCTCTATAGTTTGACTAGGACATCCATTCTCAACAATGGCGTCTATGTGGAGTTTCTGAAAGAATGCCTCTCAAGTCCCTGGGGAGATGTGACAGTCCACCATGGATCGACAATTGCTCTGGAAGCTTGATATGATAATGCCAGAATGAAGCCAAGGCATTGGATCTGACTGCCTGAATGAGTTTTGTCCAGTTGTTTTTCATGGCTTCCTTCTTCTTGCATGCCAGCAGTTATTTGTAGTATCTCTTCTGCTGGAGAGTGCAGCTGTTGGTGCAGTTTTGGATACATACCGTAAGCCTGGAAAGTAGTAGCAAGAGCTTTTTTTGGCATTAATATACTGTAGTCCTTGTCAAGCCAGGCTTGGAGTGGTGCTATTGTTGCCTTAATATTATTATTATTGTGAGTTAGATGCTGGTGGAGTTCTTGAGTAGCTTATAGTTCTCCAAGAGTGCATTAAGAGATTCAACTGAATCTCTTAATTTTATTCTAGGGCAGAATAAAAGCACTGTAGATGATCTGAGGCCAATAGCTCAGTTATCATTTGATTTAGATGGAGGGTCCACTTGACTTGGCAGTATGTTCTTCCTGCTGGCATTAGAAAGAGAGGGTAGCAATTCTCATTATATGTTTCTTGAATTTCAATTCATTTAACTAGAGCAGAATTGATAAATGGTCACCATCAAGCTGAGGCATAACTTCTGGGGCCTTGGCCTAAGGGAGAAAGTACCGAGAGACAATTATATAATCAATCAAACTAATTTATGAATGTCCATACTGGTCTTCAGAAATGTATAGACATCCATATTTTAATATATGCCCTATGAGCAGACTAAACAAGTTATAAGTATGTGCATGTGTACCCTGTTTCCCCCAAAATAAGACATCCCCTGATAATAAGCCCAATCGGGCTTTTGAGTGCATGGCAATAAGGCTTATTTCAGGGTTCAAAAAAATATAAGATAGGGTCTTATTTTTGGGGAAACGGGTATAACCTAGTCAAAATTAAACACTTTTACAAACTAATTAGTTTCATGGGCAGTCATTACACTGTTGGATAACTTTCTCACTTATACTGGAATTATTACAATTAACAGGTACCTAATCTAGGTACATATCTATTATGTCAAAAAGTGATAGAAAGCTGTAGTACAATTGCTTCTGGAATTTTGTTATTCAGAGCCTACATTCCTGCTTCTCTCTGTAAAGGTATGCACATATCCTGCCGGTAAACATTTCATATCTTGAAATCCATAGGTAGGATTTTATGAGGATCAGTTCTCATAAAATCCTCCACCCTAACAAGTGTAGTGTTTCAAAACTATAAGTCATTGGTTTGGTTCACATATAATGTTTAGCCGTAATAGGTTTGATTTTAGGTTTAATGTCATTTGTTTAGAGCCACAATGGCTTGTTTAACAAGCCATGGGTAGAAATATTGGATTCGATTTATGTATAAACAAGGCCATTGTATTCTGTTGGAGTTGTAACATTTGACTGGCATTTGTATTTTTTCACATTTGTCTCACTAGAGCACAATTTGTTAAAATGACAAGGACATTTCTGCTTGGAAAAAAAAAGTAGATAGAGGTGTTGCTTGTGTCAAGTTTCCAACTGACGAACCCAAGCAAGCAAGCAAGCAAGCAAGCAAGCAAGCAAGCAAGCAAGCAAGCAAGCAAGCAAGCAAGCAAGCAAGCAAGCAAGCAAGCAAGCAAGCAAGCACTGTTGAGACACTCTGATCTCTGAATGCAAAACTTTATTGAGTACACCATATTGGCACAGACTGAAAGCAAAACCAACTCTACCTAATTCCCACAGTTTTCATATAATTAAAGAATAGAATCTCCCTCCCCCTATTAGTGCAGGTCACATTGTCCAATTGGATGGCCAAGGATTGTTATGGAAACTGTCTAAGTCTTTGTTGAACATCTAGTTAGATGACCTTGGTTCCCACGGGACAATTTCTTGCCGCCGCCTGGAACTGGCATTCCAAAGGTGGCTCTCCCTCCCCCCAATTGTTGTGGCAAGCTGAAAAGCGGCAATGGCTGCGACAGAAAAGTCATGCTTTGAAGTTATCAGCTTGTTTATTAACTGGTGTGCCACCTCCATCAGTGAGGTATTCTAGGTGTCTTACGTATGAGAGTTAAAAACAGCAAATAAAAACAAAAGAAACAGCAGGTTAAGAATAAGAGTTGATCTGGCCTAGATTGCTTTTTCATTCATTTACTTCTTACAGCTTAAACTGTTAATATAGTCAGACAAATCTAATTTCTTAATACAAGTAATTAGTATTTTCAGCTACATGGATTGAAGTTACATTAATATCCATGTGTGTATAAAGTAGCTTGGTTCAGTTACATCTAAATTCTTCAGAAGTTAGAGTAGCATTTTATTTATTTTATTAATTTATTTATTAAACTTATATGTCACCCATCTCCCCAATAAGGTGACTCTGGGTGGCGGATTTTATCCAGGCTTCTGATGGCTCCTGAAGGCCTTGCACTCCAGCAGATTAAAGAATCACATAGATTATAGGCAAGGTTGAACCTCTTCTCTCTCAGCTCTATCCTGCTTTTCACGTACATTGTTGGAGAACATGCAGAGAAGTTAACAAGTAATCAAATCAAACCGAACACAACAGAGCCATCTGCTGCATTATCGCTGTGATCAGAAGTTAGAGAAGAAGCTAAATTTACAAAAAGCAGCGTTAATGACCCTGCTTGTTTGATTCCCTAAATAAATCTCTCAAGAACCCTGATGTCAGTGGAACAAAAGATGATATGGAGATAGATACTCTCCATTTTCAGAAACCAGACTTGTTTTTCCATCACAAAATAAAATAAAATCAGTACCGTGAACTGAGTAAAAAAAAAAAACATAAATTCCTTGCTACCATGCCATCTCTTCAGCTGAGTTTGGTTGCAAAACCTTTCTCTTGGTTTGCAAGCAGAAATACAATTGTTGTGTCAGGATAGAATATTTGAAAACTCAAATGGAAGAACCTAGTTGATCAATCCAGAAGATATGTGACTCCCTTTTTAACCACTTCACTTAAAAGTACCGGTAATTTGCTTTAAGAACTCACTGCAGCCTTGGCCCATGTACAGAATGGGTTTTCTGAGTGCGTATTTGAGAAAACGTACTTAAAAACAACATGTAATTGCATGGGATCCAATGTAGCACCACACTGTTATTAAATCTGGAACGCCCATCTTCAGGAATCTATTTGAGCACAGGTTTCAATAAATGACTTTAGGTCAGCCAGGAGAGATCTGCCCTTAGGCCATCTTACGGTCTGAGGAAAAATGTGTGTGTGTGTGTGTGAGAAAGGGGGGGGGGGAGGAAAGAGAGAGATATTGAGAGATTTTTTCCCCCTAGGACATCAAGATGGTATAGAAAGCTGCTCTTATCACATTTGTTCATTTTTCTGCAAGGTCCTCTCTGGGCTTGGCTTCAAATCCTTGCCCTCTTGGTAAAATACCTCAGAATTAGGTCCTTTTCATAACTGAGAGAAGGGGGTTGATAAATTCTAGCCAATTTCACTGATCATTCCTTCTGCCCCATATTAAGGTATTTCACTCATCATTAGCATATAGTAGATGAAGGAAGGATAAGCATCCAAGTTGAGTTTCAACAGAAATGGACCTGAGCCAGATCCTTAACTTCAAAGTACACATTGTGCCTCTGGCTAAAGAAAAACATGCACATCCCACACTATCATTTCCTTTGAAATGCAGAAGCAAGGACTTGAGCTCTGTTAGGAACAATTTAAATCTTCTATACACCCCAGCACGAGTACTTTAGGCTGGGAGAGTTTGTATATGGTAGTGCACTTCATTCAATTAAAGCAGAACTCTGAAATAGCATGAAATATGTTTACTGAAATAGAGATGCCAATTTAGCTGCAGAAGGTAATGTGTTATTAGCAAGAAAGAAGCAGTTAAACCCCGAATTAGGGAAAACATTTTCTCCCATATCTAGAAATTGCTACTTATGTGCTGGGCAAGGAGTAGCTGCAAAATATCAAGTGGTACTTTTGGTGGAAGCTTGTTTAATATGTTTAGAAGGCAAGGATTTCTAAATGATATTAAATATTTATTTTCAAAAGGTGGAGAAGTATCCTCATAACGTCTTCTCCACTTCTCAAATATCCACTTCTCAAATGTCTACAGTCTATGTCTACAGTATAGCATTGATCTATGAAATGCAATTAACTTTATGGTAGGCTTGGAGGGCACCAAGTTTCCTACTCTTGTTCTAGGATCACAAAGTTCTCAAGATTGAGACCCTCTTTGAAGGCTTTGATAGGTCTATTTTTGCCTTTTCTAAATGGTAGTATGTTTCTGGGGATACAATCAGATAATTTTTCCTAATCCTGGTACCAGAGCTCTTTAGAACCTAACCAAATGGATAAAAACCATGTGCTCTATCACTAAATGAGGATAATTCATTAATTTCAAACTCTTCCTTTGAAATCATTGGAATATTAAAAGGTAAATAAAATTAAGATAAAATAAAATTAAGGTAAATATTTAAGGTACTTTTATTTTAAAAATGTTTGACAAAGTTAAGAGGATTAAAATTTTGATTAAAAAATGCTACCTACTTTATGGACGTATTTGGCTGCTTATATTTTTGCCAATAAATTAAAAAACGCTTACTCCTAGGGAGGAAAGCTATGGCAAATCTAGACAGCATACCAAAAAGCAGAGACATCACCCTGCCAACCAAAGTGCGTATAGTCAAGCCTATGGTTTTCCCAGTTGCAATGTATGGCTGTGAAAGTTGGACCATAAGAAAGACTGAGCGCCAAAGAATTGAGGCCTTTGAACTATGGTGCTGGAGAAGACTCCTGCGAGTCCCTTGGACTGCAAGGCGATCAAACCGGTCAGTCCTAGAGGAGATCAACCCTGACTGCTCTTTAGAAGGCCAGATCCTGAAGATGAAACTCAAATACTTTGGCCACCTAATGAGAAGGAATGACTCACTGGAGAAGAACCTAATGCTGGGAAAGATTGAGGGCAAAAGAAGGGGACGACAGAGAATGAGGTGGCTGGATGGAGTCACTGAAGCAGTAGGTGTGAGCTTAAATGGACTCCGGGGGATGGTAGAGGACAGGAAGGCCTGCAGGAATGTTGTACATGGGGTCGCAATGGGTCGGACACAACTTCGCAACGAACAACAACAACATTTTTGGCAAGATGTTAATGTACTTGCTGTACTCATGTCTTCTCCAGATGTACCCTTCCTTCCTCCAATAGTACTTTTATTGCAAAGAGGTTTTAGAATCTGGCCAACAATTGAAACAGGATGAATGGCTCTGAAACAAACATCAAGACTGAATAACCCAAAAAGCTCCCTTCAGCTGTTGTTGAATGCCCCATTAGTCTAGCATATACTGTATGATGGTATAGTGAGAAATGATGGGAAATGCAATCCAATCTGATCAGTGATGGACAAAAGATTGCACTTTGGCTACTGGATGGACACTTAGTAACCATCTTTATATTTCAGTAGGGTGGAGATTTATTTACTATTGCCCAATAGTTTCCACGAGTACCATCTTGTACACTGTAGCCCTTTGGTGAGACCATCTTCAAACTGTCTTTATCAACATATTTCCATTTGATTTCTGCAAGTATGGATCTCCTAGACTATACGTCCTTTACCCAAACCATTGCTGGGTTCTGAATTCCACTGATTTTCAGAATTCCAGGAATTCCAGGAACATAATATGAAAACCTAGAGGCAAATTGACTAATGTTATGATGACTGCATTTTTAAAAAATGAAGTAAGCATTAATATAGAGTTAATTCCTTTGAAATTTCACACCGAAAAAAAGGCCAAAGATGTAAGCTTCACCCATCTCTAAGATCATCCTGCACCATGACACTACACCCTCTGCAGTGATCACAGACTGAAAATAATTTAAAACAAAAACATATAACCCATAGATTCTGCCCACACCTGAGTTATTATGAATAATGTTGTCTATTTTTATGTAGGAAAAAAAGGGGTTAGCAATAGCAATAGCACTTAGACTTACATACTGCTTTACAGTGCTTTACAGCCCTCTCTAAGCGGTTTACAGAGTCAGCATATTGCCCACAACAATTTGGGTCCTCATTTTACCCACCTCAGAAGGATGGAAGGCTGAGTCAACCTTGAGCCTGGTGAGATTCGAACTGCCAAATTGCAGTCAGCCGGCAGTCAGCAGAAGAAGCCTGCAGTTCTGCACTCTAACCACTGCGCTACCACAGCTCAGCTTAGCCTTGAAGTGTGTTTACAAGATTTGGCTTTGGCTTTTAAAGATGGCGACTTTCCTTAAAGAACATGCAATATAATGCATATTTATCAAAAAGAATTGTACATCGGCTGTTGACACCACCCTAAAACATGTTCTGCTTTTATAGCAGCTCCTGGGCACAATTAAAACCATTTCAAAAAACAGTTGAAAAACATGCCACTTTTAAATCTTAAGTGTGACAGGAAAAAACTGTTCATTCTTCTTCCCAAATTATTCCAGACTGGTGAAATCTTTATCAGGAAGTATTATTTTAATAGAACACATTCTTGCCTAGTATATTGCCAATATCAGGACTGGCAGATATTGAAAATCACTGGAAATCAATTTTATCTTCAAAGTAAAAACTTGTAATCCATATTTTATTTTTGTTAGACTTTAACCCAATCTTTCCTTCAGAACTTATCTCCATTTTCCCCATAGCGAAAATTCTGTGGATTAGGTTGGGTTTACTTGACTGAGATATCTTAATAGAAGGAAAGATTTTATTGGGTTTCACTGATCCTAGTCTAACATCTTAACCACTATAGTGTATAGAGCCGAGGTGGCGCAGTGGTTAGAGTGCAGTACTGTAGGCTACTTCAGCTGACTGCTAGCTGCAGTTCGGCGGTTCAAATCTCACCGGCTCAAGGTTGACTCAGCCTTCCATCCTTCCGAGGTGGGTAAAATGAGGACCCAGATTGTTGGGGGCAATATGCTGACTCTGTGAACCGCTTAGAGAGGGCTGTAAAGCACTGTAAAGCGGTATATAAGTCTAAGTGCTATTGCTATTGCTATAGTTGCTCTGACTCTTTGGGCAAGAACTTTATTAGGACTTCCACAAGTGGTACAGAAGAAACTGCAAGCCTTCACGTTCTCAAAAGTTCTTAATCAGGCAAGCTTTTACAAAAAGCAGAGTTGCAAAAGAAGGGATTTTTAAAATATATATATATATATATATCCAGAAATGAGACCAGAAGACCTGCAATTTAAAATTCAAGTAGAGATTAATCAGTTGAATGCAGTATTTAGTAGCAGATATAATCACTACCAGTAAAGTATCTAGAGACACCTACCATTTCAGTAAAAAGGAAAATATTCTTGTCCTGCAGCTTTTAAAAATCAAGTATTAGCCTCCAATATCCACCTACAGGTTCACTGGAGCAGGAATAGATTGAGTGTGACTTCAGGACTATGTCTGTCTCTAAATTAGTTGCTCTGCCCCTCTATCACCCCATTTTTGGCATCTCCATAATTAAAATAAAGAAGCAAGTGGAAAGATATCAGGGCAGGAATAGCTTAAGAGAGGAGAAAGGAAAAACCTGTGATGATTTTACGATTATCTAGATTCTACACCAGGGGTGGGTTCTAACTTACCTCGCTGCCGGTTCGCTTCCTCCCACGCCGCATGGGTGCGCCTCGTAGGCGCGTGTGCATGAAGCACGTGCGCGCATGCGCAGTGCAAAAAAATAAAAAAAATTCAAAAAAAAGCCAAAAACAAGATGGCGATGCATGCGCAGTGCCGGAAACTCGGCTACTGCGCATGTGCAGAAGAAAAATAAAATTCAAAAAAAATTCAAAAAAAATTCAAAAAAAAAGATGGCGGCGCTCATGGACCAGCACCAACCGAACCGGATCCGTGACGTCATTGTGATGTCACCAGCGGGTCGCTACCGGTTCAGACGAACCAATCCGAACCGGGAGGAACCCACCTCTGTTCTACACAGTAGAAAATTGGAAACTGGTCTTGTCTGTTACTAACCCTACCACAACTATGTTGGAAAATGAGCAAATAAGCAGAAACATTTCCGTCTTTTTTTTCTAATGAAAAATTGGAGGTCTCTTTTCTACCGTCCTCTGCCTGGTTGGATGTCTTTATGTTGAAAAAGTGGGGAGCAAGGTGAAGAATCAGAAGAGAACTCAGAAAATAAGACACTACAGGAGTGGGCAAAGGTTGGGAGAGGAATGTCTGGGATGAAACGTAGCTAATTACTGAGGAAGAAGAAGATTCCCAAAACACATTCTCTCTTGCTATTGTTTACCTGACTGTGTTTCCAGAATAATGAGAGCACACCTTCAGGCTGCCCTTGGGCAATGTTAGAAAAAGGACGACAATCCTACTTGTAAGCTGTCCACAGTGCAGCTAATGACAAGTCTATGAAGGGAATCTTGCAGAAACAAAGGAGAACTGTGGTGTCAAAGCAGGAGTGTGCAAAGGTTGTCATTGATGCATACATAGTTTAAAATGTCTTCTGTTTTTTTTTCTTTTTAAATTATTTTTCCAGGTGGAGAATTTTTGTGAAACTTGTAAAATGTTCTGTGAGTTTCGAGTTGGGCTAAGAATGCTGGCTTGCTTTTTATTTATTTATTTATTTATTTATTTATTTATTTATTTAGAAGTAACACTAGGAAATATGCCACAAATTAAATCCATTTAAACAAGCCAGGGAAAAGATAAACCATACCAANATTTATTTATTTATTTATTTATTTATTTATTTATTTATTTATTTATTTATTGTCCCCTGGGGCATTACTGACAGGGTTATCATTTTTGTGAATGAGGGATCTCCCTCCCCCCTCATTCTTTGGTTCAATAAAGTTCTTTTCCCCAAAAATGTGCTTATTAAGTTTAGGATTTTAAAGAAAAAGGAAAATTGAGCTACTTCTGGGAGAAACTGAGAGAATCTCGAGCTTGAAGCTGAGAAGACTTGAGGCCTGAAGTTGAGAGAAGATAGGTGGATCTCTGAAAGTTAGGAATAAAGAGGCATCACAAAAAACGGAATAATTAATATCAAATAAATAAATAAATAAAATCAGAAACATCAAAATAAAGTCAAGCCTCTGGTGTGCCCAAGATAAGCCTCATTCCCTAAAATAAAATATTTGGTTGTGTTTTCATCAGGGAAATATTTACCGCGTGAAGCACTGGGAAGTGACTTGGAGTGCCTAATTACTCAATAGAATAAGCAACACTTGAAAACAAAATCACCATGGCAATAATATTTTGGTATTGCTGCATTTTGCACCTTAGGGACGAGAAAGCCTTTTCAGTCTGTTTGCTTGTGAGTAAATGGGCAGCATCCATGTGCCAATGATAGATGAGTCCCAAGGCGCAAATGAGCAAGCCAGCAATAATTGATTGGCTGGTATTTTAGGAAGTCTTGGTTGAGCAATGATGTCTTAAATTAATGAAACAATATTCCTTAGATTTCTGCTGGGAGGCCTTTACTTACGGAAGCCTCATATGCTTTTTAATACTTGGAAAGCAATTTAATACAGCAAGGGGGTAATGCTAGGGACACTTCCTTGTACTGCATTGCAGCTAATGGTGATGTATTGCACTCAGAAAGTCACTTCCCTTTTTTAGCTGGACAGTAAGAGACCAGAAGAAGCTGGAGATACAGGAAGAGAGCATTGTTTTGTTTCCTACACAAACTGGCTTTTGTTTCTTCTCAGCTGTTTCCCAGGGATTAAATAGTTGAAATCTGACCTATCCTTTGGTCCCAACCCAATGTCAGCAATGTGGAAAAAGAACAAAAAATTGGAAAAAGGGAGAAACAGGGTAGCAGAAGGACGAGGCCTGGACTGTCCCAGCTTTCATAAGCCCATACCCAAATTTCTATTTGCTGATCTTTTAATGGTGAAGAAAATTTCCCAGATACACATTTGAAGTTTTACAAATCTAAGATGGTATTATCTAATTCTTGCTAGCAACAAAGATTATTAGGGGACTGGAGGCTAAAACATACAATGAACAATTGCAGGAACTAAGCATGGCTAGTTTAGTGAAGAGAAGGACCAGGAAGGACATGAGAGCAGTCTTCCAATATTTGAGGGGCTGTCACAGAGAGGAGGGGGTCAACCTATTTTCCAAAGCACCTGAAGGCCAGACAAGGAATAATGGATGGAAACTGATCAAGGAGAGATTCAACCTAGAATTAAAGAGAAATTTTCTGACAATGAGAACAATCAACCAATGGAATTGCTTGCCTTCAGAAGTTGTGGGAGCTTCATCACTGGAAGTTTTCAAGAAGAGGCTGGACTGCCATCTGCCAGAAATGGTGTAGGGTCTCCTGCTTGGACAGGAGTTTGGACTAGATGACCTACAAAGTCCCTTCCAACTCTGTTATTCTATTCTAGTAGATTTTTATATGCATTACTTATTTAATGAACATACATAGCTGCCTATTCACAGAGTGATGCTAGATAGCTCACAATCAATAAAAATGGTTATGCCCTTCCTACCAAGTGCCAGACCACCATACTGTTGATCCCCTGACTCAGTCCCATCTTAGCTCAATGCATGGGGGAAGAGCCAGGTCTTCACAGAATTCCAGAATATCTCAGGAAGGAGGCTACACCTAAGGGTAGCTACAGAAAAGGCACACGGTCAAGATAACATCAGATAACAATGTTCAAGGAAAGGGAGCTGGAGCATACCTATCCTATCTAATAGTAGGATACCTTTGAGGAAAGACGGTTCTTCTTTAGCAATCTGGTTGTAACAAAAGTCATTATATGTAATTTCCCAACATTCTGTAATCAAGCTTCAAATTCTAGTATATTTTTGTATTAGTATATGCTGCCCATGTAATTGACTATTCAGAAAATTAATAGATTCAGCTGTAATTTTCTATAGGGAATTGTCTACCACTGCCAATTCCTCAGGTTGGATGAAAACATCAAGCCTGATTAATTTATAGCAATTAAAATGGATTAGGCTAATAGAGGTGATGGTGGTTGCCTTTAGGATGTTACAGGTATCAACATTGATTTACTCACTGCATTGATGGAAAAATGGAAGCTATTGTACCTTTTTAAACTTGCTCTAGCACTAAAATGTATGCAAGATGCATTTGACAAGATGGACAAAATTCTACTTTCTTTTTCTGAGCTTCTCTGCTATCTTGCTTTTGTTGGTCACCTTTAGCTACTCATGCAAACTTCAAGGCCCATTGAGCTTCTGCTTGCAAAGACAGCGTGGGTCTTTGCAGGGTGGGAAAGATCAAGGTGGGAAGCTAGGTTATTGGAAACAAGCAAAGAGGGATTGACTATATCGCAGCCCTTCCAAGAGCTCATATTCAGATAAGCAGGGATTAGCACCAGACAAACAATCAGGCAGAAAGAAAATGATACCCTAATCAAGGAACTACCAAAGAGGAAGCTATACCCCACCAAAACTGGCAAAACAAACTACTGAATATAAACTGGAAGCAAGTGCCAACTCACTTGCATTTATGATGTTAAACAGTTGGCTAATGAAACATTCGCAACCAAATAATTAAGCTCAGACAGCACCAAAAACCTCACAGAGGGACAGAGAAAGGATTGGGCATGCAATCTAACAACTTGGGGAGTCTTATAAACCTTTTACTGTGGTCAGGAAGAAGAAGGGCGAAAGAACTGAGCAAGGGGTGAAGGGGTGAAAGAACTGAGGGGCGAAAGAACTGAGCAAAGACATACTCTTAGCTGAAATAATCCTTTTGCATATTTTGGCCAGCCAGAGTTTAAGGGTTTTGTCTGAAAGCCGAAAGGCTACAACCACCTTGTTGGATCAGATTCAAGGGGCCAAAGTTACATTTTCTACATAAGTTCCATTCAGGAATTTGACAAACATTTTTTTTAAAAAGGGATGATTGCTTCTGAGCAGCTGACATTCAAAGTATAGTATCTGTGATCATAGACATCTGTAGGGGGCCAATTATGATATTGTGTGTGACAACAATAACTTGACTTACATATTTTGTCAGGTATCAGAATGAAAATATGTAATGGATACATTTTCATGATGTTTGTACTCTTATTTGACAACACTGAAGTTTGCTGTAGATATTTATTATCTGTTATTCTGAAAATAGCAGTCAGTCATCAAAACTACTAATATTGATAGTATAAGCATCCATTAATTTTATCCAGCAAAAGAATATTTCCAAAACTTCTCAACACGAAAATACAAGAGATAGGTATATAAGTCAGTGAAAGAATTAATTATTTCATGTACATATAAGGATCCTATGATGTAGCATGAAACTTATATTTGCCAGGGTTATAGCAAGTGGAAATCTAATTCTTCTTTGGGAGTCTAAGTTGTGTTTAGAGAAATCTCACTCTCTTAAGAAAAAAAAAAGGAAGATACACGGAACTGCTGTTATAACATCTGCACTATGGGGCTTACAAGTGCCATCGGATACTTGGACACTTCTCCCTATGCCATATCGATTTTTAAAATATTTTTAATTTAAAAAATTAAATGGGAAGCTAGCAAAATCAAGCACCATCCTCAAACATAAATATATACATATATTTATTGCTTTCAGATCCCACAATATATTTCACAGACATTCCTAAAAAAACTGATCAGAAGCTGCAGTCCATCTGATTTGGTTGTGTCCCCATCTGATCAGAAGAAAGGGCTAAGAAGAAAAAGTAGTGAGCATTTGGGGAGTTAGGAATGAGTAGTGACAACTGTTTGTAAATAGGTGTTTTATGATTGGTACAAGTCCACCATAAATAGTACATTTGTGTCTGTATTCAGAATGCTCTCCCAACATTCCAAAGATGTTAAGCAACTCTTATAGTTTAGAGCAGGGGTCTCCAACCTTGGCAACTTTAAGACTTGTGGACTTCAACTCCCAGAATTCCTCAGCCAGCAAAGCTGGCTGAGGAATTCTGGGAGTTGAAGTCCACAAGTCTTAAAGTTGCCAAGGTTGGAGACCCCTGGTTTAGAGCACTTTGTCACAAGATAAGAGCAGCCTATTGAATCCAACTGGGAAGCCATCAAGACAGACATGATTACAGTAGCATCCTCCTATTTGAATTCAGAAGCATGGCACTTCAGATAGTGAAATCATATGGCCAACTTAACTATGACCCATTGACAGCTTAAAACCTTAAAAAAGCCTTTAAAAAGGCCAGTAAAAATGTGTTATAGGTGGTTCTTGACTTATTACCATAATTGGGAATGGAATTTAGGTCTAAACAATGCAGTTGTTAAATGATCATCATGTAACCAGACCCAATTTTACAACCATTAGGTTGTTAAACAAATCACCATGGCCGTTAAGTACATCATGTGCTTGTTAAGTGAATCCAATCTACCCAATTGACTTTGCTTGTCGGAAACTGGCTGAGAAAGTCACAAATCTCATTCTTGTGACCACAAGATACTGCAGTTGTAAATACAAGCCAGTTGCCAAGTGTACCCATGTTGTGATCATGTGATCATGGGGGTGGTGCAATGGTTGTAACTTCGAGGATGAATCGTAAGTCACTTTTTCTGAGATCATTGTAACTTTGAGCTGTCATTAAGCAAACAGTTGTAAGTCACTGACTACCTATATTAATCCCTGGTGCTATTAGTTCCCTATGCTGAATTATCCCTCTAATATTTTAGGTTTTTCTGTTTTCATTACAATAGCCAGTTCATCTTATCGTACCATTCAAACCAAGCCATTTTTTTTAATGCTCTGTATGGGCAGTCTTAATTAAAACAAACCAATAAAGCTCAAGTCTGTCTTCTTAAAATTTTTTTTAGATGTATTGAATTGCTGAAGTCTAATGATATGAAGATAGCCAAAAAATCTTTACTTATCACCAATATTCAGCTAGTACGCAGTGTTCCTTATCTGCAAAAGTCTAGAACAGTGATGGCGAACCTATGGCACGCGTGCCACAGGTGGCACGCGGAGCCATATCTGAGGGCACGCGAGGTGTTGCCCTATGTCAGCCCCAGCGTGCATGTGCGCGCTGGCCAGCTGATTTTCAGCTTTCTGGAGGGCGGAGGGGGGGAGGTCATTTTCGCCTTCCCCAGGCTTCAGGAAAGCCTCCGGAGCCTGTGGATGGCGAAAAATGGACCCAACGGCCCAACCGGAAGTTCGGAAACGAACGTCCGGTTGGGCCGTTGGGCCGTGCCATAGGTTTGCCATCACTGTTTTTTTGCCATCCACAGGCTCCGGAGACTTCAGTGAGTCCTGCGCGCATGTGCGGGGGTGGCAGCACGGGGGGTTGTGCGCGCATGCGTGGGGGGGAGGGCATTGCATTATGGGTGTGGGCACGCGCGCCCTTTTGGCACCCGAGCAAAAAAAGGTTCGCCATCACTGGTCTAGAAGAAGCTCTTGGGGTTTGGATCAACCAAATCATTGCATGAGGCAAGTCTCTGCTGACTGGAAGAAGATCCTTTGGTTAGAGCTGACTGTGGGCTGAACCCATGACTTTGTTGATAGTCATGTGACTGAGTTAGTAAATCGTGAAATGAAAGACAGATTAAGTTTGCATTTCTATATGTAGTCCCCAATGTTCTTTGAGTTGGAGGAGATACATATTCTCATATTTTCCTAATAAGTCTTCAGAACAGTGGCTCTCATAAAGCCTGAATAGAAGTGCTTCTTCCAGGGATTCCTCATAATTTTTTGGGTCAATTTTATCTTCTTTTGTTATATTAAGTAATGGGGACAAATACATCCTCCCAGTCCAGGGATTCCAATCAACTGTTTTGTTCTGCTCTTCTTCCATCCCTGTTTCCTGGTTTTCCTTGGTCCTTGTTCCAATCTGGTGATGTTTTGAAGTTGTCTTTTGAGTTAGTAGAGATACTAAAGTGTGTGGCTCTTTGAGTGCAGCTTCTTTTTCATCCAAAAAGGGCTCTTTTGGATCAGGCACCAAACAAATGTCTGCTATAACATCACACTCAGAACAGAAGGCCCGGTTGGGCTCATTAGCCATCAAATTTATCAGAGGGACTTCAGCATCGTATAATTGTAAAGAAGCAGGTTTCCTTTCATTCAAAAGGACTTCTTTTAACTGTTGCCTGAAAGAGGTATTTGGATCTTGTGTGCCAAACTGGGGGCAATAGTCCTGCTTTGTTCCATAGATGGGCAACTCTGATGTTCTTGCTTGTGAATTGTGCGGTGCACAATCTGGTTCACAAATACAGCTAAACATTTGTTGTTTCTCCTGAACTGGAGCCATCGGTTCAGCCCTCACGTCAAATTCGTATGCCACCACCTCATCATTGTGCGCCTGCCCTAAAGCCTGGGGCGATTCCAACTCTGCCAGTTTTGCTTTGCTTCTATTTTGTTCATTTTTTAGTACATTGTCCCTTTCTAAGAAATTATTGTTTCCCAGAACTTTTTTCAACGCTTTCTCTTCTACACAGCTTCCCTCACCAATCTCAGCATTGATGTAGCCATTGACGATTCTCCGCTGATGGTTCTCCGGAAAGAATTTATGTTCTTCTACAACATTAACTGTAATGAAATTAACCACTATTTTTTCAGAAGGAACAAAATTATCTCTTCCACAGCTTTGACTGTATTTCAAGATCTGGAAAAAAAAAAGGTAAAACTTTAGAAAGAAAACGGCCCTATCTGTTAAATATTGAGTAAATCTGGTGGAATATGCTTGTGACATAACTCTCTGAACATTTCCTCGATAACATTTCCTATAAGGCCTACAATACTGAGTAAGGAATAGAAGATTGGTGACTAAGAGAGATATTGCTTGTTGGCATCCACAGTTTTACACCTTTCCCTAATAATTAGAAATAGATTTTGATCTATAGCTACCACTTCCTCTTATCTTCTTTTTTCTGGAATTTCTGCTTCATTATTTTCTTAATTTCTTCTCTATAATTTTTTCCTTTCTACCAAGATATTATAGTTAATGTTTCCTGCCTTTCTTTCTTTGACATATACTTAAGAATTCACTTATCTACTGCTGTAATTTTTTTAGCAATAACATATCATTGCTGTTCAGCCTGGCCCACAATACAGTACATCACAGAAGTACTGTGTACCCCTCAAAATAACACAACACACAGCCATTAATGTCTAAACTGCTGGCAACAAAAGTGAGTACACACCTAAATGATAATGTCCAAATGGGGCCCAAAGTGTCAATATTTTGTGTGGCCACCATTATTTTCCAGCACTGCCTTAACCCTCTTGGGCATAGAGTTCACCAGAGCTTCACAGGTTGCCACTAGAGTCCTCTTCCACTCCTCCATGACAACGTCATGGAGCTGGTGGATGTTAGGGGGGACAGCACATTTACACTGTTATACAAGCTGTATACTCACTACTTTCTATTGTAGTCAAGTGTCATTTCTTCAGTGTTGTCACATGAAAAGATATACTTAAATATTTACAAAATGTGAGGGGGTGTACTCACTTCTGTGACATACTGTATATGTATGTGTCATCATGAGCAGTTTAAAAAGAAAACAATTTCACTCATGACTGACTTACTCATGATGGCTTTATACATTACATTGAGCCATGGCTTGTTTTAATCATGGTTAATTGTACAAAGAATTAACCAATATTGCCAAGTTAAAAACAGGAAAACCAAATTATGTCTTAGTGCAATATATGAACACAAATAATGTAATATATTTGTAGATACTTCGACCAGATGACTGCAAAGAATATAAATCCTTCCAATACCCACCCACCGGTTCTAACCGTCAGTTAGAACTGAAAAAGATTCTTGGATGAGAAGCAAATGTTTTCAAGGGAAACCCACCCCACCCCCCCAAGAAAATCCAGTTGCCATTTGGGACATCTTCTAATGCCATTCACCCATCATTGTGGGTAAAGCTTGTTACTGATTTGGCACAATGCTGTCTGAGTGACACTAGAAGACTCTGTAAGTCACTTGTAGAGATTCTCCATAGTCATGTAAAGCACTTCCAAATAGTTGCTTTGAGCTCTTCCAAATAGTTGCACAGGTGAAAAAGAGACATCTTACTCCCAGAAATATCATCTCTATCTGGCAATTGCTATTTTAAGAAAAGGAATTTTGGGCAACTGCTCCCTGATGTGGTTTGCTTCTTCAGTACCTGTCAGGAGATAATTCTTCAGCTGAACTATCTTGTGTAAACTGACCCAAGGGGGGGGGGGAAGAATGCAAAATTGACTTCTATACAGCTGCTAATTCTTGTTGTTGTCCACTTCTGTTAATGCATGTGAGAAATTACAGCACCAGCAATTCTGTACTTACTGTCTGTATTTAATGTCCACCATTGTTGCAACTAAAGAGCTTTTTTCAAATAATACTTTTTTTTTAACCAGTATAAACTAGGCTTCATTACACATTGCCTTAAAAAAAATTACAGCACTATATATTTCAAAGATGGCAAAGAATCCTTACCAAGTTCTTGGGATACGTTTGCTTCACGAGATGAGTGTATCTATATAGACAGCAGCTTGTCACCAAAATAATCAGGACTAATAACAGGCCTGGTAAAGTATATCCAAATATGACTGTTGCAGTTTGCTTGAAAACTGGATCTGCTGAGAAAACATAGGTTAGATGTTTTCCATTTTTCAAAGGGCCAGCAGGCAAAAGCATTAACAATTGATAGCTGACTTTCTCAAGATAAGCAACCCCATTTGAAAGTGGAAAAACATGCATTCTGCAGCTAGTCTTCAACTTACAAGACATTCATTTTGTGATTGTTTGAAGTTACAGTGGCACTGAAAAAAGCAGTCCTCACCCTTACAACCATCACAGTATCCCCGAGGTCACATGATCAAAATTTGGCCATTTGGCAACTAGCATATATTTATAATGCTAGCATCCCAGGGCACCTAATTGCCATTTGTGATCTTCCCAGCCAGCTTCTGACAAAGTCAGTGGAAGAAGCCATATTCTCTTAACAACCACGTGATTCACTTAAAAACTGCAGGGATTCACTTAACAATTGGGTCAAAAAAAGGTTGTAAAATCAGGTGCAACTGACTTTAACAACTGCCTTGTTTTGTTCTGGTCCCAATTGTCATAAGTTGAGGACTACTTGTATATTAGTTAGAAAATATGCATCACATTTTATATCTATTTGGAAGTTTAACATATTTTGAACTCTTTCTAATTTCTAGTATAAAAATCTAATTAGATTAGAGGGTTATTCAAAACTGAAAAATGGCCTTTAGCTTCTGTAGAAAATTTTGACAGTTTTGCCTTCAACATATGCCCACATATCAGCCAGCATGCTTATGAAATATATTATTTTCCAAAATATATTGCATGTTAGCAAGCATTAAAATAAGGACTCTTTTATAACTTCTTGCTTGTGTAACAGCTGGGTTATGTTCTTTTAAGTTCTATATTTAGGCTGTTCATCCAGAGTAAGTTATTGATTTCCCTGCCAGCAGTTTCTTTCTTCGCCTAATTTATCTGCATTTATTAGGAATACATAGGCAATTAATAATGACTAAAAAGGGCTGACTTGCTTGTTTCTAATAAAAGATTTAAAATTATGCTCTTCAGAATCCCATCAAAGCAAAAATGCAACTACTTAGTATTGCAGAGGAGTGAAAAGGAGTGGTTAAAAACAGGTCTATTTTTGTAACTAGCAGAGGCCATATTAGTGGAACATTGTTAATAGGAAGGTTGCCTTTTCTATCCATCATGAGACTCAAATGGAAACCTAAGGTCAACTATGATACATCTTGGTTGCTCTTTCAAAAAAACCAAACAAAAGCAAAATGAAACCAGAACTTTTTCTCTTGGGTTTAATGGAAAAAGAATTGGATTTTTTTTTTTTTTGGAATTTTGTTATTATATTTGTTTACTGCAGCAAGACTATTGTATGCCCGAAAAATGATTCCTACTATGGTTGCAGAAGTTGATGGAGTTGGCTGAAATGGCTAGACTGACTACTTTGATTAAAGAAAAGAACATAAGTACTTTTGTTTCCATATGGAGACCGCTTCTGAACTTCGTGTTTGATGTGGAGAACAATGAAACTCTGACTTTGGGTTTTACCGATTAGACTGATAGATCTTTATAGAAATGGCTTGTTCATATTATTATGAAATAGCAAAAAGCTGTGATTTGATGTTAATGCCTTATTTTACTGTAACAGAGAGAGTCGAAAGTCAATGCTTCTTTTTCTTTTTCTTATCTTTCCTCACTTCTCCTTTCCTCCCCCCTCCACTGTTCTTCCATTTACTTTGTATTTTGTATTTTATAATACTTTATAATTCAATAAAAAATGTTGACAGCTAAAAAACCAAAACGATTGCGATGGTGTAGAAATTGAATGAGAAGGTTTCCCATTGTGGCAGATGTAACAGATGTAACACAGGAAATGTTACATATCTTATAAAGCCAAAAGATTCTTCTGAAGAATTTTCAAGAGAACTAGAAACTTGTGTGGAATTCTTCCTCAACAACTTTCATCTATTCATAGTATTGACGACACACAGAAGTTTGGTGTATTTTGTACTCCTTTGCTTACCTTTCAGGGTAGTGATGCAGTGTTCTTCAGATAATTCACTAAACAGAAGTGGAGTAATATATATTTGTACGGTGACACAGTATATCGTATTTGGCTGTAACTGCTGCACCTCCAATTGGTTGTTTTGAATGCAAAACATCCACTAAAGGAAGGAAGAAGGAAAATATTTTTACATTTTAAACTTAACTATATTAAGACGTTACCTACTGAACAACAACAACAACAAAAACAGATGAAAAGCCCTTTCTGAAAACTACTCTATAGTCTCACATGAAAGCAGAAAACATGACATATATTTGGATTTCAAAAGCCTAGCTATAAAGCACTGCATAACAAGTAGATCATGCAATAAGATGTCACATACAGTACTTCCTCACTACACGTGGAGAAATGAAAGTTGGTTCTGCTTTAAAAAGGAGACTTTTGTCTTCAACACTATTTTGAGCCAGAGTTTTGTGCAGGCAACAGATGCTTGAAATTTGAATATAAGAAGTTAATTCCTGATTTGATATGATAGCACTTATGCTACATTGTGATATAGCTATAAAAGTGAAAGACTTATTATTTTTACAACCGATTATGAATGTGCAAGCTGTGTTAGATATGGCACACACAAACAAAAGTTGCAAATGAGTCATTAGCTGGTTAACAGTTCCCAATCTTCTGAGGGCACATTTGGGATTTTTTAAAAAAGTGATATGGGAACAGTTACAATACAACTGTTGTGAGATATAGTTGGTCACATATAATCAGGTTGAGGACACTCTAAAATGTTCATAGTGCCCTCTTGTGGTCTGGCTGTGTTCATATAGCAGAGAGTTGAGCAAATCTGTAACCAGCCTCCCTAAGCCCTCAATTGTCCTGCTGAAATTGGTAGCAAAATGTTCAATTTCCAATGATGTAATATTTAGGGATTATTTTTATACTCAAAAATAAAGGTAGAAGTGGAAGCAAATACTGTATCTGGGCGGCAAACGAATTGGATTTTCAGCCTGTAGTGAAATATTATAGCAACTACAAACCCCAAAGTAAGTTGAAAAAAAGTAAAACTGTCCCTGTTACTTTCCCTTTCTATCATGTTACCCCTTTCTTATGACATCACCTGGGGCCATTCCATTGGTTGACCATAAATTTCCTCTGCTAATCCTGGGGAAAAAAATCTCCATCCTCCCTAATGCACTGTGTTAACCTATTATTTCTCTACCGATGCCATTATTGAGTATACCACATTTGTAGCATCATCTAATTCCATTTTGACTTGGTGCTATGGGAGTATCCACTCTCTACATCTCTATGTTTTTCCCTCTTCTTCCTCTCATACACACATCATGCTTGAGAGAGAGGCAGGCAAAGAAAAGATAGATCTATCTATCTATCTATCTATCTATCTATCTATCTATCTATCTATCTATCTATCTCTCTATCTATCATCAATACATCCATCCATCCATCAATCCATCTACATCTTTCCTNCATCTATCTCTATCCTCTTTTTTGAGAGGGGGCTTATTTAAGTCAGCTAGTCAGCAAGGCAGATGGACAGCGATACCATAGGAAGTACAGTGGTTCCAGATTATATTTAGATTGCTTCTCTTTGGGGCTTTGTCCTGCTCTGTAGTTGCTTCATAGCTTTGCTTCTCATTTCTACTTCTGGCCCTGTTTCCTGAATTGTTTTTTTCTTCAGTCCACACTTGCCATATTTAAGGTAATTAGATGGAGGATAAGCATTGATTTGACCTGGCAACCTGCCCTGGAGTTCCAGGTGCATCTTTCTTTTCCAGGAATTCATATACATTGGCAACTCCTCAAGCAGGGGGGAGGAGGGGGAGCTTGGGAAAGAAAATAGATTTTGAAAACAAGAACGCCCTCCAACATGGGACAGTCTCCTCCTCACATATAATCTTCTGCTCTAGACTGCAGGTTTCCTACTACAGATGTGCATATAAAAAAAGAAACATTAAACTGGGAACATCTACAAACCCAGACATCAGGCACAGTTACATTCTCGCTGCATCTACAGTTATTGTCCCTGAAGATAGGCTTGGATTTTATCTTTGTCCATCTACATCAATGTTTTTCAATCCCAGCACCTTTAGTATGGGTGGAGTTGGCATCCGCTCATCTTAAAGTCACGGAGTTTGAGCTAAACCGGTCTACATCTTCACGAGCCAGGAGAACACCACTTCTATTTCGCCTGTAGCACAATCCATTCAAATTGCCGAGCAACAGTTTCCATTTCCATGTTCAAACTTACTCTTTTATTTATGTTTTTGTTGAATACTGACACGTTATATTGTAGGCCCGAGTATATTTCGTGCAAATATACGGGTTCCTCCCTGGGATTTCTCTTCCATTTCTCGGGGGGAACTACAGTGACTGAAATAGAATTCTCGGTAGACGAGAGGGTAAATGCGGGTGGATCGATAGTCGCTGAAAAGCAAACATATATCATTATTTATAAGAGTAAGAACACAATAAAGGAGAATATTTGTAGCTCAGGGTTGAAATGTGGGGTCCTTGATGCTCTCTGAGCTTGCTTGTATTCTTGCAGATGTTTCATTACCCAAACTAGGTAACATCTTCAGTGCTAATGATGATGATATTACCCTAGCAGTGATGTTGTTACCTAGTTTGGATAATGAAATGTCTTCAATAAAACAATAAAGCTCAGAGAGCACCAAGGACCCCCTCAATAAGAACACAAAACCAACTGAGTTAGAATTTCCTTGTTGGTCTATCTGGTTTATTTTTTACCTTGAACTTTTCAGGAGCACATGTTTAGGCTTGCCTACTCCAACTGGTACCTCTCCAGATTGCTTCACTACATTGATCATCCTTCCAAATCAGCATCGATCATTGTGGCTAGACATGAAGAAATTTAGAGTCCAACACAACCAGAGAGGACAAGGTTGGGTAGTCTGACTTACATAAAAAAAAGTTTTAATAACTTCCCTTCAATTGTGTCGTTAATTTGAATGTATTTAGAAAATTCAGTATATTGACCAGGATCTAAAAAAAAAAAAAACCCTGAGAAAGTTTCTCCATGAGTCAAAACACATTTATACTGGTTTTCATAATCAATTTGCCTTTGAATGCATACCATATGGCCAACCTGGCTTTGAAATTGCGGGGTGATTCAAAAGCAGTTCCTGATGAAGTATGAGGATTTTTTTTTAATCAAAGAGAGAGAAAAACGAAGCTACTAGACTAGTCCAGGCTTCTCACTGAATCTACATATTGCAATAAATATCTTTAGAAGCTGTAAAAAAAACACCTTTATGAATCTTAGGCTATCAGGAAGCATGCCTTCAAAGCTCAGGGCAATGAGTTTAGTTATATAAGCACAGTCTGATCAATAAAATACTTGTTCTGTATACAAGCAACACTATTTCTATATTCATAAGCAATAAGACATGTGATCCTGAGCTGAGGTGGCGCAGTGGTTAGAGTGCAGCACTGCAGGCTACTTCAGCTGACTGCTAGCTGCAGTTCGGCGGTTCAAATCTCACCGGCTCAAGGTTGACTCAGCCTTCCATCCTTCCGAGGTGGGTAAAATGAGGACCCAGATTGTTGGGGGCAATATGCTAACTCTGTAAACCGCTTAGAGAGGGCTGTAAAAGCACTATGAAGTGCTATTGCTATTGCTATCCTGAATGCCATTGCATTTCTATTCATGCTAAGTCACCCCGTGCACATTGGTTTTCCTCTGATGAAAAAAGTGTATATTCTAGCAGGATCCAATCTGGGTCAGCCACTGGAACCAGAAGTTTAATCTGGTAACTTTTGGACCTGTGTTGGAATCCATCCTCAGGGAACTTCTCTCTCACCAGAATGGAGTTCCCTGAGGATGGGCTCCAGCACCAGTCCGAAAGCTCAGAAGACTAACTCTCTGGTCCCAGTGATTGACCCAGATGGATCCTGCAACATTATCCTGGGGCACATATATTTGCCTTCATTCATAAGTACATTCTAGAACACGGGTGTCAAACTCAATCGTGTCACATGACGTATTGTGACATATCGCAACGTTTTCCCCCTTTGTGGAGGTGGGGTGGGCATGGCCTGCATGTGATGCATCCAGGCCGCCAGTTTAACACACCTGTTCTAGAATAAAAACAAGTTTCTGAAACAACATGGTAGACTTTAGTTTAGCCCTTTCTCTGTTCTAGGATGCATGCTAAGAAACATTGCTATTACATGCAAGGATTGTTTATTTTATTTTATTGTCATTGCACCTCGTACAACGAAATTAAATGCCATCTTCAGTGTACATCATACATAAGAAAACTATAAAAATAAAACAAAAACACACATCCTTCACATTCTATACAATTGAATTGAAAACCCCTGATACTGCATTAATATTACACTATACAGTAGAATTCAATATAGTTACTGCTCTGGGATAGAAGCTGTTTTTCAGCCTATTTGTCCTTGTTTTTATTGTCCTGTACCGTCTGCCAGATGGTAATAAAAAAATAAATTAAAAAAACCATTGTTATGGGTGCATGCAAGCACAGAAGGCCACAGAAGTTAAATAAGGCAGAGACCAAGTTATATTGAACAAGGATTTTTGATTAATACGATGGCATTCTGTGAGGGAAAATGGAAGTGTGTATCTGTCTGTTTCTCATGGAGCTTCCCTTTTCAACTTCAACAACTTTGGAGAAACAGACCAGAACCAGAATTTCATTGGGTCCCAATTGCAGCAGACTCAAATTAATATCTTCTATCCAGGAAGATTAAAAAAAAATCTGTTTTGAATCACCGGCTTTCTCTGTTTAATGATCCGGCATTCAGCAAGTCAGATATACACCCCTAACTAATAACAAAAATGCAACAGCATCCTATTATGAGGACCCAGATTGTTGGGGGCAATATGCCGACTCTGTAAACCGCTTAGAGAGGGCTGTAAAAGCACTATGAAGTGGTATATAAGTCTAAGTGCTATTGCTATTGCTATTTCATAAACGGCAGCCTCAGAGACACCACAACAGCAAAATATAGCAAAAGCCTGAGCTGAACCTTAACTGTAACATATTCAGTCTTTGTTCTTAGAGACCATCTGCTTTCATTTATTTCTATAGAACAGGGGAGTTGAACTCAAGGCCTGCGGGCTGGATCCAGCCCGCGGGGTGCTTAGATCTGGCCTGTGGGATCACTCTGGAAACAGCAAAGGACTGGCCCACGGTACCTCAGCCTGGTCCAGGCCAACCGGGCACTGATCTACAACCTGGTGGCGGCTGGCAGCATGCTGGAGGAGGCCATGGAAGCCGAAAATGGAGCTTGGGAGGACCGCACTGGGCCTCCTGAGCTCTATTTTCATTGGCAGAGTGCTGTAGGAGGCCATCCCCCCAGCCCCGCCCGGGCCACCGACATGAGTGACATCAAGCTGGCCACGCCCACCCTGGCCATGCCCAACCCAGCCATGCCCACTCAGCCCCCCGAGGTCGAACACAACCCTGAAGCGGCCCTCAATGAAATCGAGTTTGACATCCCTGCTATAGAACAATCCTCAGGCTGTGTTTAGACCAGTTCCTCTTCCACCAATCATACATTTTGCATATTCCAACATGTATCTGTTGTATGAAATCAGTGGTGACTGACATGGGTTGAAATCACAAATATCTAGCACCAGTGGCTGTCCTTCTGCATCTCACAACACTGTTATGAACATATATTAGTTGTACTTACTGTCTGTAAATGGATTGAACCTGGGTGATTCTGCCCAGACAGAACAATTTCCGTTTAGAGAGACTTTCACTCTGGCATGATATTGTTCTTTGTGGTTGTACGTTCCATGTGAGAGGTCACACCAGGTCTGATTGATATTCTTACATTCTGGATACTTAATCCATTTATCTGTGCCATATCTGAATATCAAAAGGTAAAAGAAAAAAGAGACAAAATTAGCACTTCTGCAATTAATCCTTAATTGGGGTTGAACTCTGGGGAAGAGAGAAAGAGAGAGTTTTGAAAGATTTTGTTGTTGTTTAAATATTAAATAGCCTGTTTGGAGATGTCAGAAACTGCACTTGGGGAATCTCTTCCAAAAAAAAGTGCATTGGGGCGTGGCAGGGGTGGCTGTGTCAAAAATAGCACAATAATTTCTGCTTCTGGAATTACCTGATGGTGAGTTTTATGTGGGCTGTGTCTGCAACTTTTTAAAGCAGCTATATCTTTCCCTGGGATCCCTGGCTAACTGTAGAACTGCTACACAATCCTGGGAAAAGTCAGGGCTGCTTTAAGGAGTTGCTATGGCTGCTACATTCATGATACACCTGTTGCAAAGTGCACTTTTAGAATCCAGCCTGAAGTGTGGCAGAGTATTACTATTCTATGATGTTCCCATACAATAAAAAAAATAAAGTTATCTTATGTTCCCTTCTCTTGTGGAACACTATGACTTTTAAATAAATAATTTATTTCTTAATTAGGTACTAGTAAGGAGGGGTATTTGATGAAGCAGCAAAAATAAGATGTAAGGACCAATTTTTCAAGGGCTCTGAACTATTTCAAAAATCTAGTGTTATCCTTAAGAAGTGGGCAGCTTTTTCATGTCTAATACTGCATTTTTCAGCATACAGGTAATCCTCGAGTTATGACCACAACGGAGCCCCAAATTTCTGTTGCTAAGTGAAACATTTCTTAAGTGAGTTTGCCCCATTTTACAACTTTTCTTGGCACAGTTGTTAAGTGAATCATTGCATTTGTTAAGTTAATAACATGGTTGTTAAGTGAACCTGGATTCCTCATTGACTTTACTTATCAGAAGGTCACAAAAGTTGATTACATGATCCCAGGATGCTGCAAGCATCATAAATACGAACCAGTTGCCAAGCATCTGAATTTTGATCATGTGACCATTGGGATGCTGCAACTGTTATAAGTGTGAAAAACAGCCATAAGTCACTTTTTTTCGGAGCTGTTGTAACCTTGAACAGTCACTAAATGAAATGATGTATGTCAAGGACTACCTGTACTCTACTGAGAGCTTCAGCAAGCAGTAAATAGCAGTGAGTAGAAATACCCATTAGCTCTTTGCTATGTGCTTTCTCCTCTTAATACTCTCCCAGGCAACAATAGCAATAGCACTTAGACTTATATACCGCTTTACAGTGCTTTACAGCCCTCTCTAAGCGGTTCACAGAGTCAGCATATTGCCCCCAACAATCTGGGTCCTCATTTTACCCACCTCGGAAGGATGGAAGGCTGAGTCAACCTTGAGCCGGTGAGACTTGAACCGCCGAACTGCAGCTAGCAGTCAGCTGAAGTAGCCTGCAGTGCTGCACTCTAACCACTGCGCCACCTCGGCTCTTAGGAGTTGCAGAAGAGATATTTCTCAGTGGAAGACTGAATAAACCTCTGATGTAGAAATTTGAAAATTAACCTTAGGACCACAAGAGGTGCCTCCCTCGTTTATAGTCTTCAGCCTCTGTAGCATTTGCACATGGAAATAGCTGACTTTTACAATATACACAGTGTAAAACCCAATAGCCAACATACATCAAATACTTCACTTTATAATTTAATTTTTTCTCTGCTATTCCTTCTGGTGGCAACCAATGCAGGATGTTCTTCATGTTTCTGGAGATAAAATGGACATTCCGTGGGCTGGGCAAAAGACAATGTGATGCTATTAGGGGGAAAAAAAAACAAATGAAACAAATGAACAATTAGATTATGATTCAGACATAAAAAAAATGGGGGGAATTAAAATAGATGGAGGGGCTTTGACAGAATGAACACTCTTGGGTGGACCAGAAGTTGTTGCAGGAAAATTGTTCCATCTCCCTGCTTAGGCATTGAAAAATAGAGATTGCTTTTTGCTGCCATATAGTATTTTCACATGCAAAAAGCAATCCTGAAATTTTAATAGAGAGACAGTTTGGTGGTTAAGGTTGTTATTGTGTTAAGGTTGTTATTGTGGTTAAGGTTGTTATTGTGAGGAAACAGGATGAAGGCATGTGGGATATGTTTGATGCTTTCAGTTATTTGTAAAAATAAAAAAGGCGGAATACAAATAAATAACATAAAAATAATATCTATTTCCATTTTTAATGCTAGTGTGAACAGTTTGTTTTAATTATAAGGATACAATTTCAATAGATTAAAGTTAAAAATGATCACTGGGTTTATATTTTACTCACTATATCTATAATATATGTTGAAAATTTAATAGAGTATCAAGTTTTGTGGGCATTTATTTCCACTAAGCTCCTGGCAATTCCTGGGGTCGATATACAGTATAAAAGTGTTTTGTTTCTGGGACAGCAAAGAGATGGGCCTGTTTGGTTGCAGATTAGATTTTGACGATGAGACTCATTGAATATTTAACTTTATGGAAAAACTCTACAGGAACAGATAGTCCTCACTTACCAACCCCTTGTTCAGCCATCGTTTGAAGTTAGACTGAAAAAAAAATAACTTTATGGCCACCTTTGCAGCACCTTTGCAGCATCCTTCAGTAAGCTGCTTGGGTAGCTCCATGGCTCCCAGCCCTGGGCTGCATGGCTCCCACCCCTGGGCTGCAGTGCAAACACATTGCTTTCGATGTGTACAAAACAATGAGCAGGCACTTTGAGTACTGCCAAGAGTAGGGGAATGATTAGGAAGCAACCAAACACATGAAAAGTATAAAACTGAGTAGTCTTATTTCTTCTGGCTGTGAGGTGGTCACATGATTTCCCACTTCATGACTGCTTCACTTAGCAGTGGCATTGAGGGTTCCAATTAAGGTTATTAACTAAGGACCACCTATAGTCCTTGGTTATTGGTTGCTCTTCCAGCAACCATTCACAGTTACAATGATGCTGAAAGAGGAGATTTAAGACCTGTCCAGTCACAGGATCGCAATTAGGTGCTTAGCAACTGGCATGCATTTATGATGGTGCGCCGTGGTGGCGCAGTGGTTAGAATGCAATACTGCAGGCTACCTCTGCTGACTGCCAGCTGACTGCAATTTGGCAGTTCGAATCTCACCAGGCTCACGGTTGACTCAGCCTTCCATTCTTTCGAGGTCAGTAAAATGAGGACCCAGATTGTTGAGGGCAATATGCTGACTGTGTAAACCACTTAGAGAGGACTGTAAAGCACTGTGAAGCGGTATATAAGTCTAAGTGCTATTGCTATGGTCACAGCATCCCGTGGTCACATGATTGCCATTTATGAGTTTCATAACCAGCTTCCAACAAGCAGTCAATGGGGAAGCCGGTTGGAAGTCACCAGTTGTAGTCATGTGGTGTCATGCTTAATGACCATAACGGATTCAATTCACAACTGTAGCTGGGATTGATATCATAAGTTGAGCATGGTCACATGATGATTCACTTCATAACTGGGTCACTTAGCAACGGCAAGGGAAGACTGCCAGTACTTGAATTTGAAAGTTACTTGACTGATATGATTTGGTCCTGTAAATTACTGACAAAATTTGGGAATAATATTTTAATTACTTAAGTACATTTATGGAGATTTTTTAATGAAAGATGTTAATGTTGTGTTAAATTATGTTCCAAAACTTTGGGTTCTGATTATTTATGGGGAGTTATGGTTATATCAGGTCTGGGGTATTGCTAAGAGAATTATTTTGAGAAATTGGAAAGATAGTATTATTCCTGATATTAAGGAGTAAATTCAAGAGATGTGTAATTTATTTATCTTTGAAAAGGCAATTCTAGCTACTGTACTAATAAAAATAACATGATATGTTCTCATTTGACACAGATTTTGAAACAATTTGTAACACTAAATAGTCATAATTTATTTTCTTTAATTTAGATAGGTTTAAGTATGTTTGGATATATTAGGATATCTATATGTATTTACCCCTTTTTCTTAAGGGTTTGTTATTGTCTTATTTAGTTTTTTTAAAATAAGTTTTCCATTTTTGCACATTTTTTCTTATAAAACTTTTAAAGATAAATAAGCTTAGTTGAAATAAAAGACTGAAGTTCTGTTTCAAGTCTGTGTTTATTTGTACTGTATGTGTGCAAACAATCAATAGTTGTTTTAATCTGGTTATAGAATTAACCACGTTTTGAATTTGCATAAAACAGTCAACCATAAAATAACCAAACCAGCTGGATTCATAATTGAGGTTAGTGATTACATTTAACCAATATTAAAGTTAAGCCATCAGGTTCATTATAACCTTGATCAAATGTCTGTGAGAACTCAGTACACAATGCAGAATTCTATGCAGCTTATTTTAACCATAGTGTATTTATCTTTTTAATGACACACGATAACTTTGCCACTGTTATTTTTATGTAGGCCCATCGTAATATGGAGTTATTTTTATCATTCTTTTAAAAAAGCATTTCCAACCCAGTTGCACTGGTATGTCACTTTTTCTCCAAGAAAATCAAGATAGTATATGTGGATTTCTCACACTCTCTAGGAGAACAATTTGTTCGAAATCTGCCAGGAAGCTTCATTGCTGAATGAAGATTTGGGTCTGGGTCTTAGTGCAACCATCTAACCGCCGCCCCCCCCCCCCCCGCTGCAATAGCTGGTACTTAGATCTATGAAAACTGCAGGGCGGAGGACGCACCCATCCCTAGAAGTAACTTCAAAGCAACAGCACTGCTCTTTTTTCCAAAGAGTGAGCTGTCCAACAATGCGAGAAATCTTGAAGAATCACCACAGACAATTTGAAAGCTCACATGGGAAAACAGCCCAGCCCATTCTAAGCCGAATACCTGTCTGATCGGGTTCGGTTACCTGTTAAAACCTTGCACATTTTCCATAAGCCTATTTAAGCCACACTTTTTGTATAAACAGAGTGACACTTTAAAAAGTGAGCTTGGTTGCCACCCACCACCACCAATGATTCATCCACTCTGCAAGTATTCAGAGGCACCCCTTTCCTAATATTGCAGATAATAGATTTAAAGCAGATTCCAAGACCTAACTATGACCCATTATTGCTGCTGGATGCCTTTTTTTTTTTTAAATTGATTATCATCTTCATCTATCAACACATCCGTCGCTCTCAGCAAAACGTGCCAGGAGCAGAAGCGGATCAACGCTTCGGGTTTAAGTCCAAAGCTGCGAGGAAGCTGCCCCCGGCGACCCCCATAAGCTACCTGCGCGTTTCCCCCATAACCTACCTGCCGCCTCTGGAGGAGGCGCGGGGAAGATCAGCCGGAGCAGGAGGAGCCAGAGAGCTGACGCCGCGGGGTCACTCATTGAGAAGGGACAGCGCCTGTGCGTTGCATGATGCTCGTCTCCGCCACCTTCTCCTCAATTGGGTCGGACACACAGGGCGACAGCAAGCGGCGACCCCAACCAGCCAAGCGGAGAACTTCCGGGGTTCCCAGGGCTGACCCGCTTAGCGACTCCTGCCTGGCCGAGCTTTTGGCTCGTTCCGGGAGAGGGAGCGACGCGCAGCGATCCTGTCGTGGATTTCCCGCCTCGCGTGCTTTCTCTGGCTCGGGCTAGTTGCTTGCAAGTTGCGCTCTCGCGCCTGGTTCCCGAATCCAAGCAGTCAGAAGCCACGCCTGCTTAAAATGAATAGTGGCGAGGTGGGATCTGGGTAGATCGGGGTTAAAACGCCCTCCGCCGGAATGCTAGCCCCATGTAGGGCCTGGCTGGGGTTTAAATATTTGGGAGGGGCGGGGGGGGGAGAGACAGTCTAATTGCAGGGCTAAGATGCTGGAAAATCTCGTAAAAAACTAAGCTCTTGTTTCATCTTTTCTTTCCCTCCCTCCCCACTTTTCGCTAAGGGCAATACAATATTAAACAGAATTTTCTTCCAGAAAGTTGTCTCATTGATTGATTGATTTTGGTTAATTCTTACGGTATTTACCGTAGCGTTATGAAATCTGCGTGTTTCTAAATTGCTATGTTTGGGAGCATTGGGAAGCTGTGAAGTGCCACAGCTTTACAGAAACCACAGAGAAGTCGTTCCCCCCCCCCAATGTTTTTCTCATCTTTGTAGGAGAATGGACATGGAACACAAAGCCACAGTTCTTGGCACTGGTGCAAACTCCTGTGGAAGTCTGTAATTTTAGTGACAAGGTATAGTACTACTGAACACCAGCATTTCTGCCAGAAGGATTATGCTAATTTTTGTTTCCTGTTACACAGTCTTAAGAAGTGTTTATCCTATGGTATTTTACTTGATTAACCATTTGGATTAATTGAAGAAAAACATTTCAGTTGAATGAAAAGGCATTCACAATTTATGGGGCAGAAAAACTTTTGCTTACTTAAAAAAAAAAAAAGTCCAAAACCTGGAGCTGGCCAGCACAGCTTTAGAACTTCCTGGGGATTTAACAAGAAAAGGATACATCTTAATGTTGTTTGCTGTGACACCATCGTCTAAAAATAAATAATTATTTTATATTCATTTCATGAATATTGAATTGATTTACTCAACAATGACAATCAGCCGTGAGATTGTACCACATTTCTTTATAGTGCAACCCTACATAAGATTATACAGAATCATAAAACTTCACTGAGTTCAATTCATTTCCAGGACATTGTATATGGAACTGCAGCCATCCTATAGAAAAAGTCTTCTCTATTTCTTACTAGGCACATACAGGGTTATGCTGCTAATCACGTGACATCAATAGCCTCAAGGCCAGCAACATTGGCTTCTTGCATTGACTCATTTTGTACAAGTTGAGACACCACTTCGATGGTTCTCATCCTTTGGGGTGTGTCAGTTGCTTATTATCATCTGCCAATGTGTTGGCACACAGCAACTGGTCTATCGGTGAAAAATGAGTATAGAATTTTGTTGTTCACATTCTGAGGCTTGATTCACCCATTGCACTAAAACATAAACCTTACAAATCGCCATAGTATTTTGGGAGGCAAAAGTCTAGCAAGATGGCAAATAAAAATGGGATTATTTTATTAGACTACTTGGCAATCCTATGTGACTGATTTGCAAGTGTCTGTGTAGATAAAATTTTGTGCATTTATTCTGGCAAGGATGTTCCAGTTGATCATTTCAAAATTGGCACTGCTGATTTAATTCATCTTCAGAACCTCCTCACACTTAGTGCATATTTGAAAAGGTGAAACTGATTCTGAGTTTCCATAGTGGGCTAAACCATGGTTTATGGCCTAAATGATAATTGACTCACACCAAGAGGTAAAGGTTGATGTATCAGTGCTAAAGTCAGATTCACACAACACTCTAAACCAGGGGTGTCAAACTGCATCATGTGCAGGCCACACCCACCCCAGCTCCGCAAAGGGAAAAATGTCACGAAACGTTAAAGGAACCTGAGGTTTACTGCAAATAAGACTGAAAGATCTTCAGACTGTTCGGAAGTTGGCAAGTGTCCCTGGATCTCCATAAGATAATGATATCCTAAAGTACTTTTTCATGGTATTAAACTTATCCATCAAATGTGCCTTTCTCTGTACCCTTTATGTACTCATCGTATTTATATAGCTGCCCATCTCGTAGATCATGAGGGTTTCAATAAAAAAACATGGTAACCTAATCTCAGACTTTCATGCTGTTTTCCATTCCAGACTGGATTCCCATAAAGAATAATGTGGGGTTGGCTATTATTATGGATTGGAGTAAGTTTATACAGAAAAACCACCTTGTCGTTACTTATATGACTTCTTTGTTACGGGCAATAGGAGAGCTATTGGACAGAATATGTCAATCAGTGTAAAAACAAAATAACCTTTGTCCTTAGACACTGTCTATGTGATTACCATACAGTGAAAAAAAGACTTGGTTATGATTATAATTGCATTTTATTCTATCTATTTTATGTATATGTCAATTCAACTTGATGTGTGTGTACCTGTTATAAGAGATTCTGGTTCCTTCCCCTAAATTAAAGTTCTTTGAAAAATGTGAACACAATTGATGAACACAATCGAAAATTATCCTTTAAAAATATATATATATCTATATATAATATTACCAGACTGTGCTAAACAGTTGTATTAGAAAAATGAACAGAAACTCCATCTCAAAAACAGAACTGTGCTTAAGATGGTTATTTCACTTTAGCTATCCAACTTTTTTATGATTATGCCTCAGAAATAGTGGCTATCTGATTTCCCTTTCAAACAGCTGTTCTAGTTATAAAATTATGGCTACTTAAAAAAAGTTAACCTTGTTTCTCAGTTAGGGACTTTTTAAAAATATGCCCTGTCTGGGTAAGCCAAGAAATAAATGTTGATGCAATAACTTACGTTTTATTATATCTAATAATTGTGTTTTTGAAAAAAAAATCAAATGGTTAATATGATAAATTTTGTTTTATTACTATAACTGAAGGCTCCTATAAATTTGTAACCCTCTTAATTAAAAGAATTCCCTTTTCCTGATCTTTCTATTGTTGAGCTGGAAATAATTTTCTCTTGGCCCAAAATGCATAAATTGAAAAATACATTTAGGAGACCAAGGCACACAAATGTTGCTGGAAGCCCTCTAAATTAGAAATGTAAATAATATTCTCAGATTTAGTCCAAATAGCATCACATATTGCCAGATGGACTGAAGGGAAACCATGCAAGAATTTGGAAGGAAATTATATGAAGAGATTTTTTTAAAACAATCTCAGCCAGATAGGCAAAGCATTTTTAAAAACAATTATATTTGAATGGAAAGAATCCAGAGAGTAATTTAATACACACATATAGCAGAATTAAACTATCAGTCTCAAAACAAAAATATTTGTGTCTTTAAAATTACTATATATTCTATCAAGGTTTAAAAAAATATCCTTCCAAGAGTCAGTATAGATGGCAGCAGGGTATAAATTTAACAAAGAAACAAGATGAATTGGTATCTTTTAAACATCATGTTTAGAACAATGGAAAAATACTTTCTATTCAGTCAATTCTGATGGAGAATAGCAGCCATGGTAAAGTTTCAGGAATCCTTCTATTCAAAGGGTTTACAAAGCTGAGACTTTCACTCCTATATATCTTCTTCATAAAGTGGATAGATCACTTTCCTACTCCTGGTGTAAAAACAACCCAGCATCACTAGTATATCAGTTACAAAAGAGTGGAAGAATCTAATATTTTCATTTTTAACAGTGGTGCCGAAAAAGTTATTTCAACAAATAAAGTTGGATATTTGCAATATGCAGTGAGTAAATACATTTGTCCTGTTGTCTACTTGTGATAGTTGAGCCCATAGAGATTTTCACAGGCAAAACACCACCCTTCCCAATTCTTCTGACCAAACTCTCTATTGATAAGATTCAACATTACATGTGCTGGTTTTCTGATCCTATAGGCCTAGCAAACATTTACAGGAATAGTTATCGGGGGGGGGGGACTCCTGCACTTTTATAGCAATAACACTTAGACTTATATACTGCTTCATGGTGCTTTACAGCACTTTCTAAGCAGTTTACAGAATCAGCATATTGCCCCCAACAATATGGGTTCTCATTTTACCGACCTCGGAAGGATGGAAGGATGAGTCAACCTTGAGCTGGTCAGGATCGAACTGCTGGCAGTGAACAGTGAGTCAGCCTGCAATACTATATTTTAACCACTGCACCATCTTCTTTCCTTACTATATGTGTCTACAAAAGAATAGTCCTATTGATCAGGTCAATATATTTGAGACGGTCATCACTTCTTCCTTCAAAAATCGGATCTCTCACTCCCCCCCCCACTCTGATGGAGGCTTTTAGTTATAGATAAACTAAATAGCTCAGACTTCCTTATCACATTGTTAATTCTCAAATAAAGGTGATTTTTAATTAGTTTCTTGCTAATACCAGTCTTCAGAATTTTTCTACAAAGTAATTCTTCTAACTTTATTGTTTCCCCACATGCTTTTTATTCCACAGATCATAAGCTGCCAACCCAATGCTAACCATCTTCAGAAGGGTTGATCTACCAACTGTTACTGGTATTCTTATTCTAGGTTTATAGAATTGTATAGTTGGAAGAGATACTCTAGAACCTATATGGCACGCGTGCTGGAAGTGGCACACAGAGTCATCTCTCTGGAAACGCCAGCCGTCGCTGGTTGCTCTTCCAGGTTCTAGAGCACTCGTCTTTGCACACGTGGGACTGCCAGAAACTGGAAGAGTACCTCCCTGGTACGCATGCGTGCGCCGGGAAGTTGAGCTTCTGGTTTCTGCCATGCGCATGCACGCCGGCCAGCTGGTCTTTGCATGCACATGTGTGCCAGAAATCAGGTGACCAGCATGCATGCGCACACCTGAAACCAGAAGCTCAGCTTCCTGGCGCGCGCATCAGGGGTGGGTTCTACTTACCTTCCCTACCGGTTCTGATCCCGATGGAAGTGCGCATTTTGCGTGAATGCATGAGCGAAGTGAGCGTGCGCGCCCCCATCGCATTGTGCAAAACACCCGGAAATGACCCTCTGCACATGCGCAGAAGCCTTTGCGTATGCACAGAGGGTTATTTTTCAAGCCGCGGCGACTGGAGGACCAGTTCAGGGGCGTGGACCGTCAGTCTTTGCTGCCGGTTCGGCGAGCGGCGTTAAATTTCCGCTACCGTTTCTAATGAACCAGTCTGAACCGGCAACAACCCACCTCTGGCGCACATGCACGCCGGGGAACTGCTCTTCCGGTTTCCGGTGCTCCCCCCCTGCGTGCGCGCTCCCGTTTCGGCACTCAGTGCCAAAAAGGTTCGCCAACACTGCTCTAGAGTCTAGACCATTCAGTGCAAACCTTTGCTTAATGCAGGCATCCAAATTAAAGCATCCTCACTGATAGCCATCTAGCCAATTAGCACATCTTCACTTCCTTCACCTCTTGCAATATTGGCTCTATTATCAAACTGCCCTTATGATTAGAAAGAGTTTCTGACATTCAGAGTGATTCTGCCTTCCTGTAACTTCAGTCCATTTTAGTACTGGGTTATGTAGTGGTTCCCCAAAATCTTTCTATGAGAGTATCATGAAGAAATGGGAAAAAATAAATGTTTCTAGTTGTAAACTGCCTTGGTGGGAAATGTGAAATTAAAACTTGATATTTTCTATATGTTAAGGATTCATCATATACAGCATATTTATTACTATATTTTGACATGATATTGTTATAAAACTTGTGATTTCTTGAATATTTTTGTAATTAAAATGCAGTAATTTAATGTAATTAAAATGATGTAGTATTTAGATATTAAAATGTAGAAAATCAACCAAAAAAAGAAGAAAGAAAAAAAGAAAATTCAACTCAAAACTCTATCCTTTCCCAGATTATTTCTTGTCCTAATAGTAACTGTCAGTAAAAACTTAAATTTGCTTTATCCCACTATACTGAATTTTTCAGAGGTTTCAAGAAAGAAAAGAGCTGAGTAGGCTAAAATAAAAATGATTTTTAGCTTGGGCAAGAGACATGATTAAAAGTTGTGAGGCATTACACAATACGTTGTTATATTCTATCTAACAATCATCTACCACATTTTTAAACTGATAAAAAAAGTATCTTCACTCTCATTCCTTTTCAAACGATAAGTCACCTGACTGTCAAATGATTCTGGGTGGCTTGCAACTAAGAACCAATTATATATAAAAGCATATATCAGAGTTACCACTGACCAAAAGAGCAAAAGTATTCAAAACATGGCCAAAGCTCAAAATAAATTTGGCAAAATGATGCTTCACAATCACCCTGTCTCCAAGGCCTTGTTTCCTGAATAACATAAGGATAGGAGCCACACAAATCTCCAGGGTTGGGATGGGGAGATCATTCCAGATAGCAGGAATTACAGTAGAGTAAGCATGTTTCCTAAGTCCCAGGATATGACATTCTTTAATTGATGGGACCTGGAGCATACCTATCCACTGAATTGTACCAGACAGGTAGAGACAACAGGAGTTAGGCAGTTCCTCAGATAGGCAGACCCTGTGCCTTGAAAGGCTTTAAAGCAGAGGTGTGAAACTTGTGGCCCGTGGGCCGGATGCGTCATGCTCTGGCCACTCCCATGCCTGGTTTAGCGAGTTTGACACCCTGCTTTAAAATGTGTAGTGGAATTGACCTGCAAATAAATTTAAATCAAAAAGTACATAATAATAATAATAATAATAAAATCAGCACCACAAATTGTACCCAGAATAAGTGAACTGGTAACACACGTAATGTGGTGTACCCATCATTGTTTGGATCATTCTGGACCAACTCTGGTTCAAGGACAGTCTCAAGTAGAATGCATTAAAGTAGCCCAGGTTTACTCCAACGATGAAGTACTTTGTAAATAATTAGAAGATTTTTCCTGGGGGTATATTTGAGCCCAAATATATTTTTGAAAGTTGCATGATAGCAAAATATTGTAGCAAAATACTGTAGCAAAATATTGTTTCTTTGCTACATAAATCCAGTTTCCTATCATAAAAAAGTTATATAGGGTAGAGACCTTCATAAGTACCGAAGATTCAGTGCTACTTTGGGGTCCACAGGGTGAAAGTATCCGATTTGGAATAGGGAGATGCAATATCAAAGCCGCTTGTAGCTATGAGACTCATTAAGACAATTTTGGGTTGATCACTATCTTTTAATTTACCTGTTTTCACACACTTACTGGGCAAATAATTAGGTAGGAAACATGGATCTGGGCCTCTTGGGAAAAATGTTCAACTGTGCAACTTCAGTTCTACCATCGTTTTGTAAGAAACTCCTCTTTGTTTGGGCATGTTAATAATTAGATAATGAAAATATCTATTATTTATTGCTGGGACTCATCTCCGATGCATGAATAAGCCTTCACTTTACCCTTTAGACATGCTTAGAAGTCTCAGGTGATTCTCTCCCCCCCCCCTCCCAATTGCTTAGTATCATACCGAATGTGTCAGTAGGAAGGCAATCTACATCCTGGATGACAAATGCCGCACTTGACTATTTTTTTAAGTGGCCCTTGGATTCTGTTAGATAGTGGGTAGAGATGACAGGAGACAGACTTCCAAAGCAGCTCTTTATTTCAGCTCTTGTGTAAGCAACCAGCAAAGAGCAGTCTGACAGCTTGCCCTTTTATAGGGAGCTGTCAGACAGACCAGCCAATAGCGTTTGAGCTTTTTCCCGCTCAAACGCTGGACCTGGTTGGAACCATGCAACACAGTTGAAACAGTTAGAACATAACACCCCTCCCCTCCTGGATGGAGCTGTCCAGCATACGTAATCACGCAGGTAGGCGGGGCGTTTTGGAGCCCTACTAGACCTGCGCAATTCAGTTGGTGGTGAGGCAGCGGCCTGTGCAGACAGGGCTGCTGCGGGGCGTTTTACTAGACCTGCGCAATTCAGTTGGTGGTGAGGCAGCGGCCTGTGCGGACAGGTCTGCTGCCGCTCCGGGGCTCGAGCATGGAAGCTCCTGGAAGGTACTGGGTGTGGCCTCCACGGCCGCACGGCCGAA
>QLTV01002492.1:1914248-1939498 GCA_003457575.1 Thermophis baileyi
TGTCTGCCTGGCTGGTTGAAAGTGCTGAAGAAGCTAGTCACAGTTCTCCTGGCCCAAGCCCTCATCGCCACTGTTAGATAGTGGGTAGAGATGACAGGAGACAGACTTCCAAAGCAGCTCTTTATTTCAGCTCTTGTGTAAGCAACCAGCAAAGAGCAGTCTGACAGCTTGCCCTTTTATAGGGAGCTGTCAGACAGACCAGCCAATAGCGTTTGAGCTTTTTCCCGCTCAAACGCTGGACCTGGTTGGAACCATGCAACACAGTTGAAACAGTTAGAACATAACAGATTCCTTCATGTTTTTAACACTACCTAATAATCAGATATCGGCTGGATAGTATAAATTACGATTTCTGCTTCCCTGCTAATCTTATTTAAACAGCTGGGACATTGCCCACTTTGGTGTTTCAACTTCTCATCAGTTCCTTGTGTTGCCAAGGTTTGCCAGTATTGGGTTTCTTTTTTCTTGAAGCTAATCTAAAGTTATTTCATTCCTATCTGCTTTCTTCAACCTGCTATCCTGGAGGCTTATTGGATTCATTCCTATCCAGCCATGGGCATGTTATCTAAGGGTGAGAACTGTACTCTACAACAGGGGTGTCAAACTCAAGGCCTGCGGGCCAGATCTGGCCCATGGGGTGCTTAGATCTGGCCCGCGGGGCCGCACTGGAAACAGTGAAGGACCGGCCCGCAGTCAGTACTTCTGCCAGTGAAAACGGAGCATGCGGCCCTCCCAAGCTCTGTTTTTGCCTGCAGAGGGCTGCAGGAGGATGTTGCAGCCAAAAATGGAGCCCGGGAGGACTGTGCAGCCCCCCCCCCAAGCTCCATTTTCGCTGGCAGAGCACTGCAGGAGACTGTTGCAACCAAAAACGGAGCCCGGGAGGGCCGCGTGTTCCTCCTGAGCTCCGTTTTTGCTGACAGAATGCTAGCAAAACAAACTACTAGCAAAAGTGGCATTTGATCACACGAATAACGTCAAGCTGGCCATGCCCACCCTGGCCATGCACCCCAGGCCTCCCCGAGGTGAAACAGAACCCTGATGCAGCCCTCAATGAAATTGAGTTTGACACCCCTGCTCTACAACATTGGAAGGGGTACAAGGCAAAGGTAAGGAGTGCATCAAGGAGGTAAGATGCTATTGCAGCCATGTTCTTGCAGATAGCACCATTAGTATTCCACAAGGGTCTTGACCAACCATTCTTTAGGTTTTGTTGTTTAATTCTTTTAAAAAGAAGAATCTGCAAAGCAGCAAAACTAAGTCAGGGCAGTGATATCACTCTTTCTTAAATTGAATTGTAGCAAAACAGAATTACTATTACGGTAATCTCAAAACCCTTGTATGGCAGGCTGTTACTACACAGCAAAGTAAGAGTTCCAGTGGCCCTTGATAGTGTGTTTTCTCACCAGGCCTATCTTGAAGAACTGATACATTGGAATCAGCCTGATCTAGCTGGAGGAAACTGCTAGCAATTCCCCACTTTAGGGAAGTGAAAGGAGCCAAGGCTAGGAGGCACTGTTTTTGGTGGCAATACCAATCCTTTGGTCTCCCTGTGGATGTGAGGCTGGCTACTATTTTGACTTTTTTTTGGAAGAAACTCAAAGACAGAGTTCTTATGGAGCATGTGGGCCTTGATGCTACCTTGGCTGGGGTTACAGATTGGTTTTTGTTTATGCATTTTCCACTGGATTTTGATTGTTCTGTGTAGTTTTATCTTTGCAATTCACTAAGAATCCTTTGGGATTACAGCAGTTTATAAATGTGATAAATACATGTTTTGTTATCAATCAGTCACCTATGTATCATGAAAGGCTTCATTTTGTATAAGATTTGCTGGAAAGAAAAAGTGTAATGTCTCATTAGAAAAACTTACAACGTTGCGTATGAAAAGCAGACTCCCAGGCTCTTGGAATCATCTATTGTACTGTCCAGATAATGCCTTCTATGTTTGCTGAATGCAAAACAAGAGTGCCATCTACTGACAATATTTCTGAAATTTATATGATTTGTAACTTGCACGCTCCAAGCTCTTACTAAACTTCTGTCTAGATTCATGATCCCCGCAAATCTCTCCTGATATTGTTGTATTGCACTCTGAAGGAAACTGCTTTCTTAGCTATTCAAAATTAAGTAGTGTTCTTAAACATTGGTTTTTAAGATATAAAGATATTTAAACACATGATATATTAAAACAAAATAAAATGCTGTATAAAATGTAAAAGAATGCTACAATATTAAGTAGGGACTTCCGAGTTAATTTAAAAATATTTATTTAGACAATGAGCAAAATATATTGAAAACATAACAAAAGAATCTGAAATGAATTACACAAAAGCAAACTCTTGCTATATACTATACATACTTACATATATGCATTTCTAATCATAATTACATAATTACAGAAATTCAACATCGAACATTCTATTTAAAAGGAATTATATACCCAAAACAATTCCAGTCTTACTCATGAAATTTTGATCTGTAGCCCTGTTCTTAGACTATAAGGATCCGAAAGAGTTTTCTGTATTTGATGTAAATATTTTATGTAATAAAGAGGCTCCTTTGATTTTAAAAAATGTAGACATATTCTAATCTTCAAACACAGTACATGTATTTGATTGGATATATGCACTTTAATTTATACTAAAAATGTTAGTTTGAAATCAAATTGGAACTTGTGACCAAAATATTCAGCATCAATAATTAATTTTCTAGTCCTGTAAAGTCTTGTTTTCCTAACTCTTGAATGATCATATATACTGGTGTTTCTTAGTTTGTGTTATTAAAGTGTGGGAGAAAATTGGAAAGGCACCAGAACTGTTTTCATTTTTTTCAGTCTTTGAAATTAAGTTTTAAATATGAATTTGGGATAATAAAGTGTTGTATTAGGAAATGAGTTCTATTTTTTATGTCCCAAACTGCACAGCTAATAAAACTGTTGAAAAGATAGCACATAAATTGTATTCAAGACTATAGAGAAACAAGAATTGAAGATTTTATTACTTTTGCTACAAACAGTGCCATAACCCGGCTAAACATATGTGAGAAAAGAACTAGTTCACCCAAAATGAAAATTTGGAGCATCACAAGTTTGAAAAGCAGCAGTTTAAACTAGGACTGGATAAATGTCCTCTGTGAAACATTTTGTGTGTGTGAATGTGTGTTGAAAACAAGCTTTGGAATATTCAAGGTACAGTAGTGGGTTCTAAAACCCTTTACTACCGGTTCGTGCGCGCGCGATGCTTCTGCGCAGTCCCGGGTGGGTGGGCAGAGCCTCCCACCGCCGGCGCTACCGGTTCTTAGAATCGGGCTGAACCGGGAGCAACCCACCGCTGTCAAGGTATTGTCTGAGAGGTTTTCTCAAACTTACTATTTTATTTAGTCACTGGGATGGCTTCTTAATTAATTTCAGTCAATTAAGGAACTTGCTACAAATGTTAAGCAAACATCCTGAAATGTGTGATGTTATTAAAGGCACACAAGGCCAATTCAGAGTAAAAAACAATAGTTCCTATGTTGAATGCCTCGCTACAAATGGGAAACGGAATACAAATAGACACTTCGCAGCCATTCTGAAAATCAAAGCGTGTTTACTTTCTTTTTAATACTTATAAACAGATTTTGAACTCCATAAAGTCAGACTACAGTGTATCTACGGGGAGACAAAATGCCCTAATTCTGTAGAAATTTGTTCTACGGTGTTTAGAAAGCTTAGTCACCCAAAGAAAAACATATATTAAAAAATCCCCCCAAAACAAAACCATAAAACCCCAAACTCATCAGAGTAAGCTGCCTTTGCCTAGTTCAGTATTTTCTCCTAGTATCAATTTATGGTTGGCTTGTTTTTTTCATTTTCTTGACCATTTTGGTTAGTATATTTTCTCCTCACCAAGATCAAAACAATAATCCAATATAGGAAGAAACTCTGAACATAAATAACACCAAAATAAATATATGTCTGACTCCAGCAGATATATAGGAGGTGGACTAGGCTGACCAGATGCTAGACCATATGACAAATACAAAGAGTCATGGTGTGGTATAAAAAAACTGGGCATTTATATGGTGCAGCTGGCTATGCATAATCTTTTCCTAATTTATGAGGCTGGAGCATCTGGTGTGTTGCTGTCATGAGATCTGAATCTTTCCCCCCAAGCAAGCATATCTTTTGTGTATCAAATTTTAAAAAGCTACCCTCCCAGTCAACTAAATGATAATGTAATTGGGTGATACTTTTATTCTTAAGCTATTGCTTGCAATATCTTGTAAATTGTAAGGATACTATTTCAAAAGTTCTGTTCCTGATTTGTGTAGCTGTCGTTTAATGTTTATCGAATTGTTGCCATAGTCTTTCCAACTGTAAAGGCAACTAGGTTATCTCTATTACCTAACCATGTGCTAAAACAATCCAAAGAGGAAAGTTAAACTGTATTGGATCACAACAAATACACAATACATAGTGTGACTGTGTACCTGAACTGAGGCATTAGCAGCCAATCCTAAGGTCAAGAAGATATTCAAGGAGAATAGGAGACAAGAGAATCTATAAATATAACCTTACAAGTAATTCTATAAAATGCCTCTTACCTGCTAATTAATGATTTTCAGTTTGCTTTTTGCTAACAACAACAAAAAAAGTAAGAGTGGAAATACACATAACTTTACAGGTAGTGCTTGCTTAATGACTGGAACTGGCAATTCGGTTGCAAAATGATGTGGTCATTAAGTGAGATAGCAATAGCAATAACTTAAACTTATATACTGCTTTACAGTCCTCTCTAAGCAGTTTACACAGTCAGCATATTGCCCCCAGCAATCTGGGTCCTCATTTTACCCACCTCGGAAGGGTGAAAGGCTGAGTCAACCTTGAGCCTGGTGAGAATTGAACTGCCAAATTGCAGGCAGCCAGCAGAAGTAGCCTGCAATGCTGCATTCTAACCACTGCGCCACCATGGCTCTTATATCTTGTGGCCCTTGCGACCTCATTAAGAGCCGCGGTGGCGCAGTGGTTAGAGTGCAGTACTGCAGGCTACTTCTGCTGATCACCGGCTGCCAGCAGTTTGGCAGATCGAATCTCACCAGGCTCAAGGTTGACTCAGCCTTCCATCCTTCCAAGGTCGGTAAAATGAGAACCCAGATTGTTGGGGGCAATATGCTGACTCTGTAAACCGCTTAGAGAGGGCTGTAAAGCACTGTGAAGCGGTATATAAATCTAAGTGCTATTGCTATTAAGTGAAACACCTGCAGTTGTTAAACAAGACATTGTGTGGATTGCGACTTATGATTTTACTGCCAGCATCTCCATTGATTCTGCTTGTTGGAAGTCATGTGTGAAGTGTGCAAATGATGATCACATAACTGCAGGCACTGCGAGAGTCATAAACACCTGCCGGTTTTGAAGAATCTTGAATTTGTGACCACAGGGATGCTGCAATGGTCGTTAAGTGGGAGGACTGGCTCTAAAGTTATCTTTCCAGCACCATTGTAACTTATGAATGATTGCTAAACCGGCAGTTGTTAAGTTAGGACTACTTGTCCCCCCCCCCCTTGCAGTCTTTATCTTAATATAGTTGCTGCAAGATACATATTGTCCAGGAAAGCTATCCTATAATAAAATGAGAGTCATCTCAACATTTAACATCTATTGGGGTTTAGATCTAAGTATTACTGATTTATATCTTGCTTTTCCTCACAAAATCAAGGCAGTGTAGATACATTACTCCTCCATTCCCCCTCCCAGTCAGTAACTCTGTGGAGAACACTGGACTAACAGAGAATGACTGGCCCACTCACCTAGTGAACTTCTGTGGCTGTGGGCAGACTTGAACCTGGGTCTCTATAGTTGTAATCCAACATCTTAACCACTACAGTTCACTACCTTTCAAATAAATTTTAGTGTTACCTAATTAGTTATAATTAAGAAGGATGAAATTTAAACCCTTGTTTGTAAAGCGCAATGAATTAGTCTAGTTTCACTAATCTAGAACTTTCAATTCTATCGAGAATACAAGTCCCAGATTTTTTATGTTTCCTGAGGATTCTGGGAATTGCACTTTTTGGAGGTATCAGTTTTGGGAAGGTGATTGTATCTCCCTGAATTTATGGACTAAATGTCAAACAGATGTCAATGCTAGCAGGCCATTGCATTTGTCACAGCTGTAAACTACTTGTGCAACACTTTCCAACGCAGAGTGAAGATTAATAATCACGTGGCAAAATAAATATTGTAATGTAGGCACTAAACATGTGGCCCAAGTATTTACCGTGGCCCAATTAGTTGACATAAATAGTGCAAGTATTTACCATATCTGCAAACATAACATTTGTTCATACAGTTAACGAGTCATATATATATATATATTTATCAGTAAAAATATGTAACACATAGAAACGGACTGTCGTTGTAAGCAACTGCCTGGATGGCCCCTGGAGGGGCCGAAAGGCAAAAAAAGGAAGCAGTATGCTCCCTCCCATATTTGGGTATACCAGGTGATTTAACAGAGAAAAAAAACATTATGTATGTATGTATGTATGTATGTATGTATATGTATATGTATATACCCTACTACCGTATATATATATGTATATATATACATATAATATATATATATGTATATATATAGTAGGGTACAAATCTAATACATGCAGAAACCAGTAAGCTATTTTACATAAAGTCCTTGACTACAATATAGCTCCATCTAATGGTCTTTCCAAGTTCTCTGTGACACCCCTTAGCTCAGGGGTGTCAAACTCTATTTCATTGAGGGCTGCATCAGGGTTGTTTGACCTTGGGGGGCCAGGGTGGGCGTGGCCAGTTTGACGTCACTCGTGTCAGGGGCACCTGTGGTGGCCTGGGCGGGGCTGGGAGGATCCTTCTGCAGCACTCTGCCACGTGCGGCCTTCCAGAGCTCCGTTTTCGCTGGCAGAGGGCTGCAGGGGGCCATCGTGGCCGAAAATGGAGCTCAGGAGGGCTGCATGCAGCTTTCCCGAGCCCCGTTTTCGCTGGCAGATGCACCACGGGCTGGTCCTTTGCTTTTTCCATGGCAGCCCCGGGGCCAGATCTTAGCACCATGCAGGCCGGATCCGGCCCACAGGCTTTGAGTTTGACACCCCTGTCTTAGCTGAAACCTATACTTTTCTAAGTATTTCTTTAAAAATTGGTCTTTTTGGATTTTTCTTCCATCAGAAAAAAGGCAACTTCACAAACTGCCCCTACTACATATAGAAAACTATGCTTTTAATATTCCCACAGTCTCTTCCACTGACCAGTACGAACAGAAGCCTCTTGTCAATTAAACCCCCTATCTTTAAAAATCATCATACTTTTGGCAGGATAAAAGTAATTGCTCTGAGAACAAAGGGCAGAATAGTGCTCTCCAGCCATTCTAGCCCCACCAGCACACAATCATCAAGGCCACTAGCAAAGAATTATAAGATTTATATTCTAACATATTTAGAAAATACCAGCTTCTTAACAAAAGGATGTCAATGCAGCATCTTGTCATATGAAATCATTCTATTAGAATCTTACCAATATCTATTCAAAATACAATAAGTGAATACAATAGGACTTATTTTTTTTTACCAAGTATCTATAGGAGTGTAGCTTCAGTTCAGTTCTTTGGCACCTACAAGTTCTCATCTCAGGTTTGATACCATCAAGCTATATGAATACCCATTCTATTGGAAGGATTAAAGTGCTCACAAGCATGATTATGGATGCTTCTGATGAAGTTTCCAGTAATGCTCTTTCATGGTAAAAATGCTTTCCCAATTTTTGGAGGGTCATCAGAATTTATCTCTAGAACTTCAGTCAACCCAGTGGGGTTTGTCATACCCAGATGGTTTTAGTGAGCACCTTAGGACAGTGGGTTTTGGGTTTAGGACATCTGCTCTGGGAAGATCCAGATTTTGAAGATCAGGACATGTGTCTTGGCCAGTGATCGATTTAGAGTAATCTGTGATACCGTCTTCATGAATCTGTTCATCTTCAGAGATTTCTACAACCATATCTTCTTGGGTGTTCCTTTCTCCTTTCTGGATTCCTTGGGAACCATCGATATCTAGGTCTTTGCTATAATTGGGATCAGTGATTTTTGCCTTCTCAGCGACATCTAATTTCTCTGCTGGTTTTTCATCTTCACACGGTTCCATTGGCTTGTAGGATGTTGATGTTATAATGTCATATCTGCATTCTGACTTACATTCAGCATTACCTACTTGGTTTCTTACCACAGTCACCTTTAAAAAAATGTAACAACATCAAGTCAGTCATCCATTCCATTTTTTTAGAACTGCAAAAAGGGATGAAATAGAAATTATAGCAGAGGGCTACACCATGTCAAATCTAGAAGGTGAAACTAGGACAGAGAGATCCTGATCTGTCTATATTTTTTTCTAGTTGAGATTGAATAAATTCTCTCTCCCCCTGTACAATTGGTTCTTGGTTTAGGACCGTTCCTTTAGCTATCTTTTTAAGTTACAACAGTGCTGACTTGTGATCAGTTCTCCTATTTATGTCTCTGCAGTCACATGATTGCAATCCAAGTGCTTGGCAATCAGTTCACACTTACAACAGTTGCAGTGTCCTGCATTCATGTAATTGCCATTTGTGACCTTCCCAAATGGCTTCTGATAAGCAAAGTCAATGGAGAAGCCAGCAAGAGGTTGCAACTCATGGTCTCACTTAACGACTACGGGGAAAAAAGGTTGCAAAAGTCTCTATTGTGATTATAAATCAAGGGTGACCTATACGTCCTGTGGCACTCTTCATGCATCATAGACCTTACACTGAAAGTCTACTGAATGAATACTGAGCAAAGGGGAACACAGACCAAGTTAACATATGTGACTATATAGTTTAAGTGGTATCTATTATTTTGACATAATCAGTTAACACACTGAGAGCCTCTGTGTGATTGTGGTACCATATAAATGTGATATGCAATCAGTTAATTAATTAATTAATGATAGACCAGGTTAGGTAGAGATAATCATGGAGAAAAACTATGTGATTGCTACGAGTCAACAACTTGATAGCACATAATAAATCCAAAGTCCATATCACTGAAATATGGTGAAATTTTTCCTCATCTACTGAGTAGTGAATTTAGAGGAAATATCTTTATAATACAACATGCATTCTAAAGTTAAACATTTATATACTATTTTATGAAGCATGGAACAAATGGTATACGTGGTTAAAACACAACAAAAAACTTCAAATTTGGTTATAAAAAGGGGACTATCTATGACGAAACCGTAAATGTTCTCTCTCTCTTTTCCTATGATAAACAAGTGATTTATATGTAAGTAAAATGGAAGAAATAGATGTGGAAAATATATTATGAGACTCAATTCTTTAAAGCTAGATTTAGAGAAATATTAACGAATGTTAAAATAAAAATAAGAAATATTGTAATTTGTAAATAGATTAGGAAATACTTTGAAAAAGCTGTAAAAGTGGTTAGTAATTTTTGTGTTTGTTTTTGTTTTATGTATTTTTTGTATGTCTGTTTTATATGTTGTTTTTAACGAAAAACCTAATAAAGATTATTAAAAAAATAAATAAATAAAGTTAAACATTTTATTTGATGATACACTATTATTTGTGGGTTCTAAAATTCATAAACCTGGAGAGTGAATGTGACCAAAACATCTGTAGTCCATGATTCACAAGTCACTTGGTTTTCGGTTTTAATGGAAATTGATATAAAACTAAGAGGAAAGATCTTGGAAGACCAGCAATTAACAAAGCTGATATTACATTCATCCAATCATAAATCATCCATATATAAACTTTCCACATGAAAACAAAATAGCAATAATATATCTTTAACACCATATCCCAAGTCCTTGGGAAGAATTCAATAGGTGGATAAAAATAAAAATCCTGTCTAAACAGTTGGCCTATTGTTCAACCAATCATCATCATCATCATCATCATCATCATGCAACAGTTAAATGAGCCCAGTAAGAAAGTAAATATAAAGAACTGCACTGAAAGTCACACTACAAGATTGATGGGAATGCATATATTACTCATGCTGTGCTATTATTGTCAACATTGGTTGCTTTGCTTGAGGCTATTTCTGCATGAATAATACTTAAGAGAGATTCTTCTGCTCCTGAATACAGATCATACTAGTTGCTGGATTTGGTTGCAACTAGTATGTAACAAAATTCTGAAATTAACATTGCCCAATAAATATTCTTTGCCTTTTGTTTGATTTTGTCTTATATTTGAATATAAAAACATACTGTCGGATTGTTACACCCTTTCCTGAGAAATCTCTTAAGAGCACTAAGGAAGTTAATGGAAAACAATCCCCACAAAACTTAGATTGCCAGAATTACTTGGCAGTCGTCCAGTTATTGCGTTGAAACTACTGCAAGCTATTATCACAAGACCAAATGAATGGTGTCCTTAAGCACCCAAAAACACTGGTTTTTAGTTTCCACCTTAAGGACAAATAATTTGGCTAAACAAGGGATAACTTGTCTTTAGGACTTCACTATGATCCCTTTTTACTAATGGTTTTCAGATCATATTTACAATGTTGACTGGCTAAGTAAATATTGAGACTGGTACTAGCCTTCTATGGGCTCAAGGGGTAGTGAGGTGCCCTTGACATTTTTCTCCGCAAAGCAAAGTCTCATTGTAGCAGTGTAAGCCTTACTAGAGAGCACTTCTAATGACAGAAACGTCAAACTCACAAACCCACTGCTATGGTCTGTGGGAATGACCTTGGGAGGGGAAGAGCTGCAGGTAGACAATGATCTGATAAATGAAAAATAAGTCTAAAGGAAAAGCAGTGGCAACAGCATCTCAGAAGAGACCCTCCCTAGTTTTTGGGAGAGTAAAAGAGAGGGATAGGTGGGGTACTTTCAGATTTGCAAGATTACCGTATGTTAAAGTAACCTTGCAATAAACATAATGCTAGTAGCTCAGAAGGAATAAAAATATTGGGGTATCTTACCAGAGATTTCGGAAGCGTAATTTTTCTCTCCTGAAATTTTATAAGGACTACAGTAAGAATGATTACCAAAATAATCAGGCCAACAATTCCAAAACTTATCAATAGTGTAAAGCCTACAAAATTAAAAAAAAAGACACATGTTATTGTATAAAATTAATGCTGAATACATACTACCACCATATCATGTACATTTTCTATATACCTCAAAGAGACAAAAGATATATAGTTATCCAGCAGTTAACTGGTCCTTCTTTCATAAAGCATAATAAACTCATGCAACTCCCTAAAATCACAAATGTATGCAGCAACTGTCCAAAAAAGCATAATCCAGTGTATTTAAATGGGTCCAATTATAAAATCATTTTATACTGAGGTAGCTAGCTAGCTTGACATCATAGCAATGGTAGCTTACCTTTCTCCCCAGCTTAAATTAGGGTTAGAGAACACCAACAGTTTGAAACACTTCCACGATAATATTTTATACAACTAGGGGAGCTCCAACTTTGGCCAATAGTACAAGTATACAGATATAAATAGTTTCCAGCACAAAGCTCATGAGAGAAAAAGCTTCTTGCAAAGCGAAGACGACAGAAGCACTCAAAAAAGCAGAACAAGTACATACCACAGCAGAAATAATATCAGTAGCAATATTTCACTTGGCCTTAACGCTTGCATTAGTGCTTGGATGTTAAACTGTGTACAAATGAATACAAGTATAAATATTGTGCTTAAAAATGCTACTTAAAAAAAGACAGCTCAGAATAGCAATAGCAATAGCACTTAGACTTCTATACTGCTTTACAGTGCTTTACAGCCCTCTCTAAGCGGTTCACAGAGTCAGCATATTGCCCCCAACAATCTGGGTCCTCATTTTACCCACCTCGGAAGGATGGAAGGCTGAGTCAACCTTGAGCCGGTGAGATTTGAACCGCTGAACTGCAGCTAGCAGTCAGCTGAAGTAGCCTGCAGTACTGCACTCTAACCACTGTGCCACCTCGGCTCGAATAGAATAGAATAGAATTGACAAGTCCTATAAAATAGGGGTCTCCAACCTTGGCAACTTTAAGAATTGTGGAATTCTGGGAATTGAAGTCCACAATTCTTAAAGTTGCCAAGGTTGGAGACTCCTGCTATAAAACACATTCAGGACTCCCAACATACCTTTTCCTCAATATGAGAGACTATCTTTTCTCTCATTTACTGATTTTAATTAGTTGGTAGGAATTAGTTGTTTCTGAATCTCTACATTGCTTAATGCAACATTAGAAACTTTGTAAATGCTGTGTTTCCCTGAAAATAAGACCAGGTCTTATATTAATTTTTGCTCCAAAAGATGCATTAGGGCTTATTTTCTGGTTAGGTCTTATTTTCGGGGAAATACGGTACTAAAATACATCCGTCTGGCTGACAATTTTAACTGGGGCTTATTTTGGGTTAGGGTTTATATTACAGGCATCCAGAAAAATCATGCTAGGGCTTATTTTCCAGTTGGGTCTTATTTTGGGGGAAAAATGGTAATTGCAGCATCAACTACAGATGCACTTTGGTAATAATTCCTGCTATGACTATACCAATAAATCCATACTGTCTCAACATGTTAATGTATCCTTCAAGAGTTTTCAACGAGACTGTGACACTAATTCCTATAATGCAGTTGTTTATAAGCTAGAATTTACTTTCCATGCATAATTTTTTCTAGCTTAAAATTCTCTGAAACTCTTGGTCTAATAGGCTTAGAAAAATTATAGACATATTTCTTTTTTTCTTTTTTAAAAAAATCATAATTTCCCAGATTTATGAATGGACAGAATTGGCTACATTTGGGACCACTGAAATAGTATTCATTAGTTGCAACTTCAACAGTCAGTATGATAAATCATATAACATATTCATTCTTTTGTAAAAAGATATCACTTTAACACCAACTGAGAAAACTAACAATTTGGAAAAGTATAGAATTTGCATTGTTTGTCAAGAGTTTAAATTTGAATATCCTTCCTCTCTCTTTTAACGGGCTTTTGATGAACAAAAAATGGGGAAGAGAAATATGCTACAATCCAGTTGGAAACACCACCTAACTTCTCACTGTTCCAAACTATACATTTTGATTCTCTAGCACATGCTTTTAAAAGCGCAATCTTTTGTAAAATTTGGTAGGGAAGAAGCTCCACTGATCACAATGATGCATAATTCAAAGTACACAAAGAGGTTCAACCTAGACATAAACTATATGCAAATTTCAACATTTTAAAATGAGATATATTAAATTTATCACCTCAAAATAACAGTTCTTTTCTGTCAGTATTACCAGTTGGAATTTATAAGAAAGAAAAAAGAAATGAGAGGAGAGGAGAGGAGAGGGAAGGAAAGGGGAAGGAGGGGAGGGGTGGGGAGGGGAAGGGAAAGGGAAGGGAAGGGAAGGGAAGGAAAGGAAAGGAAAGGAAAGGAAAGGAAAGGAAAGGAAAGGAAAGGAAAGGGAAAATCCAACTTCTGCTTTTTTGCTCTTTTCTGCCCCTCTGGATTTTTCAATAAATAATACTTTGCAATACACTGAGACAAAACCTTTTCCCACAGACATGTAAAAATGAGATGCTGATAGAAATGCGCTGAGCTTCAGGACAGAATATTTTGTACAATTATCTATTTACTGAAGATTTAAAATCTTTACCTAGGCCGGACTTGGGAGTTGGTGAGATGCATTTTTCTTCTGATTCTTCACCAACCTTTATTAGTGACTGTGAAAAGACTTGAGTGGAAATACAGTAAGAGGTATTCAAAGAAAGAAACAGAGATACACTGCATGGCTCAAGAAAGCACTCGTCTGAGATAACCTCTTGTCGCTATAAAAAAGTGAAATATATTGCAGTTAGAACTTCCTTTAAGAAATGTAAACATAATAAACAGAAATATACAGTCCCTATCTGAAAAGAAACCAATTCTTTCTTCAAACCTTTTGAATCTCATTTTAGTCTAGAATACTCTGCACCATTGCCAGCTCAAAACATTTACTTCCAGGAAACTACCAAACAACCCTTGAAGAGGGCATGGTTTGCAGAACTGGTTCAGAGTTTTCTGGAATGTTGTTTCCAAACCTGTGCCTTTTGAATTTCATAAAGAGTCACATTCAGTCTTGCAAGATTCTGTTACTATATCTTTATCATAAAAATAATATTGAACTGCATGCTTTTGGTTTCCTAGGGTGGTCTACCTTGAAGGGCTGATAAATGGACACTGGCAGGAGGCATTCTGCCAAAGAAGAGATTATTGGTGACATACTGTCCCACCTGCCATTCTCTACTCTGCTACCACCAATGTCAGAGATAGCAGGAGCAGCCACCACTAAGTTCACAAGGTTTAACAACTTTTTTGAATACAGCATCAAAGGCACAAATATTATGAAGAAAAATTAGAGACTTAAAATATACCTCTTTTGGGTTTCCATTTTTCCAAACGAACAATTTGTAGGTGAAATCCTCAATCAGGTGATCATATGGAAATAAAGGTGGTTCAATATTGACTACGATGTCCTGATTATCAATGGAAAGACTGAACTTCGGAGGTCCTATTTGGCCTGAAAGAGTTGCAAAATTTTCTACTAGTATCAAATTTTGACAACACAACACAACATTCTAATAAAATGCTTATTTATATAGAAATAGAATGCAACGGTATAAGTCACTTTCTGGGAACAATAGGTAGGAAATGCAATCAAGAGACCACTTTTGCAAACTGATGAATATGTCAAAACTCAAAATCCCGTCTGCCTTATAAAACGTGGAGAATGCAAGAACATTTTTGGGATGACATGCTTCTGACCCATTCCAGTTAATCCCGTTGTCAGGGTTCCAAACAGCATCCAAAATTAAATCAGAGTCCGAGGCAAAGTGTTCCTCAAAGTTCCAATTTATTAACAGAGCCATGTTGGCACATCTGGGAGAAACCCGAATCTGAAGCCCCCGGGTTTCTCCACCCAGTTGGAAGTTCAAGCCCTTGTCCCCACACCCCCAAGTCCATCACATCGACAAATCTTCAACTGGGCAGCATCCACCCATCTCCTTCCGTGCAGGTGCAGGAGTGCGAAGACAAAGGATGACCTTGACTATCTAGAAAGAATTTGTTATGGCTACATACAGACAGCCCTCATGCAATTCCCCCTCCCAAATTCCCACAGCAAAGAATACATATTAAAATAGTATAAAGTGTGGCAGACCAAGGACCCCAACTAAAATGGCTTCGGCCTGACACCCATGGTGTTGCCGTCTGTACCACATCTTGGAGAAAAGTAAAAGCAAGAAAGAGCACCCCTTTCTCTGGAGAAGAGAACTAGCCCGACTTGAAGGACTGTGGGGTCCTTGGTGCTCATTGAGCTTGGTTGTTTTCTTGCAAACATTTCATTACCAAACTAGGTGGCATCATGATAGCACCAAGAACCCCACAGGTCAATTCTGAGCTACAAATATTCTTTTCTATTGCGCCTTAAAGGAGCCACATAGCCACTATTTTTTACTGAAAGAGGAAAGTGACTCTGTCCCCACAACTAGGCAATATGCTGATATATTAGTTTAACTGCCAAGGTCAACGTCTTGCCCTAGTTTAAGGATGCTACCACCTGTAATTCACAGTACACCTGAGGCTGTCCGAAGATGGCTTTGGGATGGCTCCCTTTAGGAAGTGATGTTTTCTCTTTTAACTCACATCCAGAAGTAAAGCTGCCTTTTGCCATTTATTTATGGTGATTTTGTCAATACTGATGGTATTTAAGTGGTACTCCAGTTGCTTTGGTATTGCACCCAAGGTGCCTATTACTATGGCTGTCTAGCCTATGAAAGAGAGGATTTACAAGAAACAGGATAACAGTCTGCCAGTACATGTTGGGCTATCATAGAGAAGAGGGAACTGATTTATTCTCCAAAGCACTAAAGGGAGGGACAAGAAGTAATGGGAGAAGCTTGTAAAAGAGGGATCCAATCTAGGAGAAATTTTCTGACAGTGAGAACAATTAATCAATGTATTCCACTGATTGATTGTTCTCACTGTCAGAAACTTTATCCTAGCTTGTCTCCTGGAGTTGTGGGTGCTTCATCACTGGAGGTTTTCAGAAATAGACTAGACCAGGGGTCTCCAACCTTAGCAACTTTACGACTTGTGGACTTCAACTCCCAGAATTCCTCAGCCAGCTTTGCTGGCTGAGGAACTCTGGGAATTGAAGTCCACAAGTCTTAAAGTTGCCAAGGTTGGAGACCCCTGGACTAGACAACCATTTGACCGAGATGATATAAGATCTCCTGCCTTGAGCAAGGGATTAAACACTTCTGAGGTCCCTTCCAGCCCTATGATTCTATGTTCTAAACAATATCTGTCTATCCCAGGTCCTTGGAAAGGATTTGATAGGTGGACAAAAATGCCAAATGCAATCTAAACATCTGGCTGACTGAATGACGAACCATAATGATCATGTTGAAGAGAACGGGCAAGATGGACTAAAATTACGTGTCAGTGCTAGCAAATTCTTGGCCCCAGATGCTCCTGCCAGTTAGGGCTGGAACTTCTCCTATCTAGAGCCCTCAGAACATACGGTAGGTATCTACTGGGAGGAGACATGTGATGAACTGTGCATCATGATTTATCTCTCACACAAGGACAGAGATTGTGCTGTGGTGTCAAGACCCATGCTTCATCATTCTGGCATCATCTTGATTGGCAATCTGGGAATGAGCTTTGCTATCCCACCAACATGACTGGAAGGTACCATGTTGACAAAGGCTTTTAAAAATTTGTAATATGTTAACGCGATCTTCAAATTTGATGTGAAAAACCAGTTGCTACACTACATCATAAAGTATAGAGACAACAAAAACACTTTAATATTTAACATCTAAAAAGTGGTAAATGCTTTTGATCTAAAACTTATATATGAATGATCACTTACCATCCCTGAGAACATCAAATTTTTGTTCAATATAGTTAGATTGGTGCTGTCCAGAAAGAGCTTTCACTCCTACCCAGAAAGTTTCACAATCAATCTTGTTGGTAAGATCACAATAGTGTTGCGTTATGTTTATGCAAGTATCAACTTCCTTGCTAGCACCAGTGCTACCGAAAATGAAAAAAAAAAAAAGTCAGTTTATAGTCAAACTATTTTTAAAAACAAGAAAATCTGTGACTGTTGGTTCTGCTGATTTACTGGACAACAAAATCAGTGACAAAAATTGAGGAAAGCATTATAAAACTAAACACAGAGTTCTAAATCAAAATAGTCTTACCTATAGCACATGATCCGCACCGTAAATAGAGGTTTTAAGGATGGGCTTTCATAATCCCAGTTTACAGACATCTTGTCATTATATGATTTTACAGTAACATTTTTTGGAGGAGGAACTAAAAATTAAAAAAAAATATACAGATTTTAGTGAAGTTTTAAAACGGTTATAAAGATGCTATCAGTATCTATCTTCTTTTACTGGGCAAGATTTTGAGATTCATCCTAGAAGAAACAGATGGTCTAAACCAGGGATCCTCAAACTTTTTAAACAGGGGGCCAATTCACGGTCCCTCAGATTGTTGGGGGGCCGGGCCGGCTGGGTGGTCATGGCTAGGTGGTCATGTGACTGGGTGGACGTGGCTAGGTGGCCATGTGACTGGGTGGGCGTGGCCAATTTAGCAGTCCATTTTGCCAATTTAGCAGTCCATTAAACAATACACACAAATTTAACTTTAATTTGTTTTGCTCCTGGGGGTGTTTTATTTGCTCTCTATCTCCTTTTCACTATTTGAGCCCCTCTGGAGAAATTAAGATTTTAAGTACAACTAAAGTTTAGCTGTCAGTTACGTTCAAAGACTTTTACCTGTTATATCAAAAGAAAGAAAAGTGTGCTAGAAGAGCAAATGGGGGTGGGGAAGAGAAACCAGGACATGGAATGCTTGATGGGTACAGAGATGAGACTGGCTCCTGGGGCATCTTCTGCAGGATCCCCTTCAATCCTGGCAGTGCCCTGGGATACCTTGCTGAATTCCATTCCATTCCGTTCCATCCTATTCCCATTCCATCCTATTGCTATTGCTATTGCTATTCCATCCCATTCCCATTCCCTTCTCTATTTCCATTCCATTCTATTCTATTCTCATCGCGGCGGTCTCAATCCGCTTTTGGAATCTCGCTGACCGCCCCGAAGCTTTCTCCGCACGTGCCGAACACACGCAACAGGCTCGGGCAAGGGCTCCGCACGTCTGGCAGGCAAGCATCGCTCGGAGAGGATCTGGCGAGGAAGCCCCAAGGCGGGGGCACAGTGACACTGATCCGCTGGCCAGCCAGCTCTTCCTGCCTCCCAGAAGCACTCTGCCGGGCAAAAACGGGAGGCGCGGAGGTGCTCCAAGGCCTCTGCATGTCACGTTTTTGGCCTCCCCGGTCCTCTGAAGCACTCTGCCGGGTGCAAAAATGGGATGCACAGAGGTGCTCTGAAGCCTCCGCGCGTCGTGTTTTTGTCCTCCCTGGCCCCCAGAAGCACTCTGCTGGGCAAAAACGGCTGTGGGGCTCACCAAGGTAAGGCCTGCGCTCAGTCGAAGGGCGGGGGACGATGGGTGGGTGGGGAAATGTGGGCAGGGCAGCCTCGTGGTCCTGCACAGGCCAGATTAATTGCTTTGGTGGGCTGTATCCGGCCCGTGGGCCGTAGTTTGAGGACCCCTGATCTAAACCCCTTTCAGGCAGGAATTAGGCCCAAATGTAGGACAGAAACATGTAGGATCTTGATTAATGACCTCTGCTGGGCCCTGGATATCTCAGCAGTGTTTGATACTGCTGACCCTGGCTGTGGGGTTTGGGACCACTACAATACAATAATTCTGCTTTTTCCACAGCATAACAGTGTCAGTCAACATGAACATGTTGGGAAAGAAATGTCAAGGTCATGGTTCTTTCAGTGACAAAGCTCTCTCATAAATAGATAACCGCAAGACGTTATTTATTACTTTGGTGAAGCACCATCAGTATGCGAATAATGCTCATCTATATTTCAGTTTCAGGCCAGACTACACCAAACATACTGTAGTGGTCCTGACCCAGTAACCTGAGGCTTGTGAGGGATTGTATGGGTCCAAACATATGCAGATTGAATGGGCATCATCCTAATCTCTAGGCTGACTCAGGATGAGGGTTGCATTCCCTTTGAAGGAACTGGGATGCCCTTGCAAAACTGACTCACATGCTTTTTGCCCCAAAGTTAGACTGTTGCAATGTGTTCTAAATGAAATTGCCTTTGAAGGTGACTTGGCAGCTGCAGTTGGTTCAAAATGCATGCTTTGGCTATTAATGAGAGGGGTAGGTTTACCTAATACACTTATGCTGAACTTGCTGCACTATTGACTAATAATCTTCCATAGTCAATTCAAGGAACTGATTTTTAACTTTTAATGCTCTATATGGCTTGGCATCCATTTACTTACTTAACTTAAAATAGAAATACAGTCCATTTACTTCACCCGTTTCAAAGTGGGATGATACGAAAACACTGTTACAAATAAATAAATAAGTTGCCAAAGGTTAGTTGTATGTGCAGAAGCACTATAAAAATAAACTATATTTATTACTGCAACTTCTAATTGGAAGATACATGATTCTGAATTCCAAATTCAGTTCTCTGATTAACAAAACTCTGCAGCATGAAGGGAACATGGCCATCTAAAGTGGTCACCGTGTTCACTGGGTGGGAACTAGGAAAGGAACTCTTCAAATTTCTCTTTGACATTATAGAGATACTTCCTCTTGTATTGGAATCCACAAGTTATGTTTTTACTCATGTTGTGCAATGAAGTTGCCACTCTCCATGCTTTTTTGTTCAACACACACACACACACTGCTTTTCAGTTAGCAAACATCTTCACAAATGGATCTAGGAGAAAACTGTCCAGATTGAGCTTCTCCCACTGAAACATATTTTGAAAATGCTACCTTGTATTCTATCTTAGGCATGCATAAGATAAAATACATCTAAAAGATCCTAACTGCAGAACAGTGTTTGGGGATGTGCTATCAAATAGTTTATTTTGCATGGTTGTAAACAAGAGATCTTCTTTCTGCTTGTTGTTTTCAGGAGAGGAGAACCTGCAGTCCTCCAGGTACTGCTGAACTACAACATTAGTGTTCCTCACTGTTAGCAATGCTAACCAAAGTTGCTAAGAGCTGTCATTCAATAACAGACTGTAGTTTCCTCATTCTTGAGACAAAGGGGGGAAAGGGGGGGGGAGGAGAGAGAAATAATCAGAGCAAGGCGAGATTTGTGCATAGAAAATATTATATTTCATAAAATATTAAGATGACTCCCTTTTTAAGAGATTTCCAGAACTGACATTAAAAAAAGGAACTGGTATTCTGAATCCCGCCAGCATTTAACAGAAATATGTCTAACAATGCTAAAGCTCTATGTTTAAGCAAAGATGTTCTTGATTAAAACAATCATTTTAGTATTTAATTCATTTTGATGTTGCAACCTTCTATTTTTCCTTCTGCTCCCCATTCTTCAAAATAGCATCAACATGTCTGAATTATTCATCATGGTACGTGTTACTGGAAGTTGGGGAGTGATCTCATTTTCAGCAGATCAGCCTACACACCTTGTTAGTTAATACCTGGATATTATAATGACTACCACAGAACTGCTAAAATATATAAGAATATGTATGTTAGAAAGTGTTTCATTAGAATTCCAATCTGATAGCTGAGTGCTTCTCTTCTACTACCAAGTAGCCTGGGCAGAAATCTTAGTGTAAAACAAATTGGGGGGAAAAAAACTATGGCAAGAAAGAGATTAAACTCATGTGGTATATCCTGGGCCAGACAATATTAACTAATTTTCATGGAGAAGCTCATTGTGTATCCTAGCCTGCAAAATCTGCAATGAACAAGATGTAATTTCGCTCTTAGAGTCTGGGCCTTCAATTGCACATTGAACGTAGGCCTCCTAGATGCAGAAAATCACCTGATAAAGTCAAAATGAAATGCCATTTGGGGAAAAAAAAACGCCACTTAAAAAATTGTGATTGTTCTGAAGGCAGGTTTCAGTAATTATGTTCACAATGGTGAGGACTGTACTCCTTGAAATTGCTGAGGCCAGCAGTTACTACTCTACATTTCTGCAACTATCTTCAACTTCTTCAAAAGTTCAAACTGGGGTTTTGTTTGGCTGCTGAGATGTTGAAAGATACCAACAAACGCCCAACTATCTTGCTTTGAAGCAGGAGAAGCAAAGAGAGGAGAGCTGCACACTGTTTGCTGAACATGTCTGCTTTGGGCAATAAGACCAGGCATTATTAACATGATTGTATAACTTGTATAGAATAAGCTTACGTCCTTTGGGCGACCACCATTATATCCAGGGCCCAGATGACCTTGTGCTAGTTAGTTAACTGTTAGGTCACCTATCACAGTCACTTACCACTAGCCCTCCCTTTTTACATTCTTCCTCCAATTTGCTCTAAATGAATCACAGGTAATGCTGGACATACAAACATTCATTTAGTTCAAACTTACAATGGCATAGAAAAAAGTGACTTATGACTTTTTTCACTTATGACCATTGCAGCATCCCCGGGGCCCAAATTTGGATGTTTAACAATTGGCATATATTTATGATGTTGCAGTGTCCCATGGTCATGGTCAACCTTTTACAACCTTCTGACAAACAAAGTCAATGGGGAAACCAGATTCTCTTAAACAACTGTGTTACTAACTTAACCTCTGCAGTGATTCGCTTAACAACTGTGGCAAGAAAAGTCATAAAACGGGGCAAAACTCACTTAACAACTGTCTTGCTTAGCCACAGAAATTTTGGGTTCAAATGAAGTTGTACATCAAGGATTACCTGTATGTCATTCAGGGATGACGAACTGTCCAGAGCTTGTCTGTATAAAATACAACAGAGACAGCAATACAATCCATATATCTGTAAATGGAATTCCCTTAAACCATTTCTTTCTATGAAGACAACTATCCTACTGAAATGCACTCAGTTGTAGACAAATGCACCTCAACATTAACACAGAGTCATCTTGCCTCCATTTACAGAGTGTCATCAAACAGATAGCAGACTAGGGAGGCTGTCCCCAACTTTCTGTGTTTGCTTGCATGCAGTGACAAGATTTATGCTGGGACTTTTGTAACTACAAGCCAGCCACTTAAGCATGATTCTCATTCCTGTGGCTGCACTCAGCATGGCAATCTCATTAAAAGGAAAGCAGGAATTACTGAAAACTTACTTAACTTCAGAAACACCTTATTTATAGCAACAAAAAGCTGCTTGCTGGCAAATAATAAACAGCCACCCTGCACAGAGAAATGACTTTAACTGTTCTTTACTTCCTTATTTGAAGAAGAAAAAAACAAACACTAACACTGCTATAGTATGATGAAGGAGAAAAGGCTAAATCCCACCTTAGCTATGAAAGCCAGCTGGGTGACTGTGAGCCAAACTCTCTCAGACCAACCCACCTGACAGGGTTGTTGTTCTGGGGAAAAGAGGAGGGAGGGAGGTATGTTAAATAGGTTCGTCACCTTGAATTATTTGTAAAAATACTAAAAGTGGGATACAAATTGGCAAAATGCTTCACTCAGGAATACCTTATAAAAGGAGTATCTTTCAAATGTTTTTAAAAAGAACAAATGAACAGTTAAAAGTCTTCAACAAGTTGAAAAAAATCTAAAAGTTTTTTCCAATGCATTTTATTTGGTGAAAAAAATCTAAAACCTAAAAGAGCGTTACTTGCAGTCTTCCCCAGCCTGGTGCTATGTCTTGAACTGGTTTTGAACTCCCACAGATCCAAGCCATCAGGCCACTAAGTTGGAAAAATGGCTCTATTTCACTGATAAGTCCCTTTTTAGTGACAATTCTATTTTGCATGTTAAGGGCTTCTCATGAGTGCTCTAGCAAAATGCAGAATTTGCCTTCCCCACCAGAGTTGCCATTGCCAAACAACAACAACAACAACAACAAAAAACCACCTTACAATTACTCAAAGTACTTTCCACTACAGTTCCACTTTGATACAATAAGCATCATTTTTTCTGTAAGAATAATTTTACGTAGGATCCTTTTAATATCTGGCTAACTTCATCTTTACTTAACAACATCAAATAAAAGTACCTTAAAAAAGGAGCAGTATCAGGCAGGGCAGAATTATAGGTGGATGCCAAGAGTGTGAACATACCAGGATCACTTTGTCTACTCCTGATCAGTCAACTTTTATTCCTGCTAAAAGTTGAATCTAGTAAAAAGATGTCGTAAAGCTGAGCACAACTCATGGTGACTTTTAGACGTGTCCGTGTTGTTTTCTTCACAACACTATGGAACTGATTTGCTCTTGTTTCCTTCTAAGATTTTTTTTAAATTTCCCTGTGTAATCTACAGCCTTGGGATATTCTGTAGCCTTCCATTTAAGTATTAACCACAACAAAAGTCTCTTAGCTTTTTTCAAAATTGAACGAAGATCAACCATGACAAATATGTAAGTGTGGTTTTGGTGAACCATGATTCATCTTCACTCTAGTACAGAACTGAGAAATGACAAGACAAAGGTGATGCCAACCTAACTTAGGTTGTTCAGATAAATCAACCTGGCATGAATAAAACAATGCCCCACTATGGTTTATTCACTGTGTCCTATATGTGTTAACAGCCACTGTGTGTGTTAGGAAAACCTGGTTTATTATAAGCTCGTGTTTGAAGTCTGGAGGATGTATGTGGACATTACTAATGATGTCATAGCTATGGTTTTTATAATGATTTATTAATATTGTATATATACTTGATTGTACTCTGTGATTGTAAGCCTCTCAGTTTTGGCTTTTTGATTAACATTCGTAAATAAATAATAAACAGGAGCCAAAAAGAAAATGGAATTAACCCATGTGTTTGATTATGTTTTAGGGGTTAAAAAAAATCAAGAGGGAAACTGGGAGGAAACCCCAGCATCCCCCAATGCTGGTCCCTTACTGCAGGAAGAAGTAAAGGAAAATAAACAAAAGCTAAAGCAAACTCCCTGGGAAAACCGGAAGAACCGTTTTTAAACAACTGGAGAACAGACCTCGCCCCTCGAAAACCAAAGGGGGTTGCTAACAGTGGATGCAGCCTCTTTTGGTTGATGTTGTTATTCTGAACGCGTCGATTAGATCCAGAATCTCAAATAGAGATTAGATTTTAGATTCTTCCCCCCCCCCCCCAGGAACGCTTAATACGCTCTATTTTCAGTCCTAAAAACTAAAATAGAGAATAAATTTTGGATTCTTCCCCCCCCCCCCCCCAGGAACGCTTAATACGCTCTATTTTCCCACGAAGGACGGGGTGGGTGTAGACAGAAAAAAGAGCGAATGACGGGAAAGAAACCGGAATGGGTTCAAGCAAGAATCTAGACCCGGACCGGACAAACCAGATCTTAATGTAGGCTTCTTCTGGCGGGGGGATCTTTCTCCCCCCCCCAACTCCGTCTCTCCCGAGGGCCACCCAGGCCATATTTGGCTAACATTCCCCTTCCCCCCCCCACTCCTCCCCTTGTAAGAAACGAAGCGCAGGCGTCAACCCTGCCCGCTTTCACCTTCTGGTGTAACTCTTGATCTCCGCCTTACCTTCCGTCTGCGGTTCCAGGGTGTTAAACCCGCTGCAGTGGCTCCAACCTAAAAGCGCCAGGACGAGCCAGGGCCACACGATCCTCATTTTCCTGCAGGTCTCGCTCGGGGCGCGCCCCTATTTCGTCTATGGCTCGAAGACCAGGGGGAGGCGAAGGGGGAACGGGACGGACAGAGGCGGCCTCCCGCGCTTCCGCAATCAGAACCGGGGCCTGGAGCCGCTTCCCCAGCCTAGACGAGCTCCACCTAGCTGGCGCCTTCCAATAAGGGGTGGGGCAATTGCTGGACTTTTTGCCAGAGAATGCCCGCTAATTGGAACCGGCTACGGGAAAAGGGAGGGACGGGAGGGTGGAAGGTTGACTTGTATTTATTGGTCGGGGAATAAAAGGGTTATAAGCTACCTTTTCTGTTTGGGGTTCTCAGCGATAAAGCTTTGTAAGTTGGGCCTAGGTGTTGCCTGCTTTGAGTTTTCTTATTTTAACTATGTTTCAAAGTCACGCTTTTCTTTGGAGGAAAGCCTTTATTTATTTATTTGTTTGTTTGTTTGTTTGTTTGTTTGCTACTACCCTTCAGAAAGACCTTGACTATGTATCAGAATGGTCAAACAAGTGGCAACTTCAAATCTCAATCAACAAATGCTCTGTCTTACACATTGGCAAAAAGAA
>QLTV01002492.1:1959134-1997420 GCA_003457575.1 Thermophis baileyi
TTATTGTATGTATTTATTTATGTATGTATTTATGTATGTATGTATGTATGTATTTTTGTATGTATCTAGGTATTTATGTATGTATGTATGTATGTATGTATGTATGTATGTATGTATGTATGTATGTATTTATTTATTATATTTGTATGCCGCCCAACTCCCAAAGGACTCTGGGCAGCTTAACAACAAACAAAAAACATTAAAAACATCATAAACACATTAAAAACATCCTAATCAATAATAAAACATTAAAAACGTTAAACATTAAAACAATTTAAAATTCACGCATATCCCATCATGGCCGTCACCAGGAATAATCAAAATGTTTTGTGTTATTGTGTCTGTATTAGAGAATTTTATTCTAGAGGACATTTTGCTAAAGGACATTTTGCTAGCCAAATAAGTTGTGGTTTATTTATTTTCACTGATGAACTGTATTATTTTGGAATGTGCATACTTTTTTAAAAAAGATAATAGGATTTAAACAACAAGTTTGTGACATGGTAGAAATTAATTGATTTATAGCAGAATCTTATGCAACCTTTATTTCCATGAAATTTATTTATTTGATTTCTATAGCTGCCAATCTCAACAAGTGACTCTGAAGGTATTTCTGAAAGTAGCAAAGTAGGTAACCTGGTCAGCTTTAGAATGCAGCAAGTTTTGGCAATATGATATCCAAAGCAAGCAATCCGAAAATCAACATTCTGTTCAAATTAAGTAACTGGACTTCAATTCCCATGAAAACTTCCACCATGTACGGGGAAGGTGGGGGGAGATCAGGGAACTGGGGCTAAAACAGGGTATTTCAGTTTGTGTTCAGTGGAATCATAAGCTGCTGTGAGGACTTGGTGGGTTCCCTAAGGGCAAAACTTCCTTTTCATTGCTACTCCCTCCGAAGAAGGTTTTTTTAAGCCCTAACCAGGGGATAAAATAATGTGCTGAAACTGACCAGACTAAGGATGCTAGCCAGATGAATACCTGGTAGGCAGATTTCCCCCACTATTTTCCTCCCCAAAAACTAAGGTGCGTCTTATACTCCGGTGCGTCTTACACTCCGAAAAATACGGTATTTGGTAAGAACCAGGTTGTCTTCCCTGAAGAGAATAGGGTCTTCATCAGTTCAGTAAAGAGAGTTGTCATTCCTTGAATTATCCAGTTGGTTGAAACTACTGATAAAAGAATCTGAAAAGGTATTTTTTTAAAAAATGTTCAATGTAAAATGTTTACCTAAATAACCTAATGAAAACCATTCCTTTCTATGGAGATATAGCAGAGGGATCAGTAAATAAAATGGAGTTTTCATTTGATGCCATAAAGATAGTCGTCAACTTACATGTTTAATGAACATTCAAAGTTACAATGGCACTGAAAAAAGTGACTTATGACCAGTTCTCACACTTATGACCATTGCGATATTCCCACAGTCATGTGATCGAACTTCAGGTACTTGGCAACTGGCAGACAATTGCCACGATTGCAGCATCAATGGGGGAATCTGAATTCACTTAATAACTGTGTGATTCATTTAACTGAAATGTATCACTTAACAACCATAGCAAGAGTTGTAAAATCAGATGTGACTTACTTAACAACTGCCTTCCTTAGCAATGGAAATGCTGGGCTCAATTGTGGTCGTAAGTCAAGGACTACCTGTAATTAAAACATTTGGGTTTATATTCGGTCCACATGTTGTATCACAGGGATGTCAAACTGGATTTCTTCGAGGGCCAGATCAGCATTGTAGTTCTCTGTGGGTCAGCCGGGGGGGAGGGGATGGGGGAAAAAAAATGGGACGGACACCTCCTGCAGCACCCTGCCCAGCAAAATGAGGCACAGCACACCCAGTTTTGGCTGGCAGAGTGCTGCAGGAGGCCGTCCAGGTTGAAAATAGGGCACGGGGGGCTGTGCATGGCCTCCCTGCGCCCCATTTTGGCTGCCAGAGGTATTGTAGGCCAGTCCGTTGCTATTTCCAGGCTGGCCTCACGGGCCAGATTTAAGCACCCCGCGGGCCACATCCAGCCCGTGGGCCTTGAGTTTGACACCCCTGCTGTAGAGTAACTACCAGCTTTCAAGCACTGAGTTGACTGTAACTTTTCTGGCTGTGCCTGGTCTGGCTGCGAGGGTCTGAATAGGAAGAATAATTGAGCATAAACCCAGATAAGACAGAGTTGCTGTTTGTCCAGAGATCATCTAATTCTATGTGTGTGCTTTGATAGTTACCTATAATTGGATATCATCACCATGTTGGTGACACTTCTCCCTGAACTGATGAATGACCTTACCCAGCAGTTTCATTTAGATTGTTTACAGCAGGAGAAGAACCATAGTGAAATGGTGCTTCCAGAAGTATATTGTAAGAGTGATAATGATTCAAGAGATTATTGTGCAACCAACCAACCAACCAACCAACCAACCAACCAACCAACCAACCACCACAAAATTCCCCATTATGAGTGAAATTATTATTTTCCTAGTCCAGAAAATGATCTGATCATAGCAAATGAATTACAGTAACTTCCTATATCTTAGATCATTCAATAACTGCTCAAAACAAAAATGAGACTCAGTGGGTGTTCATCTGTGTGGGTTGGAGTGAGATTATTTGGGACAGACCCATGCTTGACATGAAGGCTATGAAATCCTGAGCTTTGTCAAACTCTACCCCAAAGCATGGAAACTGATTTCACCCAGTACTAATAACTGTGGGAATTCCGATGTCAGTCCCATGATGACATCGGAATTCCCACAGTTATTAGTACTGGGTGAAATCAGTACTATTTCACCCAGTACTAATGTCCTTCCAGAGTGGTTGGTACATGAACAGAACCTCCAGTCTGTTTGTTCAGCAACAAAACATACAGGGATTGACATCCTGGCTCTGGAGTGGACCTCCAGATCACAGAAATGATCTCAGAAATCTTTCTCTGAAGTGCATCCCCACTTTCACCATCACATTAAAGTTGTGGTTTGTGAAACCTTAAGAACTTTCAGTCTTCTAAGATAGATGGACTGGGAAACTGACTTCAAATAGACTAGTATCATATTCCCTTAGCCCTCTTCACAATAGCACCAGACCTTTTTAATAAACTACCAATGGACTCAGGCAACCTCCTCACTTTGGATTTTGAGCAAACAGCTGGAAACCCATCTCTTTATACTGTGCATTCCCTGAAACTTGAGTAGGGTTAGGGCTGAGTAGGGCCCTTTCAGATTTGATTTTAAATATTTTTTTACAAGTATTATATGTTAAACCACAACAATTTAATATTTTAATTTTTTTGTTTGAAACTTCAATGTTCTTTTCATTATGACAAGCCTGCCCTGAGTGCTATGAAACAGCAAGGTGAAGTATATATCTAATTAAATAAATGAAAACTAGGAATAGGAACTAAAAAAAACAGGAAGTGCAGTTTATTTTATTTCACCAGTAAGAGAGAAACTTTCTCAAACTGTTGTGTTACTGGAATTTCCCTATAGAAAGTTAGATAATTATTAGCTTAATCCATCTGCTTTGCAATATTTCTCTGTTGATGGGGCCTGGGCAGGCTGGTTTTCTGTAAAGGAATTATGATTAATGTAAACAAAATAGTGTGTGACTTTTTGGGCGATAGTGTGCAGATTCTAGAACTAAGGCTCACAAAGAGCAAAATAATAAGTGTTTGCTGGATGAAATGACTGGCAGGAAAATAATCTTTACCATAGTCATGTGATGGACCCTAGTAAACTAATATCCACTATAAATCTTATTATTCTTTTTTTATTCCAATAAGAGATAATTCATTGTTTCAGTAGTCAGTTCTTGCTATCCTGAGAAAGGCAAATGTAACTATTACCTAAGACAGTGATGGCGAACCTTTTAGACACCCAGTGCCCAAACTGCGCGCGCGTGCATGCCCAAACTGAAACATGCGTGCGCACACGGAGATGTGTGTGCGTGCTGGGACATGCGCGTGTGCACACGCAGGCATGCGCAGTGGAGACCCGAAGACCAGCTGGCCGGAGGGAGGCGGGGCATCCCAACACCGGTAGTGCGGCAAGAGGTAAGATCTTTTTCTTTCGTGAGCTTCTGTTTCGTCGTTTGCAGGGAAACAGAAGCTCACGAAAGAAACGCCACGGAGATCTGACCTGGAGCGACGGCGCGCGTGCCAGCAAAGAGGGCTCTGCGTGCCACCTCTGGCACACGTGTCATAGGTTTGCCATCACGGACCTATGAGAACCTTTCTTGAAAAAAGACTTTAGAATCAGCTGACCAATTGCTCACCTGTCCAAGAAGTGTGCAAAGCACACTTTGCATAATGGAAAGATGGTCTGAAAATTATAGCAATAGCAATAGCACTTAGACTTATATACCGCTTCATAGTGCTTTACAGCCCTCTCTAAGCGGTTTACAGAGTTAGCATATTGCCCCCAACAATCTGGGTCCTCATTTTACCCACCTCAGAAGGATGGAAGGCTGAGTCAACCTTGAGCCGGTGAGATTTGAACCGCTGAATTGCAGCTAGCAGTCAGCTGAAGTAGCCTGCAGTGCTGCACTCTAACCACTGCGCCACCTTTGATGTCTGCTTTGCAAGGAAAGGTTTATCCTCCTGAAACATTTGAAATGAGAATCTTGAAACACAGATTCTTAAAGCCTTAGGTGTTTGAAGAATATTATCCCTGTATTTTCTCATTTTGCTAGCAGTAACATGAAAATAACACTGAGAGTGAAATAGTTTTTTGACTTGAAGATCAACTGCATTGCTCAACAAAAAAAGTTGATTGGGAAAAATTTTTTACAGGGGTGCTGAAATATATAAGCGGTGGGATTCAGCAGGATCTGACCAGGTCTGGAGAATCGGTAGCGGAAATTTTGAGTAGTTCGGAGAACCAGTAAATACCACCTCTGACTGGCCCCACCTCCATCTATTCTCTGCCTCCCAAGTCCCAGCTGATCGGGAGGAAATGGGGATTTTGTAGTAACCTTCCCCTGGAGTGGGGAGAAAATGGGGATTTTGCAGTAACCTTCCCCTGGAGTGGGGTGGGAATAGAGATTTTGCAGTATCCTTCCCCTGTCATGCCCACCAAGCCACGCCCACCAAGCCACGCCATGCCCACCAAGCCACGCCCACAGAACCGGTAGTAAAAAAATTTGAATCCCACCACTGGTGCACACGCCTGTACTGACCTTTTCTGCTCTTCTCCCATGAACCTACTCCCATTTTTTTTCTTTTGTAGGATGGGAATATTAGCAATACTTCATCAAATATTTTCTTACTGCTTATTTTCATCATGTCAAGTTAAACATTATATCTATTCCGAGTTCTGAAAATTAAATTAAGTCAACTATGCTATAACAAAGCTTGCAAGCAAACTTAATTTAAGTGTAATGGACTTGTAATTTGTAATTAGTAATTTCAAAAGAAATTCCTCCTTCTTTCTTTCTTTCTTTCTTTCTTTCTTTCTTTCTTTCTTTCTTTCTTTCTTTCTTTCTTTCTTTCTTTCTTTCTTTCTTTCTTTCTATATCACCACTATAGCACAAATAATGTTTTCTGAGTTTATGTGATTTTTTTTATTACGAAAAAATTGTATCATTTAAATGCTGTCTCATTAATTGCATTGGTGTATAAAACATATTTGTGTATAAACACTTTTGTTGCATTGATTAACTATTAAACTATACTGACAACTAAATAACTATCCTCCCTACATTTCTGTCTCATGTTTTTATACAGCTAGCATGTAAATCTTGATTTGATATTTTTCTATATACTAAACAAGTCATATACTTGATTTTTGCTGATTTGATAATAAATTTCTAATTTCAAAGGTTAAATTATTTTATTAGATCAATATGTATACTTTTATTATTTCATGAAACATACAATAAAGTTAGTGTTAACAGCTCTTTCTGCAGTATGAAATAAGAGAGAAAACTGAAAATGCTGTTATACCATTAAAATGTTAGTGCTTAAATCCAAACTAAATCATTTCAGAAAGACTACTCATAGCAATTAGTGTCGATATATATAACGAGCTTGAAATAATAGTACTCTGAGGGTTGGATTAGGGACTTTTATACATCTTAAGTGATAATGTGAATTTTCAAAGGGTTGGATTATATGTAAAGGTATTCAAATAAATATAATATATACTTTTTCTATTTTTCTTTTACAATATGCATGTCCAAGTACCTCCCCCCCCAAAAGGCTGTATTTGTCATTTGTGCGACAATTAAAAGATTCTTATACCCCATGTAGGTATAAGAATCTTTTAATTGGCATAAGAAATTGGGGTATAAGAAATAAAAGATTCTATGTTCCACGCTGGCCATTCAAAACTTTCTTTTAGACAAAATAAACTTTTAATGGATACGATTTCATCTCAGAATACCAGTCATGGCAGGGTTCTGACAACAAATTTTTTTTTTTAATCCTTGAATTTTACAAAATAATTCAAATATGACCACATTTATATGAAGGTGACATTATAATGGCAATACTTATATGAAATTGCAGAATTTAGAAAAGGAAACAGTCAAAGCAACAAAAGACATTTCTTCATACAATATATACTTAAAATACTAAGATTACACAAAAAAAGATGACAGGGGCGGGGTTTGCAAACATGTGCAAGCAGTATAGGAAAGCAAAGCCATTATGTACTTTATGTATGTATTAAACTCATCAGTGTTTAACTAATTGTGGATTGGTTGCTTTACTAAAAGGTGAAGTGGTCACAGAGCTGAAATCTTCCCTGGGAGCAAATTTATTTGTTTGTTTGTTTAATATTTCATATTTCTTAACCATCCATCTCCTTCAGAGAGGGGCTCTGGGCGGTGTAGCTCAAATTTGCAGTAAATTCTACTCAGAACAGAGATTCAGTTCTAAGTAGAATTTACTGCAAATTTCAGCTACTTTTCCTAATTCTCTCTCTTTAGGGTTACTCAAATAGGCTCTTACATTCTCTGAAAATCAGATACTTTTTAACTCCTTGTCTTTTGCCTGAAAGATTCCTCTACGTGGGGTTGCAATGGATTATAATAATCAAACATTCACTCACAGAGAAACACCTAAGCACAAAACACAACTCAACCTTTAATGGGTGTAAAAAGGGTTTGGTGGTTTCTTCATCTCTGCACTCTCAAAGTACCTGCAAGAGTTGTGTGCCTTTCTGGCATGGAGAGAAATGCCTAGAAGCATCTGTATCTGTGAGGGTAAGGCTCAAAGAAGGACCCATGGGAAGTCTTGCAGAATCAGTTGGACAATTAACCAAACTGGAAATTTAATCTATTAAATCATGAAAAATATTTGTTGCTAGTATTGACTGCTTTCCAGAAGCACTTCATAAATATTTCATAGGACCTATGGGTTTGAAGGCACTTTATGAATCATCTAGTCCAGGCTCCTGCTCAATGTGATAGTGTCCAGTAAAGAGCCAACCAACCCACTTACAAACCTTTACCAAATGATAGTCCACCTCTGTTTTTGGTGCACAGTTCTACTGCTCAACAGATCTTGCCATCAAGATATTTCTTTTAATATTCAACCTGGATCTCCTTTACTTTCAACCTACAGGTAATCCTTGACTTACCACAACTTATTTACTGACTGTTCGAAGTTACAATGGCACTGAAAAAAGTGACTTTTCACACTTAAGACCATTGCAGCATCCTCATGGCCACGTGATCAACATTCAGACGCTTGACAACTGACTCATATTTACGACAGTATGTTGTAGTTGCAGTGTCCTGTGGTCATGTGATCACATTTGGCGACCTTCTGACAAGCAAAATCGGTGGGGAAGCCAGGTTCACTTATCACCCATGTTACTAACTTAACAACTAAAGTGATTCACTTGATAACCAAGGCAGGTCATAAAATCGGACAAAATTCACTTAACAATTGTCTCACTTAGCAACAGAAATTTTGGGCTCAATTGTGGTCATAAGTCAAGGACTACCTGTACCGGGTCCTGTCCTGACCTTGATTTCAACAGAGAACAAGTCCATTGCATGTGACGGCCTGCCTTTTAGATCAGGAGTATCAAACTCAAGGCCCGCGGGCCAAATCCGGCCCGTGGTGTGCTTAAATCTGGCCCGCGGGGCTGGCCTGGAAATAGCAAAGGACCAGCCTGTGGTGCCTTTGGCAGCCAAAATGGGGCACAGGGGGCCCGCGCGAGGCTTTCCTGCACCCCATTTTCAGACTGGACGGCTTCCTGCAGCACTATGCTGGCCAAAATGGGGCATGGGAGGCCACACACGGGCCTCCGCGCTCCGTTTTGACTGGCAGGGTGCTGCAGGAGGCATCCATCCCATCTCCCCCTCCCCCTGCCCCGGCCGGCCCGCAGAGGAGAACTACAATGCTGATCCGGCCCTCGAAGAAATCAAATTTGACACCCCTGTTTTAAATTATGCTAATTTTTGGATATACAGTAAATATAACAGACTTACAATCTTTTGTGCAGTTCTTTGTATTTACTTAGATGTCCTTGCTTTTCTTGCTGCACTACTTAGAACAGAATACACAGACAATGAGACCTGTGCTATTGAACTGCCACAAAAGCTGATATTAAGCCAGCATGTTAGGAGGCTGTTCTGATACGAAAGGCAGACAGCCTGGCACAAATATTTAGGTAATTATTGTCAGGGCAACAGTTGTTTAATTAGAGACAAAGCTTCACCTGCAAAATAAACATCCTGCCTTCTGGTGGCCAAGTCCAGAAAGCCTGTCTCACATTTCATCCATTTTGGTTATACAAGAGGCTAACCCAGAGGTGGGTTCCTCCCGGTTTGCACCGGTTCTATAGAACCAGTAGCAAACCACTGGTGATGTCACGGAGCTGGTTCTGTCGGTGCCGGTCCATGGACGCAGCCATCTTTTTTTTGGAATTTTTTTTTGGGAATTTTTTTTTTGGGGGGGATTTTTTGCTATTTTTTCTTCTTCTGCGCATGTGCAGAAGATGAGTCCCCAGCACTGCACATGCACCGCCATCTTGTTTTTGGCTTTTTTTTGGGGGGGGGATTTTTTGCAAATTTTCGGCACTGTGCATGTGCGCGCGTGCGGTCATGCGGCGCGGGAGGAAGCGAACTGTTGGCAAGGTAAGTTAGAATCCACCCATGGGATAACCCACACTCTCATTTCAAAGCCTAAGATGGGAGGATGATGCTATCATGAAAGATAGTGATGCACTCAATTTTCATGCTGAGCGGTGAGTGATCCCATGGTAGTTGGTGACATTTTAAGTTACGGATGGGGAGGAGGGGAAGCGAAAGCAAGCCTCATTCATTGTCAGTCTCCTCTTCCTGGCTCTCTCTGTGTCCAAGCTCCTTTCAGCCTTATTCATGAGCTGAGCAGTGGAGAAGAGAAACCTTATTTGCATTATATCTTTGCATTTAAAAGCTATAAATTAAAGGAAACTATAAATGTTTCTTCCTGGTAAATGTTATTGCTCATAAAAATCTGCATTTGCATCTGTGCTCCTTATTGAATTTTTCTCCTACCTCAATAAATGCAAGAACTGCAGCATAACTTCTGTATTCTAATACAGCAAAGGAGAATGACCAATCCTTTGTTCTTTGCTTCCCTGATGTATTGTTATCTGGCCTGGCATGAGATCAAGCAATTCATAAATAAGCAGGGAATACTTTTGAACATTTGTTGAGTCTAGGGACATTCTGAGAAACTGAGTAGGGATTAGATGGGCTCAGCTTCTTCCAGCAAAGTCTGGATGTGCAGTTGTTTTTACCTTGAAAAGGTTGTCATGTAGGATTGATCACAATAATCTAATAATGACAGAGAAGGTCAGTGCTAATACAATTCTGGAGTCCGTTCTCCTGTTGCTGAGTAGTATTCACATGAACATTTCTTTTGCCTGTACTGTTAGTAACTAAAGCACCATTCAATCCTATACAAATGAAGACAAGAAACAATTGACATGGAATTAGAAAATGGAGGATGAAACCACCTCACCAGAGATGATGCACGGCCTTGAATCCTCTCCCTCATTGTTCTCTCCAAAGTTTATTTTTTCCTGTCTTCACTTTTTGAAACAGTTGCTCAGCGCAAATCAATTCTTTTCAAGATACAGTAAGACAGCTTGCTCCTCATACATCTTTCTGTAACTTTTAGGCTTCGTTAAATACCTGAAATGGAGGATGAAACGTAACTAGCAGTGGGTAGAGGTCATAAATCTGATCCTGAAACAAAGCCATACAGTTTTGGAAATGACAAACTTACTCTGGGTCATACTTACTTCGTTTCCAAGGCAAGATATTTCATAAATATTGCTGCAGTACTTTTTAAATTATCCTCTTCTAAAATATGTGTGTGTATGTACACACATACACATAAATATATACAAACATATATAACTACACACCATAAGAATTCCAGTTTGGTTAGGGTTAGGGTTAGGGTTGTAAACCTTAAACATGAAGCCAGTTGGATAGCCTTGGATCAGTTGCTCTCTTTCAGCACTAAGAGGGTAATGACGACCCACTTCCAAAATCTTGCCATGAAAACTGAATGGAAAGATGTATTTGTCTGGGGGTGGCTTGTTTGGTGGCAGAATGTGATGCAATTTTATTGTTTCTAATAGTATCTTGATTGAGACTCAACTTTGCCAAAGGGTACAATCCACTTAAAATAATTTGGTGCTAAAGAATATGGGGTTGATCAGAAGATGATGCCATTTTTTTTTGAGTGGGGTGAGTTTTGTTTCGGGAATTAAGGCAGAAACACAAGAAATATTTCTAAATACATTTAGAAATTTTTTCCTCATAGAACCAGTTAACAAATATACCTGCACAACTGCCCAGAATGAAAGACTGAACCAAGATGAGATGAAATAAGTTGTAAATTAAAACTTTCTTTGAATCCCAAGAATCCTTCCATTTCTCAAGATGCTCTTGTTGGAATTCCAAAAACAGTCTGATCATGAGGATTACTCTCACTTTTAGAGCACATCTATTAGCCCTTGAATACAGCCATCCTCTTTCTTTACTGAAGATGAACACAACCATACTTTTTTTTGCTCACAGCTATTGTGGCATTGTGCAACCTTCTGAACTCACAACAAATAGATATGGACCAAAGCTTTGTATCTAATATCGGATGTCCAAAGCCAATGAAAACATGCTCCTTATATTCTGGAAATTAATTGCAAATCCCCAATTACAACTTGCTGTTGAATACATTCTAGTGCAGTGATTAACAGTTATGCATTTTAACCACATAGAAACTTTGCATATCAACTGGCCAACATGTAAAAATCTATAGTACATTTCTGTTAGTTATTAGTGGCTATTTTTTTTTTACTAGTGTTGATAAAATATGTATCCATTGTGAATTTTTTTAAAAAAACACCATTGACAGATTCAGTCTCTGGCTGTGCACACCCATGCACTCCACAGTGTTGCAATATAGTGCATGCTTTGTTGGAAAAAGTTCTAGATTTAGTTCTTGGCATCTCCAAGTAAGCCTGTGGGATGGTCTTGAAACTCATGGTCAAGTCAATGTAAAAATCCTTCTGAAATGCTTCCCATTTCCCTTTTCCTTCTCTGGGCTGAGATACCTTTGACGTTTGTCTAGGCTGCACTAAACATGTGTGAATATGTGTTTGTGTATATGCATTCTGGCATGTATGTCTGCCATGATTGTATGTGTTGCTTATCATGGTCAGTCTAGTCATATATAATAAACCAGCATTGCACCTGACTTCTGGTATTGCACTGCAAAGGCAAGATGTGGACACAACAAAACACCAGTCCTCTTGTAGGAATCTTTCTGTAGTAAAGCAGAGAGATGTAGAAAATATTCCAGAAAATAATACTGAGATCAGTTTGAAGATTTTGCCACTATTTTAGTTTCCAAAAATGTATTAGAAATTTGAGAATCAGTTTGGTATAGTAGCACTATGCTAGAAATTGGAAAATCTCAAGTCCTAGTTTTGTCTTAGGCTCAAAGCCAACTGACCTTGAGCTAGTCATTTTTTCTCAGCCCTAGGAAGGAGGCAATGGCAAATTGCTTCTGAAAACCTTGCCAAGAAAACTGCAGGGACTCATCCAGGAAGTCAAGACTGACTCAAAGGGATCAAAATGAATACATTTAGAAATTCACCAGTTAAATCTCCAGTAGGTTAAACAAGAGTTGTGGATGATTGGAAGTGAGAAAAAATTGTCTTGATAATTAGCATTTAAGTTGTAGGGTAGATTGCCGTGGTGGCGCAGTGGTTAGAATGTAGTACTGCAGGCTACTTCTGCTGCCTGCCGGCTGCCTGCAATTTGGCAGTTCGAATCTCACCAGGCTCAAGGCTGACTCAGCCTTCCATCCTTCCGAAGTTGGTAAAATGAGGACCCAGATTGTTGGGGGCAATATGCTGACTCTGTAAACCGCTTAGAGAGGGCTGTAAAGCACTATGAAGTGGTATATAAGTCTAAGTGCTATTGCTATTGCTATTACTTCTGCATGAACAAAATAAAAATTCACTAACTGATATATGGACACACTGTCTCAATGCCACTAATATGCTTGATTACTTGTGAGAAATGCAATTAGTGAATTTACACAAGATTTATAAGATCTGAAAAGAAACCAGAGTATGTTGAATGTGCATTACACTGTGACTGATGTTTAATACAAGTTCATGGACATTAATTCATGTTCATTAAGATGGGGATGTGGAATGAATAGTTGGCTCTACTGATGAAATGGTGGTTTCTTGGATCAATTTGGTTTAGAAGATTTAAAATAGTGCCCTTCCATCATTCTCCTTTTCCTGTTTAGCACTAACCATTATTTGCCATTCCAAATTAATGAGGTCGCCATTAAAATCATAAGCCAAACTCAAACCATGCATTGGAGAAAAAAAATGATTCATGGACTCTTAACATCATAGCCATCTGGGAATCAAGCAAAAGAAGAAAGTATTAAAAAGTTGCTAAATGTCTATGGAGATTCTCAGTCATCCAGGTCATGGTTGTCCCAAAGGTGCTTTTTCAAGAGGCAACTGGACTTTCTGGTTTTTCTTTGAAGACGTTTTGCTTCTCATCCAAGAAGCTTCTTCAGCTGTGAAAAGTTGCATAAGAAAAAGGAAGCATAGGAGAAAGGGAGCATGTGCACCCACAATTTATTTTTGATCCTTTGAATTATTATTTAGGGAGCAAAATGGAAGCCTGAGAAGGAACCTGACTAATGAAGGCAACGTCAGGTATTTAACACCAAATGTTTTCAGTACAGGTAATCCTCAACTTACGACCACAACTGAGTCCAAAGTTTATGATGCTAAGTGAGAAAAATGTTAACTGAGTTTTACCCCATTTTATGACCTTTCTTGCCACAGATAAGTGAATCACTGCAGTTCTTAAATTAGTAACATGGTTGTTAAGTGAATCTGGTTTCCCCATTGACTTTTGCTTGTCAGAAGGTCGCAAAAGGGGATCACATTCCTCCAGGACGCTGCGGCCGTCGTAAATGTGAGTCAGTTGTCAAGCATCCAAATGTAAATCACGTGATCCTGGTGAGTCTGCAACGGTCATAACTGTTAAAAAATGGCCATAAGTCACTTTTTTTCAGTGCCGTTGTAACTTCGAACAGTCACTAAATGAACTGTTGTAAGTCGAGGACTATCTGTATTCTTTTCCAAACAAAAATGTTGGATTTTTGGAAAAGTGGAACCTAACTGAAATTCAAAAAATATTTTAGCCCTGCAACTCATATAAAATGATTGGGGAGAAATGGAGAACAGATAACACAACCACAAGCAAATGGTTTGTCTAGAAGACGTGGCAGAAGAGTTTTGTCTTAGCCACTCCCATGTTGAGTTCCAGAGTGACTCGAGCAGCCTTTGATTGAAATATGAAACAGCAGCAGCAGCAACAGTAATAGCATCTTGCCAGCTCCTTGCTGACCAAAGGGGAGAGGCCGGTCCCGCTAGATGTTTCTGAGAAGCGCCATTCCCACAGCAGGGATCGTGAAACAGGCGAAGCCAGCAGTTTGCGTCTCTTTTGTTCGGGGCATCCAGCCTCTGGCTTTGGGAACTGACTGACAGGCAGTTTGCAAATGCATGTGCTTGGCTGGGAGCCTGCCGTTCTCTTTGTCTGGGCCTGCCAGGGGGTCTAATAGGGAAGACGGAGCATGTCATCCCTGACGGCCAGGGCTTCCAAGCAGGAACACGATTGGGCCCAACTTTCAAAGAATATTCAACAAGCAGCCTTCAAGTTTCAAGCTATTCTTTCTCCAGAGTAAATACAGGTAGTCCTCGACTTACCACCACAACTGAGCCCGAGATTTCTGTTGCTAAGTGAGACATTGGTTAAGTGAGTTTGGCCCCCTTTAACGACCTTGCTTGCCACGGTTGTTAAGAGAATCATTGCAGTTGTTAAGTTGGCAACCTAGTTGTTATGTGAAGCCGGCTTCCCCATTGATTTTGCTTGTCAGAAGCTCACAAAAGCTGCTCACGTGACTCCGGGACACTGCAACCGTCGTAAATATGAATCAGTTGCTGAGCGTCCGAATTTTGATTACGTGACCATGGGGATGCTGCAACGGTCATATGGGTGAAAAACGGTCATAAGTCACTTTTTTCAGTGCCCTTGTAACTTTGAACGGTCACTAAACAAACTGTTGTAGATCAAGGACTACCTATAAGGCTGTGGACTAGTATCTTGGTTCAGCCCCTGAGCAGAGGTTGCATGGCCCAAGAAGAGGGTGGTTGAGAGTAGAGGGGGAGTAGAGAGGGAAGCTGAGGGACACAAAAAGGATGAAATGAATTAGTGCTGAAGAAAACGGTAGCTACATGGAGTAAAGAGAGTTCTTTCCATATTTTTTCCATCTAGAAAACCAGAGAAAAGCAAAGCCTTAATTGGGGCTCTCAATATGTGCACCAATTTTGTACTTCAACCTGCATCCTGGGATATTTGGAATCGATTGAATAGTAAATGGGCACTGTACTGATTCGAGCCCTTCTTCTCACTCCATCAGTGTAACACAAGTGAAAGAAAAAAATGAAAGGAACCCCTAGTTAACACAATGAAAATAAAGAAAAGTCTTAGGATGAAACTGAGGCGAGGCAGTGTTAGGATTATTTTTTTAGAGATTGGTATGGGAATTCTAGAATATTTCAAAAGAGTGGAATTGAAACTAACGCTATGATATTAATGGCCAAGGGGGAAAAAAGTCAGTTAAAAGAATTCATACTGTTTCATTGTACAAAGAAAAAGATAATAAGAGCGATTAGAAAAACTATAGGGCAATTAGTTTGTTAAGTATGTTTGTGAAACTGTTTGGATGGAACTACAATTGAAAGGGTAAAAGAGGTGATGATGAACAAGATTTGGGAAGTGCAGTGTGGCTTTACACTAGGCAAGGGATGTGCAGACCAGATTTTTCCTCTTCAGCAAATCACTAAAATATGTATGAATAGAGAAAGTTTACTGCCTGTTTGTTTATTTGGAGAAAGCATCTAATAAAGTGGATGGGTTTGAATTTTGGAATGTTTTACCTTAATGTGGAGTTAAAAGTTTAAATATGATAAAAGGAGGTGAGATGTATCCATACTTGATTCATGTAAATCTAAACCTTAAATAAATCTGGGAGGAATGCTTGTGGTGACATTAGATATACGCCAGATGGGAATGTAAATCCATGCATGATTAGACGTGGTGGTGTTGTTTGAGAAATTTTTAGCACTGAATGATGCAATAATGAATATGGCTCTGAAAAATAATATATTAAAACCATAGTTGTTGCAACTGATGGGGAAATTAAGCTGAAGATTTATCATACATAATAATGAAAAACTAAAGGTGAATCTTTATACCTTGGCAGAGTGTTCATTTAAGGTGAGGAAATTTTAGAATGTACCAAATTTTAGGGACGTGGTGTCTCAGTGGCTAAGATGCTGAGCTTGTCGATCGAAAGGTCAGCAGTTCAGCGGTTCGAATCCCTAGTGCCACGTAACGGGGTGAGCTCCCGCTACTTGTCCCAGCTTCTGCCAACCTAGCAGTTCAAAAGCACGTAAAATATGCAAGTAGAAAAATAGGGACCACCTTTGGTGGGAAGGTAACAGCGTTCTGTGCGCCTTTGGCATTTAGTCATGCCGGCCACATGACCACGTAGACGTCTTCAGACAGCGCTGGCTCTTCGGCTTTGAAACAGAGATGAGCACCGCCCCCTAGAGTCGGGAACGACTAGCACATATGTGCGAGGGGAACCTTTACCTTTACCTTAATACTGATGGAAAGTACAATGTGATCTGTTGCAAGAAATCAATGTTGGTCAAAATATGTGAAAAGAGCTGTGCTTAGTGGCATGTTTCTGCCTACTTTATTACATGGAAGTGAAAGCACCACAATCAAAGCGTCTATCGAGATTCTCAGTCATCCAGGTCATAGTTGTCCCAAAGGTGCTTTTTTTTCAAGAGGCAACTGGACTTTCTCGTTTTTCTTTGAAGACATTTCACTTCTCATCCAAGAAGCTTCTTGGATGAGAAGTGAAACATCTTCAAAGAAAAACCTGAAAGTCCAGTTGCCTCTTGAAAAAAAAGCACCTTTGGGACACAATTAAAGATAAATACATGTTACACCAAATGCAGTGGGAATGGGTTATCTAAGAACTGCCTGTGATAAAACAATGAATAGGTGATGAGAATAGAATAGAATAGAATAGAATAGAATAGAATAGAATAGAATAGAATAGAATAGAATAGAATAGAATAGAATAGAATAGAATAGAATAGAATAGAATAGAATAGAATAGAATAGAATAGAATACTTCATTGGCCAAGTGTGATTGGACACACAAGGAATTTGTCTTTGGTGCATATGCTCTCAGTGTACATAAAAAGACAAGATACATTTGTCAAGAATCATGAGGTACAACACTTAATGATTGTCATAGGGTACAAATAAGCAATCAGGAAACAATCAATATTAATATAAATCGTAAGGATACAAGCAACAAGTTAGTCATACAGTCATAAGTGGGAGGAGATGGGAGACAGGAACGATGAGAAGACTAATAGTAATAGTAATGCAGCCTTGGTGAATAGTTTGACAGTGGTGAGGGAATTATTTGTTTAACAGAGTGATGGCGTTCGGGAAAAAACTGTTCTTGTGTCTAGTGACTATGTGTGACTATGAGTGACTATGAGTGACTATGGATTGATAAATCTCTGTTCTTCGCAAAGCCCTTCCTCCAATAATTACACAACAGCAAAAGCTTTACAGACTCAACATGGCTAGATAAGTTGTTTTATACGGAGCCCTTGGTGCTCTGAGCTTGATTGTTTGGTTGCAGATGTTACATTATACAATTAGGTAAAATCATAAGTGCAAGTGAGCGTGGGGTTTGCTCCCTGTTATATACAATAGCTTGCCTTGCCACTATTGATGGTTGGATGGTTTTCTTCTTGGTAGTTCTTTGATTAGAGTATTGCTTTCTGCTTAATTGTTTACCTGGTATTAATCTTTGCTTTTCTGGATGTTGGCTATTGGAGAGGATATTTTCTGGTCTTTCTTAGTTTTTTAATTGGTTCTTTTCAATAGTGTGTAAATATTTCTTTTTATGTGTTTGTTGAGGGCTGATTTATGCCAGTCCATTGAAAAACAACCCACACTAACCATGTACTCCATTACCAAAACAACAATCCAAAGTCCCACAAGAGAAGCTGTGTAAGAACATTATTTAGACAAATAGAAAAGCACTTCAGCAACCCAGAACATTAAGGAAAAAAAAAAAAAGGAAACAGACCACCCATACAACATCTTCTAACAACGTCTCAGAAATAGCTAACAGACTATTACAACCATATGGCATAACCATGGCACACAAACAAACTAAAGCCCTCCAAAATATCTTATTGTACTTAAGCCAAAAGATCCAGAAGAAAAAACAGGAGCTATTTACAACATAAGATATAAGGATTGTAATAGCCATTATATAGGACAGGCAGACAAGACAGCACTTCCATGAGCACCAACTACAAGTTAGAAGACACAATGAGGATCCCTTAATTTCACAACACATGGACATACTCATCTATAGTTTCAAGTGGAAACTGTGAACTTCCTAGACAGCATCCAAAAATGCTAGGAAATACCTGGAAGATTGGCAATCAGACAAATTTCTGGTAACCCTTAATGGTTATTTCTGATAACCCTTGCTGGCACCAGGTCTCAAATGATTTGTTTATAGATAAGAGATGGGATATGGGACCACTTCTACTGCATTCCCAGTATTTATTTGGTCTTCAGGTTGATTTAGGCCATCACCCCTGCCTGTTCCTAATGTATTCAATGACACTGCCTAATATATTAATACCCACCCACCTAACAATGGGGTCTACAGTAGATGGATTGGGGGAAAAGATAGTATATAAGAATATATTGTATATATACAGGTATATTATTTTACTTTTCACTTTTTTTTGGAAAAAATCTAATCATACAGTAAATATTACATGGTTTTTGGATGATATAAATATATGAAGAATGAGGAGTAAAAATTGTTTTCAGCAAACTAATAGGTTGGAATGCTAACAATAAAAAAGGGACAAGGAGTGAGATGGGAAAGGACAGGAATAGAAAATTGGGAAAAGCTGTTAATTGAAAATCATGCCAACTCATTCCCATTCTGAGTCTGAGATTTGTATTGAATTGGACATAGGCCTAATACCTAAAGAAAGACAAGCATTCCTTCAAAGGCACCCTTGATGAAGGAACCCATACTGTACAGAAGAAGGTGGATAGATTTGAAATATATGGCAGTCCCAAATATACTGTTTTCTTCAAGTTGAGTTCAACTCTTAGATACCTGAGAAAAGTCATCCATGTTGCTTTTGTTGTAGCAATATGGACGTGGTTTGCCATAGTCTTCTCTTCCAGGATGATTTTTTCAACTTCCGGGATTTCCTGTGGACTCCCATCCAAATACTGGTCAACCTGACAATTTTTCACTTTTTCAAGATCAACCAAGGTCAGTTAGGAGGTATATAGAAGAAGACCTCATCCCCATCCCATCCAGCTCTTAGCACTCTTAGTTCAGTTTTAGTGTAGTTCTTAATATTTTAAATCTTTAATTATTTTTTTACTTGTAAGCCCTATTTTTTGCCTGTAAGCCACCCAGAGTCCCCTTACAGAGGCAATGGGTGGCATAAAAAAAAAACCACCATAAACCAACCAACCAACCAACCAACCAACCAACCAACAAACAATATAACAGGTCAGATATGTAGATTCTTGAGATGTCTTGATCTGTGCTTTTCTTTACCCAGTCACCTTGAGTTACTTGGAATCTATGAGGGAACTTCATTATTGCAACTGTTTAGTTGCATGGGAACACAATGGTCAAAGCATCCTTATATTTATAAGTGCCACCTCTTGGAAACAGGTTATAAAAGTAGCTAAATAACATGTATCATGCTCAAATTAGCAATATGAAGGGAAAGCTGTAAACCATTGTTACATCTCTTCGGTCATTATTTACTTCATATACAGTATGTGAGTTTGGAGAGTATCGAAGCTCAGAACATGTCACTTTATGTAATTAATAATTTGCATTTGAAGTTCCTTGAAATTTTGCTACTGCATTGGTATGACTAAATCCAGAGTTGTCAAGTGTAGACTTCTGAACATTCAACACTAATTTTTGTTGGACCATATGATCAAGCTGCTGTATATTTTAAATTAGAAAATGCATTTAATTGTCTTGTTTATAATACCAAGCTCTGGGGAAGTCAGATGTAGATGTTTGTTGATTTGAAATGCATGAGTTGGTTTCATTTCAGCCGTGGGTATTTCCTGCTATACAGTGTCAATGCAGGAAGGAAGCTGCTGCCAGTGTTGACATTCTGTGGCAGCTCTATGCATATCTGCATTCCTATGTGCACACAGATCCCATTGGTCAGGCTTTCTACACATATATGAAATTGGTGGGTGCCTTAGCAATTTTTATACACAGATCAAGGCTTGTCATTTAAATGTAAGACCTGCTTAATAATTCATTAAGAAGTTTAATATTGCATTATTAATAATCTACCACAAAGAGCATATTATACAATTTGTTATAACCAAACTATCTTCGAGACCGCCTTCTGCCACATAGCTCCCAGCGACCGGCAAGATCCCACAGGGCTGCAGGCTTTCTACACATATATGAAATTGGTGGGTGCCTTAGCAATTTTTATACACAGATCAAGGCTTGTCATTTAAATGTAAGACCTGCTTAATAATTCATTAAGAAGTTTAATATTGCATTATTAATAATCTACCACAAAGAGCATATTATACAATTTGTTATAACCAAACTCAAAAATTAAAAGATAAAGCTTTGGGGGAAGTTGCTATAGTTTCCAAGCGTAGTTTTCAAAAAACAAGAAAGAGACTAGTTACTCTGCTGTATCCAAAGATTGCTAACTATTTATTTACACATTTATTATCTGTTCTATTCTGATGGTAAAGAATGAGTTTGAACTATAAAAGCTGAGCCTGTAGGAAGTCCCATCAGTCTCTCCACACTTCTGCTGTCATTTCTATTGTACAGGGAAACATTATTCAAACGGCAGGCTCCGGACTCCCAGGTAACTGGGGACAGCAGGACATCAAGTATATTCTTCATCAACCTTTTTGTTGTGATGGGAAGAAGTGGACTAACTTTGCTTTCATCTTGCTGGGTCCTCGAATCACCCAGTAGGTGGATTGGCCTTGGCCAAACTCTTTGATAGAACATTGCCCTTTGCAGTCATAAATTTTCCATCCCTCCGACAAGAGTGCTTGGGAATTTTTTTTATTATTATTATTCATTCAAAACTTTGTTCAGCTTGCCTTTAAAAAGATTTGATGCATTTACTAAAATCAAATCAGATCAACAACATCAGACAAATTAAATAAACCATGGCCATTTAAGGAAATTCTTGGCTTTTGGGGGTGCTTTGAAAGAAACACAATGTGAGCCCAATAATTCACACATTTTTATTATTGAGAACCTAAGAACAATGAACATTTGGACACATTTGCTCTGACCGTCAGAGTCCAAGCAAACAGTCCGTTGGTGCTAAATAAAATAGGGAAGGAATTTTTACTGAGAAATTTTGCCATGCATTGAATACCTTTAAAGTGTGTTACGTATTGCACGTGCCCTAGTAATTTGCTGAAAGCTAGTTACTTTGTGGTGAAAGATGAAGCAGGGACTTCCTAATTTCTGTTTACACTTTTTCTTGGATGCCAAAGATTTTGACAAATCCAAAGGATGGGGCTCATATTCCAGTTCATGCCCTACATCTAGATGTTTTCTCCTTACAACTTTAATCCTTCCTCTTCCCAATCTCTTCACATTAAACTGGGAGCTTGCTTAAATCATTATTTGTTTTGTCTGAATGTGAGCTCAGCTCTCTGAGCTATCAATTACCCTACTAAAGCAGACTCTCAAATAAGGTAGAGAATTTCCATAGTGAAGACTTTTGTATTGGGTCAAAAGCAACTCTGGAACTCTGTGGATTTTATAGGGGGGGGGGGCGTGTGCAAGAGCTTCTTTGAATGCTTTGAAATGACTGTCAATCTGGATGGTTAAAATTTAGTATTTCCAAGTGCTAGTTCTGTATTTTTCTTGCCCAACAATATTTGAGTTTGAAAACAAAAACACAACTCCAAAGTATCTATACTGCTTATCATTTACAAATATGGTGACTACATTTTCTTGGGAAAAATAAAGAACAAATCTGAAAAAGGAACAAATCTCAAAGAGATTCATAACAATAAAAATGTTTTTTATAACTTTGCTTTACAAAGGATTAATCAATTAACAACTGTAATGTGTTTAAAAAAAACCATTGTGTTTGTTCAAACTTTCAGAGATAATATGAAGCCCTTTAATGTATATGAATTCAATAATCTCTTGTGCTGGTGAAGTTCCTTTTTTTCCAAGACAGCTATTCTGAGGACTGTAATGGAGTGTCCTCAAAAGTTTTAATGCTCTCAAGTTACTTTGTCCTCATTTTGAGTCCTGAGGTCAAACATGTGTCCACTAATCAATTAATGTGGCCTATTGATTCTATGTAGAATCCAGAGTGGGACTTCTAACAGATGATGCCATATTTCACTTTACAGAAGGCCATGTGAAGAAGCCTCTAAAATTGTCCATAAAGTTGTTATGGCATGTGATGGCACCTTCAGTATAAATGTGGGGACAAAGTAGACATCTGTTTTTCCCCCCTTGTTTTTCTTATTGTGAAACTCTATTTCAGGTTGTCTGTATGCAACTATGGGCCTGCCTTGCAGTGCCTCAAAAATGCAGTGTCCTTGTCAAGTAGGGGTTGTGGCTTATTAATAATGTATTTGAATGGCTTGAGCTGTGAGCTGTAGGTTATAGCCAGTAATGTTTTGTTGTACTGTTTTTGTGGTCTGTCTTTTAATACGTGCTTTCAATCTGCCACTATTGATTTGTCTATTGATTTTGTTGGGCAGATAGTTCAGCATCCTGAATGTCTGGTTTAATTCCATCAGTTGAACATCACTATCAAGTGAGTCAGAATAGATGTGGTTGTAGTGTAAGATATACACAATAGATTTGATGGTATGTTCTGGATGGAAGCTGATAACAAGTTGGTATGCATGGCAACCCATAGGTCCATTGTGTAGTTTCACTGTGATATCAAGGAAGTAGACTTGTTCTGTAAACAGGTCAAGGCTAATAGTAGGGTGGAAGTTGTTGAGAAAAGTTGGTAAGAGATTCTTATCATCCATCTCATCAATGAATCTCAGGTAAAGGTGGAGTTTCAGGAAGTAAGACTTGTGAAAGCATCCCAAGTCAGCCAATATGTCACAAGATGTTAATATATAGTGGCATCTCACAGGTACCCATAACTTTGTCATTGATTTGAAGGTATGTGTTATTGCCAAAGAGGAAGCAATTATGGACCCAAGTAGTTTTCTTGACAATAATAAAGAAATAGTTGGCTATTGTCTTCTTCCAAAATGTTTTCCCCAAACTAACTACACCTGTAGGATTTCTTGGTGGTTTCCAGGAGAGGTATTAACCATCTGTGACTTTGACTAACTTTTCAAGATCAGCCTAGGCTAGCTAGTACTGCCATTTGTTGTATTACTGCATTTATAGGGACCAGCAAGACTACCTAAGAAGGAAACTTCCTTAGGGCTATCAAATGACTTAAGAGTGGTCTGAGTTTCATTATACATTGTCCATGACTGTAACTCTTTCTTTTCCATTTTGCAGATTTCCTTTCTAAATCTGCTCTGCAGCAATTTAGGGGCACAGGGGAGAAGAAGAAGGAAGAAAAAAAATAGTTCTATCAGAGGTGCCCACATCTTTGCTAAAACATTTTGCTAATATGATGTATCAGTTCTGTCCTATGAAGATTGGTAGAGATTGTTCAGATGATATATTTGGATTTTATTTTAATCACTGAAACCACAGTCCTAAAAATATAAACCTAATTTAGGTTGAAGTAAAAGAATGAGTTGTATTTGTGCTGCTGCTTGTATTGTAAGCATTTTTGCAGACTCTGTCAACTTTAGCATATAATTCTGCTGTAATTTCTTTTTATTTATTTGTTGTTTGAGTTATTATTTTATTGGATTTGAATGCAAATTTGACTCACGGTAGCTTACTGAATCACAATTAAAACATTCACAATATAACATAAAATGTAACCATCCACAGCACAACTAAAAACAGTACAAATCTGTGATACGGCAGGCATAAATAAAATATCTACAATAAATAATGCACATTTAAAAAGTCAATACTGACAATTAATATCCACAGTAGCATTGTTGTACAATTATTATCTAACAATATTATTACTCTGTAAATAATCCTTGCTACCAATAGAGGAGAATATTTGTATTTCAGGGTTGAATTGTGGAGTCAGTTGGTGCTCTCTGAGCTTGGTTGTTTTCTTGCAGACTTTACCTAGTTGGCTAATGAAACATCTGCAAGAAAACAACCTAGCTCGAAGAATCCAAGGACTTCACAATCCTTCACTAATATTAATAGCAGCATCATGACAGTTATATGCAAGAATTTATTCTGCTCTTAAAGACCCTCTGAAACAGCTCAATTTTTTGCTATTTTCTAGAAGGCCAACAAAGTTGAGGCTAATCTGATACCTAAAGAGAGCCAACCAAGACCAATGAAACATCTCTTGGAAGCAATCATATAAAAATCTGGATTGTCTCCTGTTGCCAGCTATTCACCAGGCTCTCAATAGAACTTCCTACCACTTTGCTAAAATTCTCTCAAGTGCTTACTGGAATCCCAGAGATCTCACATTAACCATGAAATGACTTGATCACAGCAAAGGTTCAAAGAGATGCCCCCATATCCAGATCATTTAGCAATTGCTCCAGGACAAATTAAAGTTCGAGACAAGACTTTGCTTGTGTATGGAGCCCAATGTTACGACTGAGCCACATTAAGAAACAAAGGTACTGCAACACAAGGCGTGAGATGAAATCTTGAAGCCCAAATACAGATGACACCAGATAGCAGGGTTGCTGGTACACAAGTAGGATACTCAGTTTGTTCCTATGGCCTGAGTTGACATTCAAGCACTCACATTCTGAAATTTTAGGAAAAGAGACCTTAGTTGCTAATTGCACTTTTAAACAAAAGACCATATTCTGAACCAGTGGATTTTACCTCAGAGGAGCCTCAGAAGATTAGTAGGGGATAGACCTATCTGTTAGTATCTTCTATTAATTTCCTGAACCTTCTCTAATATGTGAGATCACATTAGAACTAGTACTTAAAAGAGGCAACAGTAGATATAAATCCATGGGTTTACTAAAAAAAAAGTACAATAAAAAGCTATATTAGTTCAAACTGGTTAGATGACCCTTTTCTTCCTGTGGTAACTCTTCATTTAGGGTACCTGGAGTAATATATTTAGGACCTGATTGACTGGTTAACTATGTTGGAGTAGCACCTCGAAAGGTATCTCCAACCACACCTTATCAGAATAGAGCATGCATTCCAAAATGAGACCAACCTTTGACCTGTAACCATTATTTTGGCCATCAGGTCAACAGTTGCTTCCCAGAACATCAGCAATTGTCTTTCTCCTGATGTCAGCAGACTCTTGGAACATTATACAAGAATAATTAAGTGATGAATAAGGGTCACCCTGGACAAATAAATCAGTTGGATCGTTTGAACACAGACTGATTGAGCAAAAACAAGGAATTTTGCCATGCCTGTTATTACGGCCCTTGATGGCAACTGACTTTGTTAACATTACATCCAAAGGCGGCAAGTGGGAAAGCTTTGTGAGGAATCAAAAGCTGAGCAAAGAGACACGGGCTTTAATTGTTCAGCTTTATTTCTGAAATAAAGACATGCAGGGCATCAATTTCACTGACTTTAATGGAACAGAAACTTGGAACTATTCTTCAGAATGCTAATTGAGTTGGGTTTTTAAAATATGCCTATCATACAGCAAAGATGCAAATTTGCTGTTGCTGTAATCAAGGATTAACTGATGGGACTTGATAAGGGCAACATCCAGGATAATGTAAATTTAGGTTTAGGTGGGGAAATACTACTGTATAAATTCACCAGATGGTGAATTTTCTTAAGCTTTCATATTCAAACATTCCAGAAATCAAGATAATTAACTTATGCAGTAGATTCTCTTGTACATAAGGGATAACAAAGCCATACTGTAAAATAAAATTTTAAAAAATACTGAAGAGATTACTTTTTATTTATACAGCAAAGTCTATATAAGATGTAAACAATACTTTGGAAATTTAGCATAATTTGAATTTGATACAAACTCAATCTCTATTCCATGATTGAATATTGTAATTTTGATTAAAGAAATTGTTTTGCTTAAGCTGTCTTCATATATAGACTCCTCAAACTAAGCATCATTATTTGTTTAATGGCATTATCTTGCTACATATTGAAGACTAATTACAAAGGAAAATATATTGATTAGAATTGTATGGTGCCTTTACTTTAGGAGCTCAAGATATCTTACTTATTCAACGATGTCTCTCCATTTTATCCCAGCAACAATCCTGTTATTTAAATTGGGCAATGGTCCAAAATAATTCAGAAAGTTTCCAGAACTAAAGCTGGATCTCAACCTGGTTCTCCCTGTCCTTAGTACCCCACTTTAACTACTACTCAGACTGGCTTTTATAATTAGTTTTGGTATACCTTTATACTTTTAGTCTTTCCTTCCTACATTATGAAACCACAAGCCATTGCTCCTGTTCATAGAAACTCCAGAGAGTGTTGACAGGATTTTGTTAAGTTTCCATTTTTTTGACAGATCATTTGACAATTCAATCTTTCAGGAAATCATTTTTTTTTTCATAAGCTCTTTTGCGGTTTTTAGTGGATACGGGATGGCCTTCTGGAGAATTGTTTGCAGAGTAGAGAAGTTCACCACCATAATTGCTAATCTCATCTCTTCTAATTTTTTTAAGAATGTATCGTAACAAGCTAAATCCATTATCAATGTCATCCTGTTAAAGTCTTTCCTTGCTTAGATGCAGCCAGTGCTGAACGTGTATTGGGATTATTTGTGTAACACAGCCAAAGTAGTTGAAATTTATATTACCTAACCTGCAGGTTAGGAACAACTGATCTGCTCAATTCTTGCAAGATTTCCTCATATTCTTGTTGTGTCCTAGCACGGCACGCCCTATGGAAAATGACGCACACATACTGTTTGTCAATAATATTCTTTAGTACTAATAAACTCCTTAGTAACTATCCATACTACAACGAATGCGCTCCCGCGAACTCCGTGCAGAACTCAAAAGTCTTCTCTTCAGCGTGCTGAAGCCTTAAATAGCCTTAGGGCGTGGCCAATCAGCCTGCAGATTTACTCGCGAGGAGACCTCCTTCTACAGAGCCACTCCTGACTGCTAGCTGCCCTGTGTGCCCTAGCATCAAGCAGAGGCTCCTCCTCTTCTCCTGAGTCACTCAGCTCCCACTGAGGAGGTGCAGAAGGCCCTGGTTGGCTGTCATCCTCTGGCACTGAGTCCCCCTCGCTCTCTGACTCGGGCGCCGGGTGCACGGGCCGATGGTACCGTGCCACAACCGCCTCATCATCCTCGGCATCCCTGAGCACCGGCACGGGACGCTGGCGGGCCACAACAATTCTAGGACACAAATATGGCAAGGCAAGAGAAGAAGCAAAGGGCAAATTAAGTGATCCACAGTTTCTTTCTCTTGCTCTCCATGCCATCAACTGTTACGATGTTATGAATTAGTACAGGCCTCCCAAATCATATATCTAGTGTTTACAGTTATGGAATATCAAGATAATTTGTAAATAGATTTCCTCTATGAGAAACTCTCCCTCTTTTGAACAATAATTATCTTTATAATATAAAAACAACTTGCATTTTTTGCTGACTTGGTTTGGTTTTGCTTTTTTTTTTTTTAATGTTTTTTGTGTGGTAATTTTTTTTTTTTTACTGTGCTTAGAGTGGTAATTTTGGATATTTCTTGCTTGCCGGCTTTGGGGTGCAGAAATGTTCCACTGAACTAATTATTTATCATGGTCATCTTCTGTAGAGTTTGCTGATTTATTTTAGAATGTTATTGTGAAAGTATATCAGTGTTAAAATGCTTAAACTGAAGGCAAGAAAGAATGTGAGCGCAAAACATTTAACATCATTGTACGTAAGATATTATATGAGGCATGGATTTGTTTCCCTGATGAATGTGTACAGAATCTATGGGAAACATATCTATGCACTCTCATAAATTACTAGCGTTTACTAAGAAAGGTGTAATGGATGATGTTGAAAGATGAAGAGGGCTTATATACCATAACCAATCAGCCTTTTTCTTAAAGGTCAGGACTTTCTGTCGGGTCCACTTGAGGTTTTGATTCTGCCTTTGCGCTATTCATAGGCACAATGGAACCGTCACTCTCGGCAACGGCGTCCAGATTCACTGGCTCCACTGCTCACAGGGTAACACACAATATTTCACAGCCACAAAACGATTCAGTGTCTGCATAGGCAAACCATATGATTACCATGGGGAGCAATATTGACACATCCTACTGAGCTCTCTTAAGGAGATCCTTAAAAGAGCTGGGCTTTTGAAAGATGGAGAAGACGGCTTTGCCATTCTTCCCTATTACTAAGTTACCAAATAGCATTTTAATGCTTGGTCTTTATAGGGCAAACTTTGATGCAAATGTCTCCATCTCCCATGCTCTCCTGCCCACTCCTGTTTCTCATATTACTGATCCTTGACAGTTGTACTGCTTTACGAACTGTCCCAGGTCAGTCAGAAGGTAGCTTGATAGATATTAGCAAGAATTTAATAGCGTGACAGCTAGCCTCCCTCATTTTCCCCCATGAGTGTTTTATCATAGCGTATTTGTTGTTTATTTATATTTCCAAGATAAATCCCAGCACCAGCAGGAATTTATGAGACTTGTCTTTTGGAGACTTCAGCACTGACATCTAAGTTCTCTTTACACAGAAGCGGTTCGAGTTGCATGCGGAAATAACTCACGAGAGCCTCAAAAGTATTCAATCTTAGGCAGTAGACAAAAATCTAATTTAAAATATGTGAGTGATAACATAACCCTGGCAGGAATGGTAATGCTAAGGGCCACTACTTAACAGCTATAGACATTCCTCGATCTTTTATCTCTTGCTTGTTCAGTATATGATGACTTTCAAGTAATATGAGAGCTCTCTCCTTTGAATATTACCTAAGACATTATATAGGAACATAAGAAAAAGCTCTACTGGATCACGCAAAGGGACATATAACAATCTGTACTACACAATGGTCAGCCAGCTGCATTCAGAAACTTCATAAACATATTCAGGAGCCCCATAACACATTGCTACTGTGATTCCATAGGAGCAGATATTCAAAACATGCCACCTACTGTATGATCCATCCAGTGGTAACCAACAGCCAGCAAGCCTATGAGACATTGCCGGCTTGATTGTTTATGGGGCCAGCTCAGGGGTGAAATCCAGCAGGTTCTGACAGGTTCTGGAGAACCGGTAGAGGAAATTTTGAGTGGTTCGGAGAACCGGCAAATACCACCTCTGGCTGGCCCCAGAGTGGGGTGGGAATGGGGATTTTGCAATATCCTTCCCCCAGGAGTGGGGAGGGAATGGAGATTTTGCAGTATCCTTCCCCCAGGAGTGGGGAGGGAATGGGGATTTTGCAATATCCTTCCCCTGGAGTGGGGTGGGAATGGAGATTTTGGCAGTATTCTTCCCCTGCCACGCCCACCAAGCCACGCCCACAGAACCGGTAGGGAAAAATTTTGAATTTCACCCCTGGGCCAGCTCCCTTTAAAAACTTCTACATTAGTGGTCGTCACTGCTACAAATTCTGCAGTTTAAGCTCTGTTCCCTGTAAAGTACTTTCTTTTATTAGTCTAGTTGTCCAGGTCCAACTAGAAGACCACAAAGATGTGAACATTATATAAAAACATTTTTTTTAAATGTCATGGTTTATAATTCTATAGGGGTTTTGCCCTGTAGGGGATGGATGGATGGAAGAACATTGGAATTATTCAGATGCAATAATAACATCAAACGTACTACTTACCTTTGTGATTATGGTCTTCTCAGTGTGTGGGGGAGGAAGGAAAGTAGACTGGAAAAAAATTGCATTGACAACATCTGCACATTCTTCCATTGTCTGTAACTGAATAGTTAGCCCTCCTGTTCTTCTAGGATAAGCTGGCTTCTAAAAATGAAAGTAATCAACTTTTGAAATGTCTGCCCCCTAATTCCACCTTAACTTTTAATAAATCTAATTTATTTTATAAATTTATTTTATAAAATTTATATGCCGCCCAACTCCTGAAGGACTCTGGGCGGAATTAGTGTAGCCTTTGTCAGAATCTTGTTTTCTGAATGTAGACAGCTGTAGCTGTCAGGAGTTTGATATTTGTCGTTTGGCCAGAAAGGAAGAGGATAGGGAAAAAAGAAAATAAAGTATGTTAAACAAAAGGACTACATAGCATACAGTATCTCTGGTTGCTATGAGCATCACCCATCCATAGAAAGGTGGGTTGCGAATTCCATTAATAAATCAATTTCAGAACACAGCATGCCAGCTAAGAAACAATGTAACTTGTGCAGTGTTTTACATTTTGTGGTCACTCTTTGACTTTGAGTGACATGCTGGGAGCTGTACTTCTGAAAGAGGAGAAGACAAGAATATCCAGAGAGAAGGTTTAAAGGTTTTGCAGCTTTCGGAAAGGGAAAAATGATTAAAAGTTATTTGCATTTGGTTTAAATTAATTTTAAATTAAATCCAACCTTAATGCTGTCTTGTAATGCAGGTACACAATTCCGACATCTGTTGTATGTTTTTTAAAAATGGATTTTACCATTTGTTAGGCACTTGGAAGGTTTTCAGTATCATTCTCCTTTGACAATACAGCATAAGCAAAACTAAAATAGCAGTGGAGCTGTAGTATTAATAGTCCCTTCCTGTCAGGTGCAAGGAGCTAGAACAACACCTTTAGCTGATCAAAGAAGTTTATTGCTACTTGCTGATTTACGAAAATCTCACGAAACTAACTGCACTCTCTTGAGAACAACCAGATAAGGATATCAAGGATTTGGGGGTGAGGTGGGGGTGGGTGAGTGGAATGTCAGGTCTCCATTGTTTTCTCCCTTGCAGGGATTCCAAACTAGTCAGTCTTTTAACTTTAGATACCTCAGCTGCCAATTTCACCATACTTCCATTCTCACCAGTGGTGGGTTTCTACCAGTTCACCCCGGTTCAGGCATACCAGTAGTGGCGGCGGTGGGAGGCTCCGCCCACCCACCCGGACATCATCACGGACATTCTGCGCATTCACAGAAGTGGCGCGAGCACAGCAAGCACGCATGTGCGCATATCTCCGAACCGGTAGCAAAGGTAAGTGAAACCCATTACTGATTCTCACATAGAAAATTATCGTTGGTGGGTTTTTCCCCCCAGATTCAGAGGTGGGCTCCTCCTGGTTCGGACCGGTTCGCCTGAACTGGTAGCGACCCGCTGGTGACATCATGATGACATCATGGATCCGGTTCGGTCGGTGCCAGTCCATGGATGCCGCCATCTTTTTTTTTTGAATTTTTTTTGAATTTTTTTTGAATTTTTTTGTTATTTTTTTTCTTCTGCGCATGCGTTGCCATCTTGTTTTCGGGGCGGGATTTTTGGGGGGGATTTTTTTTTGCATTGCACATGTGCACGCGCGCAAAGCACACGCGCCCACGAGGCGTGCCCACGAGGTGCGGGAGGAAGCGAACTGGCAGCGAGGTAAGTTAGAACCCACCCCTGCCCAGATTGTATTGCAGAAGTTCTAGGATTTCCTACAGGTTTATCAGAATGTTCTCTTTGAGAAGTTACAAAATGATTTCTGCTGTGCCATTGCTGACTTTTATGACGTGTCTTATTCCCCATTCTCAATTTACATACCCCCGCTGAGCTTAATAGTCATCAGTACGCTGTAAACATCACAGCTCTGCTCATATTTTCTTTCTGATAGCACCAGGTCAATCAGGAAGCAGCTTTCAATATATACAGTGTTGGATGGGTTTATGCTATCCTGAAGGAACAGGTATATGGTATGAAATTTGGCACTACCTTTAAAAGTGCAATTGATAGTAGATATCAATAATGTTTTTTAATGGTTACTGTCTTCCTATGGCCTTACTACTGTAGAGACATCCTTGACTCAGTTAACTCTAATCTAGACCACTGTTAAATGTCTCATCATACAAAAAGAAGGTCCTGAAAACTGTCTGCAGGTTCAGCTAGTGCAGAATACAAATGTACATTTATTATCTGGGACTAAAGGCACTTCCACCTGAGGTCTTTGCACCACTCCAGAAACAGTTTCACGCCTGGATGTTCTCATGCTGTTATCTGTCTTCAGCAGCTGAGCCAATTTATTTCTGGCTCATCCACAATATGTAGAACTGGCCAAAAGGACATCTTTCCTTTTACAATATATAAAATTTACAACCCGAAGCTCTGCAAGGCTTGTGACTGTTTTCCTATTAACAGGACCTTACTTTACCTACATCCCAACTAGGAAGAAGAATCCATTGGTTAAAGTCTTCTCAGGGCTTTGAGATCAACATTAATGCAGATAACCACAGTTTTGGCTCATATCCCTTTAACAATTTTAAAGGGATTGGTGTTGAAGGAGCCATTTTGAGAAGATCTATTCCTGAATACAAATGGAGGGCTACCTCCATGAAAGACTACCAAGTAAGTAAATAGCAGAATGTCACATTCCAGGAAGAATTATAACAAAAGTGTCGTGAGTGCAACCTATGGGCTTAGCCCAGCTATCAATAAACGTTAACAAACATTTATTTGTGTTTGAAGCATAGAAATATATCAGGATAGGAAACTCTCCCTTTAGGCAAAGTACAGCAACACTCTCTACACGGGCCTGCCTTTGAGGAACACTTGGAAGCTTCAGCGGGTGCAAAATGTAGCATCATAGGCGGTCAATGGTATCAATTATTTGGCACATGTGACATCACTGCTCAGCAAGTTGCATTGGTTGTCTGTTTGCTTCTGGGTGCAGTTTAAGGTGCTGACATGGCTCAGGCCAGGTTATCTATGGGAAAGTCTCTTCCCAGTTGTTTCTACCTATTCTATCAGATCTGGCATGAGGGGCATCCTGCAGGTACCATTGACCAAGGAGTGTTGGCTGATGGGGCCTTGTTGGAGACCCTATTCTGCTATAGCACCCACTTAACCCACTAGAACATCATTCCTCCAGAGATAAGTTGGCCCCAACCCTGCTGGTCTTCTGGGATTGAGTCTGAGGCTATGGTCTTGAGCCTGGGACACTAGCTCATTTCCTGGCTCTGCCGAGGACTTATGATTTTCTGGCTGTGGTGTTTTACATTTGGTTTTATTTGTATATTTGTATTGTTTTAATATTGTGAGCCATCCACAATGAGATAAGTGGTATATAAATTGATATAATAAATCAATAAATTATGTTGAAGAAAGGAAAGGGATAAGAGAGGTTCTCTTTGTCTCTTAACCCAGAGACTCATTTAATTAGGAGCAGAACAGCCTTGGAAGTCCCTTCCCCTTCTCTACTCTTGCCATTTGCCACAGTATATAGATTTGAAGATAAAAGGAGAGAATGCAATCTCCAACAACGCGAGGATGGGAGCAATGACCCTAGGAGATCAAAACTGTCCCTGCAGGGAAATTCTGTGGAGAATAGAACCTCCCCGCTATTGCAATACTCAATAATACAGTTTAAGAAAAACATGACCCAGATACATGAGAATGAACAAATGTGCCAACTAACAACTTGAGTTAATGTAGGATGTGGTCATTTCTGCTTGCTCTGCTACTACACTGCAGTGTTTGCACAGTAGCATCAAAATGGGCAGGGGAGGTAGCCATCTTGGGGCCTCAGACACAAGAGATCTGACAACTCCCACTTAATAGTCATGCCTTGCCTCATGTCTTCAACAAGCCTGAATCCACAGGCTACCACCCTGGAGGGGCTTGCTTGAAGAATTTGCCAGATCCAGAAGAAGAAAGTTGTAGTTTTCTATATCAGCAGCAATCAGGGCTCAGTTCTACCATGGGATTTTTCTTAGGGTATCCAAACCTACAATTAAGCGTGCACTGAAAAATGCAGAGAATCTATGTTGCTTTGGCGGGTTTGGTTTGTGGACCATGTATTTGTTCATTGCATTTCATGCATTCTCTTGTGCTCTTTTGATCCTGAACCTTGGGAGTGCATTTAAAATGCAAATACTCTAAGCTAGTTTTTGTTGATTTGTTGAGCTTCGGTGGTTGTGCATGCTTATAATGCACATTAATGCAATAATGCAGTTCACAGGGCATTTGCTGTTGTTAGGTTTGCTTGTTGGCAGTTGCTGAATGTTACTCTTCTGTCATACAGCCAAAGTATGTACAGAAATCTTCCCTTCTTCCCTTTGACTAATTTATTTATTTGTAAAATGTATTGGTTGCCTATCTTACCATGGAGTAACTCTGGGTGGCTCACAATCTTTGTAAGGCTAATGTTCTTGTAGCTCCATCAGTGAATGGACATCCAAGTACCCAGACTGTTTCTTAGAAGCTATTTACTGGCATCTGCTACCCAACCTACATTAAAAGAGGGAGAAAAGATTATTTTTAAAAAGGGAAAGAAATTCAGTGCATTTCTGTTAACTAAGATTTTAGATCTGACTGACTGTCAAACAGCTTGCCCTGTAGGTAATTGAATGGAATTCCTTTCAATTAGCCTCCCCTGGAAAGGCCTGTCAGAGGGCTCCCAAAAGGAACATTTGTTTCTATAGAACTTGTCTAACCCTCAACTATTTTGAGAACTTTTGTTTCGTCCCACAAGCCATGTTCAAGTGGTCCAGGTGGGGCTATTTTGTTCAGATTTGAAAAGAAAATTGATTTTCCAAGTTGCATTGATATTAGCTGAGATGTCTATAATTGCCTGGCTCTTGTTTCAGGGGCTCTGAGATGGACTCAATTGACTTCTTTAAGATTCTTGAATGCAATTAATTTGGACCCAAAGATATAACTTGGTAGCCAGATATTCTGTAACTACCCCAATGATGTTTGATTGCTGCTTCCTTTTTTGTCAGTTGTTTTACTTAGGTCCATTTGAACACATCTTCAAAAATAAGAGTTGAGCTTTTCTCCTCATTCAAGCTGATAGTACAAATAGTAATGGAATCTAGACAATGTATTCTATATTTTTTGCAAAACCAGAACTCTCACAGGATTGTAGATTCAGAATAGATCTTGAGATCATCTGTTCCAACCCCTTGCTTAGTTCAGGATGTAGAATACAGGATGCAGCTAGAATATTGCTGAGAGATAGCCATTCACAGCTGCTTAGGTATCTCCAGTACATGAGAAACCCAAGGTCTCCCCAGGGAATCTGTTCCACTGGTAGACAATTATGAAGTTTCTTCCAATGCTAAGCCAAATTTACTTCCCTGTTGTTTCCATTAATTGGTTCTACTTTTGTCTTCTGGAGCCCAGAACATTCACTTGTGTCATAATTATAGTGGCCTTCTGTAATGGTATGTTGGAATGATCTTGTGTATGTGAGTGTGGGGGAAAGGTACAGTTAGGGAATGATCACAGAAGAGAGGGGAAGCCTGCAGCTGCATAACGGGCAGAGAAATAAATCCTCCCTAACTTATCAGGCTGTAAAAAGAGACGTGGGGAGAATCTGAGCTTTCAGATTTGCAAGGTTTTGTTAATGTAGGATTAGCTCATCAGGTTGTGCTTCCTATCTGGTCTACTTGGGAAGGCTGGAATTAATTTAAGAGTGGCAGTTTGGTAAGGTATATTTATATTTGATACATGACACTAAATTTTAAAGGGATTACTTAAATTAATTAAAGCATTTTAATTGTGCCATTTTGATAGTGCTTTCTTAAAAGTATACACAATTGACTTACCAACTATGAAGTAAATTCACTGACTTCAGTGGGACTAATTTCAGGTATAGGATAGCAAAATTGAGGCAGCCCTTTTAAATCCACTTAATTTCAATTAAGACTCCTTGAATTCAATGAGGCATTGTCCATCTGTTTGAATACCAGGTGGATGTGAATAGAGTAGCGTAGAGTAGCATAGAATAGAATAGAATAGAATAGAATAGAATAGAATAGAATAGAATAGAATAGAATAGAATAGAATAGAATACAGAGTTGGAAGGGACCTTGGAGGTCTTCTAGTCCAACCCCTGCTTAGGCAGGCAACCCTATACCACAGATGTCAAACTCGATTGCGTCATGTGATGTATCATGATGTATCGCAACATTTTTTGCCTTTGCAGAGCTGGGATGGGCGTGGCCTGCACGTGACGCATCCTGCCCATGGGCCACCAGTTTGACAGGCCTGCCCTATACCATTTCAGACAAATGGTTGTCCAATCTCTTCTTAAAACCTTTCAGTATTGGAGCATTCACAACTTCTGGAGGCAAGTTGTTTCACTGATTAATTGTTCTAACTATCAGAAAATTTCTTCTTGGTTCTAGGTTGCTTCTCTCCTTGATTAGTTTCCACCCATTGCTTCTTTTCCTGCCTTCAGGTGCTTTGGAGAATAGCTTGACTCCCTTTTCTTAGTGGCAACCCCTTAGATATTGGAACACTGCTATCATATCACCCCTGGTCAGAGGTGGGCGTCACATAATGTAACAACCGGTTCGCCCAGAACCAAAAATGTGAGCGTGTGCGCATGCACACTCACTTCGCTCGTGCACATGCCTTCTGCACATTCGTGTGGCATCAAAAACACGATTATATAGGACGGGATAGTGCTGGGGCGGGTGGGCAGGCCCAACCGCTGGTCGGAACTACCGGTTCGCTTGAACTGGTCCGAAACTGGTCTGAACTGGCAGCCCACCTCTGCCCCTAGTCTTTCTTTTCATTAAATTAAACATACCCAATTCCAGCAACTGTTCTTTATATGTTTTAGCCTCCAATCTCCTAATCATCTTTGTTGCTCTTCTCTGCACTCTTTCTAGAGTCTCCACATCTTTTTTACGTCGTGGCGACCAAAACTGGATGCAGTATTTAAATGCAAAATCAATGAGGAAATAAATATTGAAGTACACAATAAATGAAATGAAGTACACAGAAATGTACCGGTAATTGAAGAATACTTCTAGGGGGTGATGCAACATTACTGAGTGCTGGGAAAGCTGAATTGTGATATACATAGTGGTGCAAAGAGTATTGGGTAGTAACCATCTTTTTTAAAAAAAAGTGGAAAATACAGGTCAGGCATGTTAAATGTTACCTGAATAGAAATGTGTGCACGCACACACGTGCATGCGTGCGCACGTGCGCGCGCGCACACACACACAGACACACACACCCCCCCCAAACAGTTCAACCAAGCTGTGAAAACATTTGCTATTTTCCACTTCTGCTAAACTCTCATCCAATCTGGGAGAAAGGAAAAGTGGAGATAAATTTGGAATGCAGCAGAATCTGATCCATGAAAGAATTTCTCCCTGGAGTGTTCTCCAATAGGCTACAGAGTGCCATTCTTGTGTCCTAACAGATGCCCAGCAGAGAATTTCCAGGCCCTAAACCTGATTGTAGTCTCTCGTGTTAATGAGGACTCTTGATGCACTTTAAGGTACACTGGGAGCGGTTTTAAATCAGAACGCATCCTGCTATAGGAAACTTTACAGTGGGTACCGAGGCCAGTCTGTTAGCATTCCAGATGTGGTGCCTGTACCTTGCCTATGACCAGCATTCATTTCTGCACTCCACAGCTGGTCCATGTAAATGTGCCATATTGCAGCCCATCTGCTCAGAGAGTGCACAGTGGCGCATCTCTCTCTGACAGTGGACCATTTTATTGAACACTATAAATATCGAAATTCATAGGCATGAAGCAGCAGATTTTTAATGTTACTTAGAGAGACATTTGAGCCGCAACCTTTGGCAGAAGCATACACTGTTACTATCTCGGTACACTGCGCACCATTTGGTTCAGACTCATGAACAACTTTTCCAGAGATTTCATGGCTCTCCAATCCCAGGTAAAATGGAGTACAGACCCTGTGGGATGATATTTAGTGTGAATGTCACCCTGCATACAATGCGCATTTGGGATATGGACTTTCCAGCCCTGTGCTGCGTTAAACCATATGTTAATGTTTTTATACTCAGAAAAGATTAGACCGGGGACCAATAAACTTTCAAAACTACAAATAATAGGCTAACCATTATGAAACGTGAGGTATTCTTTTGCCTGTCTTCCCCCCCCCGCCCCCACTTCCCAAAGCCTCTGCAGTTTTTCTTTATTTTTAAATGGCAAGCCTGCATATTTTGCTTCAGGAAAGCAGCTTATCCATATTTTATAAGTTAATATGTGCAGACTTTGTAATAAAGAATAAACATCCCCATTAATTTGAAATTGCTGGCAACTGATCTGGAACAGAGACAAATTTGCTTTGCTTTGCAAATTTGCTCCATTCAGCAACCTCTAAAAAATGCATGTTTAGGTGACAACATCAGTGCAGATGTTTATATAATTGTTCGTTCCACACCTTAACAACCGCCCCCCCCAAAGCTAAACTCAACTACAAAAACAATGAAGCTTTAAAATTCTTTCTTTGGTAGCTTTGTTCGCCACCCAGAGTCACTGGCATGAGATGAATGGCTGTACAAACTGAATGAATAAATAAATAAATAAATAAATAAATAAATAAATAAATAAATAAATAAATAAATAAATAAATAAATAAATAAATAAATAAATAAATAAATAAATAAATAAATAAATAATAAAGTCTGCAAAAAGAAG
>QLTV01002492.1:1997488-2010752 GCA_003457575.1 Thermophis baileyi
TTTGAAGTTTAAAAATAGATTAATCCATTTAGGCTGATAGATAATCTTGGTGTAGCCTGAATACCTACAGTCTGGGACTCTGCAGACCAGCCTTCCCTAATGTTCCCCTTTCAGAAACATTGAACTCATGCTCCTATAATACTGGCCATTGCCTGTGTTTGGCTGATGACCGCAGGTACTTCAGAGATACCGGATCGGAGAAAGAAATCAAAATAACATAAACCAGCCAGAGTCACGCAGGTGAGATGAGTAGTGAAATAAATAAATAAATAAATAAATAAATAATAAAGTCTGCAAATAGAAGTGCATGATATCCAAACAGCCCTTTAAGATGAAGTGTCATTTCCGTTTGCTGGATTAATTTAATATAGGATTTGCCCTTTTAAAAAAGGAAAGTTGTTTTGATGAATACAATAATGATGTGAAAAAGTATGTAATGTACTTTATAATGTTCATATGTGGTATAGTTTGTGTGTACGTTTCAGTGAAGAAACAGGGAGAACGTCTCAGAAGTCTATGAATTGTACTAAATATATTTGTCCATTTTGTCCTTCTTCAGGGCCATGCTTAGTACAACTAACAAATGTTAGGCACGAACAAATCAGACAGTATTGCTTTCTCCAAATTCTTTGTATCTTATTTCTTGGCAGCTGTGTAATATTAAAGATGAAGAGCCTCACTTTAAAACAGAGGTGGCCATTCTCACTCAGCACGATCAATACTGTTGAAAATACTCGCTTCTCATTGCCTGAATCAATGGCTATACCAGTTTCACTTTTTCCCACATTCAGACCCTCTACCCTGCTTTAGTTTTATGTTCTTTCTGTCCTCTTTGTGGAGAAATTATTTTCATGAATGAAGGCAAATATAGGTGTTCCAGGATAATGTTGCAGGATCCAATCTGGGTCGGTCACTGGGACCAGTGGTTTAGTCTTCCGAGCTTTCAGACTTGTGCTGGACCCCATCCTCAGGGAATTTCTCTCTACCGGGAATGTGTCACTAAGTTCCCTGAGGATGGGCTCCAGCAGGAGTCCAAAAGCTGGGAAGACTAAACCTCTGGTCCCGGGGATCGACCTGGTTTGGATCCTGCAAAATTATTTTCATTTTTATGTGTACCTCTGTATTTTATATTTTGATAAAGTAATAAAAATAAAACAAAAAAAAGAGAAATTTGTGAAGTTATTTGAAATGTCCTACTGGAATTGTAACCTCCAGTTTTATTGCAAAAATATTTTACAAAGCATGGCTGCAAATTTCTGGTAGCCATTTTTGCAGCTCCAAAGATTGCAGGGTGTGATCAGAAATAAGTCTAAATGACATTTAGTATGCCTTCCAAGTGAGTTTGTGTAGGATTGCAGCCCCAGCTTTTAGAGTATGGCTTAGTTGTATTAAATATAAAGAAAAGGAACGGTGGGAGAGAATTTGTTCCTAATGCTCTGTGTGCCTTTGGATCTATTCACAGTCATTTCTCCCAAGTAGTGAAACATCACTTTGAGAATTTTCTTTGACCCAAAGTAAAAAAAAACCAGGAAATTTAACAAATCAGCTTGGAAGAATCCTCTGGCACGTATGTTTCTTAGTACTGCTATGCTTCAAGTCAGCACCATTATAATTTTTCAATTGTCTTTGTTGCAATTTTAAAAGAAAAGAAAGAAGAGAAAGGCATCTTTAACAGCAAAGTCATAACATTTCAACAACAAGCTGTGTCATTGTTCAAACAGTTCCCTGAGTTCCCAATCAGTGGCAGTGTTATGTAAGGTGGCAGGTTAATAAATGGGACACACTGAAATCATTTGTACCAGATTATCTCTCCTTCCAATCTCTGACAGATGCTAAGTCCAGCTGGTAAAGAAAAGTTTATAGGCGAGCTGGATCTGGGGCCTTCACACACTCCACAATGTTGGCTACCAATGCTGGTTTTAATGAGTCACGAATTGCCTGTTTATCTTCTGCTCCCTGCTGTTTCTGCATTTTCTCTTCCAGAACAATCCTAGAAACACATGCTGCTACAGACGCTGGAGCAATGTGTGTAGACATTTGAGCCAAATTATTATAAAGAACTCTTTCTTCTCTGATATTAAAAAAAAAAAGAGTGGAGGGGGAGGGAGAAAAGCCCATTGCCTAGCAAATCGTTCTCTCAGATGTTCACTCTGACATGCTCAATATGGCCTGCCACAGAAAGTTGGAGACATTCGGAACCTTAACAACTACCAAAAAATGACAGTGTAATTGGCAGGTTTTGTTGTTCATGTTCTGGCTCAGCTAAAAAGTGCTCTAAACACTTTGTTTAATGATGTTATATTATGACAACACATGGCTTCTATACAGCAAGTCATCATGTTTAACATGCGTCCACACAGGAACAGGAGCAAGCAGCCAGAAAATGGTAACAAATATAGGAAAACAAAGCTTAGCAAAGTGACCAGAAGCTGCCGCATCCAATCCCTTGATAGCAGAAGATGATAGGCATTGCTGGTGTGTTGAAGGCAGCAGGAGAGAGACAGTGTTTCCTGTGTAGTAATGTGTACAGTCATCCCATGAACACTGTTGGAAAACACTGTTTTTGTAATGCTATGGAAATCTGACAGATCTACTTGATAGTCAGAAGGCAAAACTGTCTGTATCCTACCATTTTTGATGCCCTTCAAAATTATTACTAACATTTATCAGCGACTCATAGACAGCTCTCCCAAACTGCAGGGTGAGGCAACTCCTTCAGGCAGCAGGAGCTGAGATGCATGAAATCAGGGTTGTCTTGGGGTTCTCACCAGAGATGAAGATGCTACCCCACCCTTTCCCCAGTACACAAACAGATGGACTGACAACTAAATCGTATTTCAATGTCAGCGGAGAAATAGCGTATCATACCACAACTGATGCAGCATGCTAATTCAGCAGGGCCAAGACAGGTTGTGTGACAGTTGTGTAGCAACACATGAATCCTGAGAAGTTGTGATTGCTGTTCCCTTCCAGCTTGTCTGAGGCAGTCACTGCCACGTGCCTCTTAAGAGGTCCTTGCCTCCAGTGCATAGAAGTTCCTGGTCCTTTGCCAGGGTTGAAATGTTAACCTTTCTACATGATATTGTGTGTGAAGAATGTGCATCCTTTCATTCGTCTTACGCAGCAAAATTATTTGAAACAGTCCTGCTCAAAACTATGTCATCATTCTAAGGTAACTTTCTGGGAGAGGGTAGCATTAGCAAGCCAATCTGGCATCTTTTTACTACATTGATTCTATTAGATTAGAAGCCCATTGATAAAGCTAAGTCACATTTAAGTATGCCAAGCAGAATTATAGCTAAACATACACTTAGATGTTTTCTTTCTTTAAAAAATCTTCAATTTTTGGATTGGGAAAAAGAACACTCCAAAATTAAAGCATCACAATCAGGTACTATCTATCTGACACATCTTCTGGGCAATTCAAGAGCCATATGTGGCTTCAGCCTTGGTTTTGTGAACCCCAACCCCATTTCCAGATCAGTCCACTGATATGTACTGGTAGGAGAATGTGGTTTTTAGTTCTCCTCCCCTCTCCTCAGATCAAGCAATATATGGGCATACAAGCAGGGGTGAAATCCTCTGAAGTCTGCTACCGGTTCGCTTCGCACACGCATGCACACCACAGGCACTACCGTGCAGCACTGAAAAAGAAGCATTTTGAAGCCATCAGAGTCTGCAAAGGTAAGTAGAACAGCAAGGGGGGATCAGCTGTGCCGCGCGATTTAGATTAGCTAGAAAGCAGGAAATCCTGCTTTCTAGCTAATCTAGATCGCGTGGCACAACTAATCGTTGAACAGCTGATCGTCGGATATACCGGTTCACCTGAACCGGTAGCATTTTTTACTACTGGTTCGGGCGAACCGGTCTGAACCGGTAGCATTTCACCTCTGCATACAAGTTCATGTCATGGGATTGGATTACTTGCCTCTCCCTGAATATATCAGCCAATCCCATTAGATCTGGCAGAAAAGCCATGTTGTGGGAAACATTTGCCAGGGACTTACATTTGGTGGGCCGAGGAGGTGGGTATTCTCTGTGTGATGTCCTCCCTAAGGAGCATGAAACACCTCCTTTGTTATCATTCTGGAAGTCCCTTAAGCCCTGGTTATGGTACCATCCCTGGTGGTCCCAGAGAACCAGATATGTTTTTTGATGGTTCCATATGGTTTGCACATTTAAAATTCTTCCAGTGGTTTTTCCCCCCCATTTTAATAATGACTTTTAATATTTTTATAGCGATTGTTTTTATGTATTTGTTGCTTTATTGATTATCGTACGCTGTCCAGAGTTGCTTTTTATGAGAAGTATGGCCATATAAATGTGATTAATAAACAAATAAAAATATAAGTTCCAAGAATGGAAACAAGCAAGCACATTCTCTGCAGATTTTAATACTTGGGCAGGGAGATTGAACAAAACTTGAGGGGGGACCCTTTCTTTGAAATGTCCTCTGAAAGCTACTTTGCAAAAAAGAGAAAAGAAGATGCTATAATATAGCATATGTTATATGCAAGCTATACATGGTTTACAAAATAATTCAGAATTTAAGTTTTGAAACCCCTTGTTAGTAGGTTTGGAGTAATACGGCAATGTTAGGTAGAGTAGAACAATATTTTTCTACTACAATTCATACAGTACACAACACAGATATGTTAACATGACTGCATTCTTAAGCTCTGAAACAGAGAGAGAGAGAGAGGGAGAGAGAGAGGGGGGGGGGGCGAGAGCCAGAGATGAGAGAGGGAGAGAGAGAGAGGAGGGGAGAGAGAGAATATATATATGCTGTATCTTTCTGTGATGACAGAACAATTGCCAGATCCTTAGTTTTCCCAAGATTCTATTTTGCATTTGCTTGCGGGTAGAATACAGATTTTGATGTCCTCATTAAGAAATGGCAAAGAGAACATTTCCCCCAGTGTCCCCAATTATTAACAGAATGTTTTGAATTTGCCTATTCTTTGCACATGGGAAACTACATGGTCATTAGACAGATGTTGAAACTCACCAATTTTATATCTGGCAGCTGGAGAAGACAATGGATGTCATATGAAATATAGCCAGGGAAGGAGTTCATAATCTGCACTAGTAGACTGAAAATCATGACTTGTGATTGTTCACTGTCATCCAATAAAAGGCCACACCGCCGTGATGTGGTATTGTGTTATTTGCAGGATAATCTAAGGTCAGTGTTATTCAAGTAGCCAAATGATTATTAAGAGAGACACATAGACGAGCCTTGTACAATACTTCTAGCTTTATTTAGGTATTTAAAAGCAACGACGATGGTGATGGGAAGGTGTACCGTTTAAAGATTGTCAACATCAAGATGTGGAAGAAGACAGTACGTTTAGCAACCAACCATGAAATCTTATTCTGCAGTTGCCTTCTTAATGGCATCTCTTAAGGTCAGTGGGTTTGAATTGCCCCGATTGTATCGGGTCACTCAGGCAGCATTGGCCATGGAGAAAAGCTTCAGACAGGGACAACAATGGCAGAAGTCACCCTTTAAGCGTTCGGCCTTCTATATCATCCAGTTGATTTCATGGCCCCCCACTATGATGTCACTGTTTGACCAGTTTGCTTTAAAACAGCTTAATTGGCTGAAAGGAAAGCTATGTCTAACCATGTTTGTGAGTTTATAAAAAAAAGAAACAAGGCAAAGCTTCAGAAAGATCATTGTCTGCCTTGCCGGAAACCTTAGATCTGAAACCAAGCAGCATTCCTTTCATACAGAAAGAAGGCCTTGACAACAAGTTTCCTTGGGGAAATTCCAGATTCCGAAAAGTGCTGATGTAGATATTGTCTTTGGACTATTGTTGACAAATTGGTGAAAAAAAAATAATATAATCTGTAAAACATAATTTTTTTAAAAGACACTAGCGGCATTTAATTACAAATATTTATTCTAAAACATTTTCAAGCATGGTTTAAAACAACTTTTCCCTTAAATAAGATTCTGATTATATATATATAAATATGATACCGGTAGTTTCTGCGAATTAACACTGCATGTTAAATTTCTGATGAAATTGGCTTACCAAAATGGTGTTCAGCTATGTATAAATGTTCAGCCATATGCTTGTCACAAACGTTTCTTTAGATGTTCCAACAAAGAACATATATTATGGATATTGGCAAAATATTTCTTCAAGAAGAACCTTTTGGTATTTAAAGAAATGCCGCAGGGACTCTAGTCTGCTAGGGCCATCTCAGGAGATGATGATAGAAACTGGCAAACATTATCCCACCAGTTGTCTTCTATGGTAAGGGATAGATGAGGAGAGGAAGGAGAAATTCAACTTCCCTGAAAGATGTTTAGACAATTTGGACATTTATTTCAGACTTCATGTTTTATCAATGAAGCAATTAATGGGTTAGTATTGTTTTTAATTAAGAAAAGGCAGATGAGGAAGTTTATACATAAATAAAATAAATTAAAATAATGATCAACCATTTTCTTTTGTTTTCTCTTCTTCAACAGCAGAAGGAATCTTTGCTCAATTAGAAGTGCTCCTGGAATGGAAGGCATGGCACACTCCCACAACCCTTGTCACTTTCCAAACATACTACTGTAAGATGCTCCACAAGGGGCGGCCCCTGAAAACTAACTGGAAACTTTACTTAATACAGAAGGAAGCTCCTTGAGTACCACTGGGATCTTTCTGAAGTTGCCATAGAATGCTAGTATTTTGGCATCTACACCAGCTGCTAGATTGTCTCAGGGTACAATCCAAGGAGCAAGTAAATAATTCACACAATCCTTCATGGCTTGAGGATGGGATAGCTGCAGGACCACTTATTCCAAGTAGAAGGGCTGGTGGGAAGGGACTTGGATGCAAATATTATCTGCCAAGCTCTTCTCCTGGAGAAAATCAGCATCCTTTTATCTTCAAAAGCTCATATTTACAGTGTTCAAATGTATTTTTTTTAATCTACGTTTTGACCTCCATGAACCATTTCAAATAATCGGTGGAAGCTTTCATTCAAATTTCCAATTATCCATTTAAAAATTCTTTTTTCCGCAGCTCTGATGTCACATGTATTTCTTTTATCTTTAAGATTAAAGCCTTCATAATGAGAAATTAAGTCCTCCTTGCTCATATTTTTTGAAAGGTGAAGCAAAGGGTGATTAAATCAGAAACAAAGTCGGTAATTAGCGATATAAATCTCTGAGTGATTTTAGTAGGTCACAAATTTAACGGGTACAGACTTTGGACACATCTGCTCTTTTGGCAACTACTTCCCTTTCTGTAGGTTCTGATTGGATGGCTGTAATCATATGATAGATCTCCTGGAAGTTATTTGTGTTCCCTGAGCTAAAGACAAGCAAGTTGATGAAACTCAGCATGTCTAAAACACGTCAACCCTTCCTGTAACGAATAGAACAAAATTCTTAGTAACTAAAAGCCACAGCATCTAATCCTCTGCAGTCTTTTTAGAAGACATACCAAGGGAAATAAGCGTAAAGCTTTATAACAGTAGATAAATTACAGCATATTGCTTGCCTTTTTTTTTTCACTGAGAGAAGAGATAACTTTTAAAAAAATTAGGATGGTTAAATCAATTTACAGGTAGTCTCTGGTAATCAATTTCTGTTGCTAAGAGATGCAATTATAAAGTGTGATATCATGTGATAACATCGCTTAACAATGGCAATTCTGGCAATCCCAGTTGTTCTTGTAACCTGAGGACTATCCAGGTTGTTAAATGAGGACCTTACCTAATCACAGCTTCCAGCTTCCTGCTGGCTTCCCCATTGACTTTGCTTGTGGGAAGCCAGCAGGGAATATCAGAAATCACAATCATGTAATTGCAGGGATGCTGTGCCCGCCAGAACTGTGAGGACCGATTGTAAGTACCACTTGTTCAGCACCATGGTAATTTTGAAGAGTCACTGAATGAATGGTTGTACCCTGAGGACTACCTGTACTTTTGATCTGATATTGTTTGAGTACTATAGAAGTTGGACTCCATCTTTACTCCAATTTATATCTTGTAATTTAATGGCATTACTTAGAGCATATTGCTATGGGGCCATTCACTTTCTCCATATGGTTCATTTGTTTTATGAGTGTATCTGTTACTTCCTCTGAGATTTTAGTATAGCATTTTAGCTACTTAACAACAACTTTATAAATTACTTTTGGAGATGATGATTTGCTCCAGGTCACATTCCAAGTCACATTGTAAGCTTCATGGCAGATCTGAGATTTAAGCATTTCATGTTCAGTCTGAATCCAGAATACATCAATATCAATAGCATGATGAGTTGTTTTTATTTAATGGTTCTTGCATTCCTTCTTTAAGGTTGTCTTCTATTCCTCTATGTATAATGAAGAAAGTGCTAATTTCTGGTTGATATTTTGTGCTCCTATCGTGATGATTCATGCACCCAGATCAACATAATTCTTGGGTGTATGTGGGTGAGTCTTTCAGATCTTCTAATTAAGAACGCAAGACCTCATGGTCAATTATTCACCAATAAAAGAAACAAATTTGACCAATAAAGCAAACAGATATTGTAATAATGACTCTCCTGTAGCATCCAAATCAAAAGGATGACAAATGCATTGGCAGTTCCATTTGGAAGGAAAAAGACACAGGGAGAAATGTTGTCTGAAGATAGTGAAAAGAGGAACAATATGGGGAGATGTTGTTCTAACAGAGCTTTGGTAAAGTGGTGACAGTACTGCTACAGAGAATTTCATCCTCTCCTGTTTGGTCTGGGCCATGAGCATGTCCAGAACAGTGCAGTCTTTGCAACACAAGGAGGAATTGGGATAGCCAATGTACTACAAAGCCCTTCATTTTCAAGTTGATGGAGGCCTTGGTTATTGAACATTGCTAGCTGTTGTGGTTAATGGTAGTAATAAGAGAAGATGGTAGATGCCAAATGTAACTTGGAGGCTTTCTTGAAAAATATTTTGCTTTTTTTCCTCATTTGGATTTTGAATTTTCCCCCCAAAGAAATTGAAGAAAAAATTTGAAGCATGCTGAAGAGAGAAAAAATAACATTTGCAGTTCTTTGGGGAATTTAAGATTTATCTTGAGAGGTGCCTCATCAATTCATTCCTTTTTTGTTGTGTATGTGTGACTTCCATATGTCATATCTTGTGGGAGTGATGTCTTTGTCAAAATGTGCATTTTCTGGAAATATTCACTTCTCTGTTGTCTGGCAGCCCCAGACAGGAATGGCAAAAGGCAATTATTTAATGGTGGAAGCCAATCTGAATTTTCAAAACTCCAAAATAGATCTTGGAGTAAGGCTTTCTGAAGAAAACAAAATTGCAACCACTCCATATCTCTACCTCCCTTGAAAGAATATTGCCTCATATCTGAAATAAAGCTAAAATGAAAGAATTGGTTTTAATGTAGGTGATTAATTTAATGGACAATTATCCTTGTCCATTAAATTTAGCCCATATATATGGGTATGAACAGAACGTATATTCTATCATTCGGTGTGAGTTTGATAAACTTCCTTGGATCATTCTTGAGTCATCTTTCATTACAGCACAACAGTCATATGTTGTGCTGTACAGAACATGGTGACTGTTCTGGCAGACACTGTGTGAGCATCATGCAGTTCAAAAGGACTCTGTTCAGCATGGAGCTTTGGTTTTTTCTTACAGAGCCCTAGCCTTTGTTTAGGTGTCAAAGGAGCAACCCTCTCATCTCTCAGATTGATGGCATCGTCTAGGACTTCCCACATAGACAAGATAAACTAAAGGCTTCTGCAGACAGGTATGTAACTGTGGAGACATCATCACTGCAGAAGAAGACTTCTGATCAGAGTGAATGTTTGTCCCCACAGTCAACCTTCTGGCAGAACGGTCACCTTTGACATGACTCGTTGAATAGGAGTTTGTTTTTTAATTTTCATGGTTCAGCCATAGGCCAGGAAAAGTAAATATATGTAGGCTGACAACAGTGGTTTTAAAGCAAAGTAAGACAAGAGCCCCCTCTTTTCCTCCCCTTCTTGAATCTGTGGACTATTTTGGAAATGGTCAGGTAGGAATCAATCTAATTTTAAGCATTTGAAGTGACTTGATGGCAAATATTTAGAAGCAATATTGATAATTAGTGGATCCAACAAGAATTCCTATTCAGCAGACATGATTCAGCCACATTGATTATGCCACTGAAGCTATCTTGTGATTAGACAGAAATGGATCCTGGAAAATGTGTAGCTTATGCTTGTATAAATAATGTTTTAACTGTCACCACACATATAGCAAGATTGCGCACATTGTGTTCCTTCTCAAAATATTCAGAGGTGGTGCTTCAGATCTTGTTCGAGCAGAGCACCTCTTTTATTTTATTTTATTTTATTTATTTGTTTGTTTGTCAAACATGTACAAGATAGCAGGTATAGGTATAAACATAAACATAATCAAAGTGAATACAGATAGATGAGGACTCCTCTCTGCTCTTCATTAAACCAGCAGCATGTCTTTTTTTTCTGGTTTCCAAGTGATTCTGCAAAACGAGGTGTCTGCTTTCAGTAGTCAACTCAATGTTAGTCTCAAAGCAAAGGCAACATTTTTTCAGGCTTGTGTTGTAGAACTTAATTTTGATTAATTTCCAATATATATATAGCCCTCATACTTATAAAAGGGGAATGAGCAACAATCAGTAATCTAGAATTTAATAAGAAAAAACGAACAAGAAAAAGCACACAAAGTGTTGTCTTTTGGAATCCTAAGAATGAATGGATAAGGAATGTTGCGCCAGCATTGTATTAGTTAACTCTGAGGAGAGGAAGGGAGAGTGATAAATGTAAAAAGGACTTGACAATAGGCCTCCAAAACACATGCTAATCCTAGTTGGGTTGAAAAAAGCCCCATACTTGCAACATGGCATTCTCATTGAGAGAGGTGGGGGAGGAAAAGACAACCCAGCAGAAAAGAGCAATACCTACCTCCTATGGCTACTGCCTCTTCTCCCATATCTGGAGATTCCTTTTGGCACCAGGGCTTTGAAATTGCTTCTTTGATGAGGGCTTTCTGGAAGGCCAGAGAACTTAAAGAATGAGGGCTTTCTGGAAGGTCAGAGAACCTACCCAAAGCCTTTCTCTAGAAATGATTTGAAGATGCTGCCACCCATACGCTTTCCATGAATCCATAACTAAATCAAATAATAAATAATAAAGCAAAAGAACAATAAAGACAAAGAGAGCACCAGAGAGAGTTCTATGACAAGAAAGTGTTACCTCTCTCTTTTTTTTCCTTTCCCTTCTGTCCTAAAAGTACCTTTCTACAAATGACACTTACACTTAACAATAGGATGAATGTTTATTGTAGGCATTGCTTACAGTACAGGTAGTCCTCGACTTACAACAATTTGTTTAGTGACCGTTCCAAGTTACAATGGCACTGAAAAAAATGAGTTATGACCATTTTATAACTGTTGCCCCATCCCCATGGTCACATGATTTACATTCGGATACTGGTTCCTATTTATGACGGTTGCAGTGTTCCAGAATGGTGTGATCATTTTTTGTGACCTTCTGACAAGCAAAGTCAATGGGGAAGCCAGATTCACTTAACAACCGTGTTACTAATTTAACAAATGCAGTGATTCACTTAACAAAGGTGGCAAGAAAAGTCGTAAAATGGGGCAAAACTCACTTAACAAATTTCTCACTTAGCAACATAAATTCTTGGCTCAATTGTGGTCCTAAGTTGAGGACTACCTGTATATGTACAGATAAGGATGGAAGCTCCTTATGTATCTTGCTAGTTTCGGATTCAGGCACTATTCTTCTGTTCAGATGTCAGCCTTTTTTATTTAGGCAGAGTGCACTTCCAACTAACTCCTTAAAAAAACCATCACATTTTAAAAAGTCCTATTATTGCCAATGGAAGGATTTTCAGATTTTAATTGCTGTGTGTAGCACAATTTTTAAAGCCCATCATTTTAATAAATACTCAGATTTTTAACCATTCCAGACCTACTATTTCCCCAGTGCTCAATTCCCCTCTACCTTTGTATCTCTTTATTTATTGTAAAGTACAATCTCGTTTCTCCCATATTTTTTAATCTCTAAATTAAAATGCATTATGTGCTGGTCCACAAAGTAGGAAGCAGGCCTGCTAGCTAATTTTTTTCCTTTGAAAATATGAACCGTGGACGTAAGTGTGCATAAAATGTACTTGCAAACTTTTAAAACTTGAATGCCTTGTCTGAGTTTATCACTCCCTATTGTTACTCTGCCCTTTATTAATTTGTGAGGTAATTTGAGATAATTCATCTCCAAATCAGAAAGTAAAGAAACTATTTCCCAACCTAGTGAAACTACAATGTATACATCAATTATGTGCATATCATTTCCATTGTCAAGCCATGATAGTCTAGAAGTATATATTCACATATGCAAATCAATGTGAGTAGATGGTTTATAATATTTGACAGCAGTGTTTTCAGTTCAAAATGAGTACATGTTTGTGAAAATAAAATCAAAGTATCTCTGTTTTACAATATTTATCTCTTCTATACTGAATGCATTTCAGGACGACAAATTAAAGTTCCCCTGTAAGATTGGCAATCTGTGATAAGGGAAGTTTATTACAAAAATGTACCACAACAGCTACACTCACCGATAAAGAAACAGAGCTCACCTTGAATTGACTCAGATTTTTTTGTCTGACCACCTGCCAGGAAATGTGCAGCAGTCTGCCTGACCCTGTTCTTAAATCACTTTTGAAAGCTAGCACATATAAAATGGGATGGATTATGGCCTGGTTAAAGAAAAGCAAGAGATTTACAACTCTACAATATTTCTCGCTTTTGAAAATTAAATGGTATGATGGAGACACTAAAAACGGAGTTCACAGAAAGGGGCAATCCCATGCATGACCAGTTCAACATTCAAGACCTTCATGGAGGAATGGCACCAGTGTATAAATGAAAAAAGAAGTTATTGTTTTGCAAGCTGATGGCTATAGAGATGAAGGACATTCCATGCTTTTCGACAGACCATGTAGAATAGAATAGAATTCTTTATTGGCCCTTGTCTTTGGTGTATATGCTCTCAGTGTACATAAGGAGAATAAAATACATTCATCAAGAATAAAAAGATACAACACTTAATGATAGTCAAGGTTACTAATAAGCTATCAAATCGTACTAGGAAACAAATAAAAAATATAGAATAGAATAGAATTAGAATAGAATAGAATAGAATAGAATAGAATAGAATAGAATAGAATAGAATAGAATAGAATAGAATAGAATAGAATAGAATAGAATAGAATAGAAT
>QLTV01002492.1:2011227-2024966 GCA_003457575.1 Thermophis baileyi
GCTAATAAGCTATCAAATCGTACTAGAAAACAAATAAAAACAATATAATTGAAAGATACAAACAACATGGTTATAGTAATAAGTGGGATGAGATAGATACTAGTAAGGAAGAGAAGAATAATAGTAATACAGTCTTAGTAAATTATTTGACAGTGTTGTGGGAATTAGTTGTTAAGCAGAGTGATGGCATTCAGGAAAAAACTGTCCTTGTGTCTATTTGTTCTGGTGTGCAGTGCCCTATAGCAGTGATGGCAAACCTATGGCACGCGTGCCACAGGTGGCACGTGGAGCCATAGCTGCCGGCACGCGAGCCGTTGCCCTAGCTCAGCTCCAGAGCGCATGCCAGCTGATTTTTGGCTATTTTCAGCTCACGCGGCGGCTCTGGGAGGGGCCAGAAATGGCCCATTTCAAGTTGGGACACGGGCCATTTCTGGCCTCCGGAGGGCCTCTGGGAGGGGGGCAGGCCATTTTCGCCCTCCCCAGGCTCCAGGGAAGCCTCTGGAGCCTGGGGAGGGTGAAAAACAGGCCTACCGGGCCCACCGGAAGTCGGGAAATGGACCGTTTCCGGACTCCAGGGGGCCTCCGGGGGTGGGGGAGGCCGTTTTTGCCCTCCCCAAGCATTGAATTATGGGTGTGGGCACTCGCACGTGCACGATAGCACGCGCACACGCGCTTTCGGCACCTGAGGAAAAAAAGGTTTGCCATCACTGCCCTATAGCATCGTTTTGAGGGTAGAAGTTGAAACAATTTATGTCCAGGATGTGAGGGTTCATAATTTATTATCATATATATGATGTATGATATTTATAGGAACTCTTCATCTCTCCCAAGGCAAAGATTGGTTGGTATTTTAAGAGGCTTTTTGCAGAAGCTTCATCGATGGAATGAAACAATGACAGCCTGGGAAGAGAGACCATGACTTGTCCATCAAGCTATCACAGGATAGCCACTTTTAGGTTAGTCTCTTGGCAAAATAGACAGCTCTCTCCAAAGCAGGACACTGATTAACAAAGGAAACCTACAAATTGATGCAGAACAGAGAGGATGTTTTCCAGGGATCATAATTGTGTTTGGGTGGGATGCTTGCTAGCTTTTGCTACCTCTCTCTCTGTATACACAAAAATACAGGGCTCTGTTCTGGAACACCCTTTGCCAAATTACAGGTTGAGGTAATCTGGTCCAAGTTAATGAAAGTCTCCTTTGAAAAGTTTAACAACACTTGATTATTTATCTGTGAAGTCCTCCTACAGTGAAATTGTGCACGGGGCAATTTCTGCAGCAGTTAATTTAGGGTAAAAAATCAAGTAATTTGTTAACGGGCATGGGTAGCAACACGTGCCAGGTCACGCTGGATTTTCTTTAAAAATAAAAAAAAATAACGAAGTTAAACTTTCAGTCAACCTGAAAATATTAGCTTTTTATGGGGCACTGCGGAACGAATGGGACAGCAAATCTTTTTTTTTTCCAGTGAACTATTTTCACAAAGTGAAAGCTGTGTGGAAGAAAGCAAGAAGAAAAGGAAAGGGAACCTGGAGATATGGGAGGAATGGGGAAGGAACAATACTGAGGCAAATAATTTTCTTTAAAAATAAAGAAAACTATAAAGGAGGCACAATATATAGATAAGAAGTATTAGAAAAGCATTTGATGATGAATTTTGGACATTTCTAGGCAACACGAGGGAAAACAAGGAGACTCCAAACATAGAAGACACATTAAAATCTATTTAATATAGCACATATTTTTAGGGTATGTGTGTGAGCAAATTGCCTACAATGACCTTCACACACAAAAAAATGCAGAAAGTAATTGAAACATTAAAAAACCAATGTACAATATATCAGGCAACCTTTGTTGAATTCAGTGAATATTATCTAAATGAAAATTACCTCATTACACCATGATTAATTAAAACCCCCATAATTTATTTAGTCCAAATAACCTGGTCACTTTCCATATATTATTCTTTGAACCTGCAAAAAACAGCAAAGTGCAGTTAATTAGGGAACTTGCGTCTTAACTCAAGTACTAAAAATGAAAAAGGGATCTTTAAAAAAAAACAAAAAACAGCAACCACAAACCTACTTGAATTCTGGTTTTAGCTGACACATACTGGCTATCAAGTATGTATACCACAGTTTGCATTTCTCAGATAGTTTCTTCTAAGTTTTTCATAAACCACTAGATGTCAATCCACCCACCATTTTCCTTATGCTAGTTTTGAATGGGCTGTGTAATTTTCCTTTAGAGCTAGCACAATTATCACATTTTAATTATGTTGATTGTTTTAAATTAGATCCTGGTATCCATGGTTAGCCATTAAGCGTTTCATTCTATTCCTTTACATCACTTTGTTCTTCATATGTAGACCAAACCTGTATTGTTCTTACCAGAGTAAAATTCATCTTATATGGACACCAATCTCAAAGAAGGTACCTCGCAGACCTACTGTATGTCTTATTTGTGTTCCATTGTGGTTGTGACCGGCTGCTCTTCAGAGTCATTTCCCAAAATCAGAAGCTGCAAAATATTGCCTCTCCTGGCCCCTGCTCCCATTGACCCTCTTTCACTTTGTCTCACACACGAACCTATCTGCTCAAAGCAGGAATGCTGGATGGTTTTGACCTCCAGCGTCCATACAATGGGCGATGGACAATACAAAAATGGGCCTTTTTTCCCCCTGCTATACAGACCTGCTTTTGTACTTTTGATCTTTGGAGCCCTCTGTGAGCTCACAGAGTGCCTGGGAGATAGATGTGATCTGTTAGCCTCATCCATAGCTGACAGCAAGTCACTTTCACACAGCCAGGCAGGTATGGCTGCGGCTGGGTAACAGATGAGAACCCATGGGGAGCCCTTGACTGTGGAGAATGAAGAATCAAAGGTAACCATATTGGATGCAGATACAAAGGAGCTCCCTCTCCCCTCCCTTCCTTTTCTTTTCCTCCCTCCCTCCCCCCTCCCCTCGGTCTTTCTGGTTTATTCCGTGTTCCTCCTTGCTATGTTGAAACATAGATGGAAAAGTGTTTTCCCCTTGGAAGAATCTGAAAATTCTAGAAGCAGCATGTCTTCCCTATTTGTCTTGCCTGCCAACGTTGTAAGAAAAGCGGTACTTCTGAATGAGTAATGGAAATGGTAATGGCAACTCCCCAGGCTTGTCACTCAATGTTCTCAATGCAGAATTTCTGGAAAATATTGACATTTATAAGAAATGTTTTGGGCATAAAATTTAACTTGATTTCATTATATCTAATGTACTATTTTGCTTTTAGATAGTAGCAATCATTAATGTTTCTATTTCTCCTTCCCCAACCTGATGATTTGTGGGTGTGTTTGGACATCATCTTCTACTACTTCTACCTCTTGCCTACATTAGCTAGAAATTCTGCTATGTTCTGTAGGAAGTTAGCACCCACCCCTCTCCTAGGAAAATGAGATATTTTAGGAAATATTAAAAGGGCAGAATATTTCCCCTAAAAGGGAGGCAGAAACTCAGCCCCCCCCCCTTGTCAATGGGCCATTAAGGCCTGGGCCAGGCTATTCTACATAACAAAGATCTGGCAGAGCCATAGTAGGAATTGCCCAAAGCCCTTTCATTACAGCATCACCCATCAAGAGTCAACCAAGCCTGGGACTCAAAAGACAACCTACAAAGTTACCCCTGCATGGCCCCATGGGAGTCTGACAATGAACCAGAACACAAGCTCAAATTCAAAGCCCAACAGAGGGCATAAAACCCAGGCACTCTCAGCATCTCTGCCCTTTTTGCCCAGGATTTTCAAGGCATGTGATCTTGTTCATCAATAAACCTTCTTTCCAAACAGCTTCCATGAATCCAGTGTCTTTTCCCCCACTTGGAACTGAACCCAGATGAACATTTCTTCCAACAGTTCAAAGAACAAGGTGGTTTGAGGACTGCTTAAGTAAATTCTGATCAACACAATCCCATTGGACCTATATATATTGAAAGTATATCCCATTGTGTTCAGTGCACTTATATCCAGGTAAGTCAGGAGGAGATTAAGCCTCAGCTATTAAGTCTACCCTGGTTTATTTATTTATTTTTTTATTTATTTGTTTGTCAAACATGTACAAGATAGCAGGTATAGGTATAAACATAAACATAATCAAAGTGAATACAGATAGATGAGGACAATAGGACAGTAGGACAGGGACGGTAGGCATGCTGGTGCGCTTATGCACGCCCCTTACAGACCTCTTAGGAATGGGGTGAGGTCGACAGTAGACAGTCTAAGGTTAAAGTTTTGGGGTTTGGGGAAGAAACCACAGAGTCAGGTAGTGAATTCCAGGCATTGATCACTCTGTTGCTGAAGTCGTATTTTCTGCAGTCGAGTTTGGAGCGGTTTACATTAAGTTTGTATCTATTGTGTGCTCGTGTAGCTGTATTTGAGAATTGGTCTAGCGAACGTTTTGTATGCTCTAGTTAGCAGTGTAATGTTGCCAGAGAAGAAGCTACGCAGGATTAAGTTGACTACTCTTAGTGCCTTTTTGGCAATGTTGTTACAGTGGGCTTTGGCACTTAGATCATTAGATATGAGTACTCCAAGATCCTTGACAGAATGAGGGTCGTCTACAAGGTCGTGTCCTCCAAGCTTGTATTTTGTGTTCGGATTCTTTTTGCCAATGTGTAATTTGGTTCCCACCAAATTACTTCATTTCAATGAACAAAGGCTAAAAATCCATGGAAAACAAGTGGATTGAGGCTGTATCATAAAGAAAATTCATTAGGATAACATTTATTCAGTTTTGAATTATGGGTGCAAAGGAGTGGGACATTGGAGATTCTCAGTCATCCAAGTCATGGTTGTCCCAAAGGTGCTCTTTCAAAAGCCATCTGAACTTTCTTTGTTTTTGCTTGAAGACATTTCACTTCTCATCCGAAAAGCTTCTTCAGTTCAGTTCAGAACTGAAGAAACTTCTTGGATAAGAAGCAAAATGTCTTCAAGCAAAAACAAAGAAAGTCCAGTTGCCTTTTGAAAAAGCATCTTTGGGACAGCTATAAAACGACAGCACAAAACTTCTAAACTGCATTATTGACTACATAGCCTGCAGTTTCCTCCTGTGTTTTCTTTTCGTAGATGTAAAGATGCAGGAGCATCTCAGCAGGTCTTGAATAACTTTGTTCAGAGTCTGAAATGACAGATAATTAGGCCCAGTAAAAAGTAAAGTAAGTAAAACTATCAAGGAAATCCAGGCTTGTAGGCTAGATTAAGAAGTGATGGGATGTCTTGAAAGAAAACAATACAAGTCACTTCTCTATTGTTGTCAAGAAAACTACACGGATGTGCCCATAAATACATCAGGAGTTGAGCTCAGTTTACATGAAGCTTTATATGTGCAGGGGTTGATGCTAGTCAAAAGCACCTTATGCAGAAAGGAAAGCCTTAAATACTCTCCCCAGTCACATGTGATTGAAATTCCCTTCCTCTTCTTCATGAAGAGATTTTTTTTTAAAAAAGAAAACTTTAAATTTCAGCAAATGAAAACCAACAATTAACTGGATGTAATGAAAGGAGACTGTGGGTTCCATGCAATTCTGGGAACTTAAATTTCTGGGCTGAGAATGCTTTGAAATCTAATGCAACATCACAATCCTGTGCATACCTGCTCAAAATGTTTAAGTGTGCATGGGAGTCCTGCCTTGATGTGTATCTTTTGCCTTCATTTCAGCAATGGCTTTAATAAAAAGCAAAATAATTCTCACTGGCCAAAAGTCAGACTTCCCCTCTGACATATATAGCAAAAATAGTAAAAATATATAACAAAAATGATATATAGAAAAAACAACAACCCCTGAAACTATAGACATATTCTGGGCACTCTTAACAATGTTGTGAAGGAGTTAATTTCATGTTGTCTAGGACTGGAACACATTTGCTGTCCTTATTTAGATAATATGAAGCTGTCTCTCCCGCTAGTCTATTAAGATTAAGCAAACTGTTTCTCTTCATTAGGAAGCCTAATGACCAGACAGACAGAGCTGCACAGCCAATGCATTCCCTTGCTATGCAATCCAGGGAGGTCATTTTCCCATCCTCACCTGCAAAAGAAAATTCTCAGTCCTACCAACTTTAGTCACCTTTCCTCAACAGGACTCTATTTGAGTCTTAGATCTAAAATTCAGTTCTTGTTTCTAAATGAGGTGGGTGATACATGTTGTCATGAAAAAGGTTTGTGTTCTACTAGCTGATGTCAAACTGATGGTTCCTGGTCCCAGAAGTGTCATGCCCAGTTTAGTTAATAGCAGATTGTCAAATAAAGTGATAAATCTCCTTACTCAGTGACTTTTGCACAGCTTCCTCACCGTCTCCCTAATTCAGCATGACAAGTAGGCTTTCTGCATCCAGGGTATCTGAGTATCTCCAGCAGCCATCAGAGATATGAACATTTTGAAGTAGCAATACCTACGCAGTAACCTATTGTTTCAGAACTGATTGTCAATCAGTATGGCAAGTACGGTTCCTGTCTTTAGTCAACACTAAATGTTGACTAAAGAAACCCTTTGTGTAACAGTTTTCAGGAATATTTATTTTAGACCTGAAAATAATATCACTGAGAAAGGAAAATGGAAGAATAACACAGAAGATGATACAGATGCACAGGAGAACTTAAAAGGGTAGATAAGGTCTTTGGGATGATCTACTTATCTTCCTTGAACCAGTTTTTAAATTAGCCTTGGCCTTCGCCTAATTCGTCTGGCTCAATCATAAATTATATATAGCAGTGATGGCGAACCTATGGCACGCGTGCCACAGGTGGCACGCAGAGCCATATCTGAGGGCACGCGAGGTGTTGCCCTATGCCAGCTCCAGCACCCATGCGCACGCTGGCCAGTTGATTTTCGGCCTTCTTTTTGGCAGTTTTCGCTCTCTCCAGGCTTCAGGAAAGCCTCCTGAAGCCTGGGGACAACGAAAAATGGCCCAACCGGAAGTTCACTTGTGTGCTCACCCCCAGCCTCCCTTTCACTGTCAGAGGTCTTCAGGAACTTCTTCGGTTTTGGACAGTTGTAGCCAGGCCTCCCACACCTCGGCCCATTTCTTCTGCAGCCAGCAAGGCTTTTCTGAAAGCCTCTGCAGCCGATAACAGAGCTCTGGATCGATCTGGAGCTCTGTTATCTGCTACAGAGACCTTCAGGAAAGCCTTGCAGGCTGCAGAAGAAATGGGCCGACGTGTGCGAGGACTGGTTGCAACTATCTGAAGGTAAGTCATAGGGCAGCTCCACTGATGGTAAGTATTAGGGCAGCTCCACAGCTTCAGTGAGGCCTGTGTGCATGCGTGGGGGGGGGGCAGCGCAGGGGTTGTGCGCATGCATGGGGGGAGGGCATTGCATTATGGGTGTGGGCACCCGTGTGCATGCTAGCGCATGCACACACACCCTTTTGGCACCTGAGCCAAAAAAGGTTTGCCATCACTGATATATAGTATGTAGGCATCCCATATCTGAGTTGCAAAAGTGGGGGAAACCACTAGGTGGCAGCAAAGAGAGCCTTCTGCACCTCTTTGCTGTCATTTGGTGGATCTGGATTTTTTTGCATCCCATATGTCAGCTGCCTAATATATAGTTAGTCATGCAGCTTATTTTAGACTTTTGAAATAATAACAATTGGATGAATGACTTCTGGGCAGCTGGGAATATAGAGAAAGACCTTGCATAGGCTTTCCCTATTCCTGAATAAAGCTTTACTGGCCTACTATGTCACAAATATGTGCAGCAAGAGATACCATTATGAAGTCAGCTGGAAGTAACGCCTGGACAACTAATCTAGAGACATCAACAACTTCAGACTGTAGTTAGATGCACCTTCAGCACAATTGCAGGTAACTCTCTATGGAAGCAAACGATTCTTTGGGTAACCTGTTCCTGAGCTGTTGAAGACCTCTAGGTATAAGTCAACAGCCAGACTTTGAAAATGGCTTGTTTGTTCACTCAATGGCTAGTTGACACCAGTACACAGCTTTCAGTAGTGGAGTTGTATGTATGATAAGCAAAGCAGCTGCAACGTTCTCCATCCATGGCTTCCAAAATACTTTCAAGTGAAGCCACATCTAAAGTATATTATAATGAACTAATCTTGAGATTTCAAATGCACAAAACTAAGTGATCACTTAAAATTTTTTTACTAGACAAATTGGGCTAATAAAGATTTTGCCTGTATATATACTATATGTATACATTTCTTGAGAGTGTTATTATTGTGAAATCAGAACAAGTTGAAAAAAAATCAGAATGAATAAATAACTCATGTAGTCCTATCAGCAAAATAATTCATTGGCTGAGTTACATTGTGCCAAGTATTTTTTTTTCTTTTTTAATTTAGTGCAGGATCATAGTGGCGTGATTCACACAAATTATTAAGCCACTGTCTGGTTTACAAAACACTATGACTAGTGTATGCATTGCATTAGGCCAAAACTAAAATAACAACAACAACCACCCAAAAATAAAAAAAATTAAATAAAATAAGGTGAGCTAAAATTCAATAAGGATCTACAAGCCCTGGAAAAGGAAAACAGCCTATGTGCTCTTGGAAGCAAATTGATCCAACTCTCATCTCTCAATTAAGATATTTTGGCTACTGCTGAATATGAAACGAAACAATCTGAGATTCCACTGTTTGTTGTTTCTCTGGCAACTCCACCGCTTAAAATATTGGACTATTCTAGCGATTAGTTCCAGTTAGAGATCCATTTAGTTCCTGCAGATAGTGGCAGAAATTTGCTGTAAAATGACCTGGAAGTAAGTCATATTAAAGCATAATGGAGATAATTCTAAACACATTTAAAATTAAGCATAGCTAGAACCCAACAAAGTGAAGCACTTTGCAGCACCAAATGCACTTGCTAAAAAGCATTACCCTGTTAGGTTGCTAGTGGAGTATTTAACAAGCTTTTCTAAAATATACTCAGGCCAACCAAATGCTGCAGAAATGTACTGGGTTCATTCAACGGATGTGTTTAAAATATGCTTTAAAATAATTCACTGAAGTGAATGGACTTTACATGTACGTATTCCATGGGACACAGAAGCGCAGACTGAGAAAGGATAATCTTTCAATCCTCCTCCTCCTCAATAATATTGCTATTTCTTCTTTGGTATCCTTTCAATTTCTTTGGCTTAAAAACATGCCACAGTTCTAAACTGTATGGCCTAAAATTATCTTGTGGTGGATTCTGTTAGGCCCATTAAGTGCCTTTGCTGCTGAATTTCATTTTTTTATTGCTACTAAAGCTTTAAAATCAATGTAGAAATCTAAAGGAAAGCTAAAGCAGGCTTATTCCTATCAGTAGCATAAAAGTGGATTATAATGTCATCCACTAACTGACAGATCATTTAGAGGCCTGGAAGAGACTGTTTTCACAGCGCTGTTGTTTTCACAAGGGATTTTTGAGAAGGCTCCTTATTGTCAGAGCTATTTTTCACCCAATTTGTTTCCAAATGATGTCTAACCTGGGGTCTTCCCCCAGAGAGAAATTTAAGCAATGATTAATGAGGAGCGTGTGCCCAAAACCCACCTGGGGAAAGACCCATCTGCAGACTCAGGTAAGACGGAGAGGCCGACACGACATCAGCTTGTGAGTGGCAGGCGGTTTCCCATGGCTTTAGGCACTGCTTACAGCAAACGCAAGATGTTCACTGTTAACATTGCTGTGATTCATAAAAAGTAACAGAGATAAATGTTACTCAAGCTGTCTTGAAAGATGTGTTGTTTGTAGATCTATGTGTCTCTCATATCGTTGTTTAGTTTCTATGGATAGAAAGTGAGTGAAATTCTCTAAAGAATTAAATAAACAGCTAAATGAAGTATGTTTCCCTTAAATCAGGGGTCCCCAACCCCCGGTCCATGGACTGGTATCTGTCTGCGGCATGCAGAAACTGGGCAACGCGAACAAGCGAAGCCACATCCACAGGATGCAGACAGCACGTGAAACCACACTCCCTCTGGTCCACGGAAAAATCTCTCTCCACGAACCCGGTCCCTGGTGCCCAAAACATGGAACCGATCCCTGGTCCCTTGGAGGCCGCTACCTTAAATGAATCTTGACTCCTGGTGATAACATGAAGATGTCAATGTCGATTTTTGGGACCTATATAAAAATAGTTGTTATCTTCTTCTGGGATATGTATGTATGCATGTACTGTATGTATGTAGTTGAATATAGTTGAATATGATTTCCGCTTGGCCATTAAAGATTCAAACCAAGATCACAGGAATCAAATAAAGTTTCATTGAAACTCCTGCTTAGTAGTGAAGTTCATATTTAGAAGCTGCAGTTCACAAAAATTTCCAATGATTTTTTAAAAACATATACTTTTTTTTAAAAAAAATAGAGATTTTGGGGCCACATTTAGAGAGATCTGCAGGAGTTCAGATTTGTAGAAATTATTCCAACTTGCTTCTAATTTTGTCAGGCAAGTGTAAACAAGGATAGTGTTTTATATAGATTTTGATATTAGTCTTGCAATGAGTCTTGCAGGCTCCACTCCCTTCTCAGCCATGAAACTCCTTGAGTAACTTTGGGTCAGTTGCTGTCAATCAGCCGAGCCCAATTGAAAGCCAAATTGCTGTGGGGGAAAAATAGGAAGAAGGAATACTATGCATACCATTTTGAGTTCCTCAGTAAAAAAAAATAAATCATAATAATCAATAAAATGATCCTTGCAAAAATTTGCAAGGCAAAAACATGAGGTGCAATTTTTTTTAAAGATCTGAGCAGATAAACATCTCATGACTTCACCTCCCATCACATCTGAATCTCTGCAAACCTAATTCCAAACTAGCATGGCTAAAATTAGAGATGGTGCGGCCCCAGACCAGGAAAGGTTAATCTAAGATAGGAGCAGATACAAAACCATTTCAGATCACTAATGTAAACAGGATGAGGCAACTACTCCAAACCATTCCAGTGCTCCAAACCAGAAGTTTTATTGTTACATTGCTACATAATATACCCATTGATAGATCTGACAGAATTATTGTGCAAGAGATTGGCAATAATGGGAATCATCATTCAGTGAGTTTGGTGGAAACCAGGTTGCTGTATAGCCTTTATTCTAGAAACCTATTGGTAAACATATAGTCATTTAACTACCCTATTCATAAGCAGTCCCCTGTCAGGGTTCCAAATAGCATCTAAACCTAAATCAGAGTCCAATGCAAAGTATTGCTCAAAGTTCCAATTTATTGATAGAGCCATGTTGGCACAGCTGTGAGAAACCCGAATCTGACGCTACGAGGGTTTCTCCACCCAGTTGAAAGATCAAGCCCCTTGTCCCCACACCCACAAGTTCATCACGTTGGCCAGTCGTCTTCTGCCAACGTGTCCATTACTCCCATCAGCTTCCGGGCAGGTGCTGGACAAAGGATGACCTTGAGAATCTAAAGGAATTTGTTATGGCTACATTTCTACATCCCTCATGCAATAGCCCCTCCCAAATTCCCACAGCAAGAATACGTTTCAAAAGCATAAAGTGTGGCAGGCCAAAGTGTCCAAATAAGATGGCTTCGGCCTGACATCCCCAGCATTCCATATGATAGATTGGCCAAGACCTTGCCTTCCAGATGTTATTTGATTGCAGTTTCAATTATCCTTCAGTATTGTCCACAGTGGCTAGAGATGGTAGGAATTCAACATCTGGAGAACTATATCTTACCACCCCTGCACTATCTCTCAATGGCTACCATATTTGGCTGGAAAACTCCCTGTGAGTAGTAGATGGCATAGGGAGATACCAAACACTTTACCATTTTACCTCAAACATTTTACCTCTGTTTGGTGATCATTTGGATTCTTGCAGCCCAGATATGATAGTCTTCCAGCACCTAATTGATCCCACTGCTTCTCAAGAAAACAGACTGCTTATGCAGATTTAGAACTGGTAAAGAGCAAGCCTTCAAACTGTCAATACATTTTATCTTGTAACTTGTCAGCACTCCCTTGCTTTTCAGTCCTGTCTGCAGGAAAAACAATTCTTCTCACTTGCAATATTTGGCATCAATGTGGTTGAGCATAATATGGCTTTGACTATTGGGAACCAACTGTTGTAGGAGGAAGCAAGGAAGAGAAAATGCCTTCAGTTTGATGTGTACAAAACACACCCTACCAAACAGTTTCACACTTTCTTTAACTACTTCTGTTGCCAGGAACATGTTTACCATGATTTAGATGTCTATTATACGCATGAATGGCTTGTCTAGTTAATTTCATCAAAAAATGAACCCTCATAAGAGGCACAGATGCTGGTATGATGGTAATCAAATTAGTTTTTGGACAGGTTTATGGCCACTTGCTGTCAGTTAAGCTCTTTTTGGCTACCTTCACTCTTAATACAGTTTTGATGGTGATTAATGGCTCCATTAATACTCTGTTTTTGCTGTGATAGCCACAACATTATGGTGTTGTTGACCGCAGATTATCGTAACACTCTGTAAAATCCAGTCCTGAAATATATTAGTCATGCCTAATGTTGAGATGTCAGAAGGCAGGCTGAAAGCTTAACATATGTAGGAATCTTCCAAGTAGCCTTAGGAGGCAATCCAAAATAATTAATCTTGGCTGATCATGTCCTGACAGTAACAGGGACTGCACTCTTCCAGTCCAGGCTAGCAACAAGTAAGTTCCTCTGACTTTAATAAAGCAAACTTCTATGTCACAGCACAATCCTCTGTGTATTTAGGCCGGGGATCTTAACTTACTGAATTCCATGAGGCTTAGTCCCAAGTAAGTAAATATAAATAAGATTGGATATAATTACTGCTCTGTAATTATATAATTTCAGCATGTGCTGAACTATAAATATTTATGAATCAGCAGGCTTTGATTTGATCGATACAAATTTCAGATTTGTATCGATATCTTTTACTCCAAGAATTATTATACCAAAGGATGGAAACAGTTGAAGCAAGAATAGCAATTCCTCAAAGTAGCTGCATATTGAAGGCAAGATCAGAAACATAAACTTGCTGAAGTTAATATTTTTCATGTTGGGAACACTGAAGAAATAATACAAAATAAAACATCTAGTACTACAATGTTCTCATACAGAACTATTGTGCAACTATGCTTGGAATATTTTGCAGAGTTCCAGTTGCAGCATCTTAAAAAGGGCATGATAAAACTGGAAGGAAAGGAAACAAAATAATCAAGGATCTGGAGCACAGGTGTCAAACTCGCCACGTCACGTTGCTGTCACATGATGTTTCACAACATTTTTCCCCTTTGCAGAGCTGGGGTGGGCGTGGCCTGCATGGCCTGCGTGTGACTGGCAGCCCATGGGCCGCCAGTTTGACTAGCGGCCTGTCAGCCCATTGATTCTGGAGCAACAACTGTCTTATTACATTGTAAAGGCCTTTTTATTTAGGAAAAGGGTAAGTAGAACAAGGCAAGATAAAATTATATGAAATTACCTTTTAGTAATTAAGCTTTTGAAAGTGTAGGATATACAATATTCTAAAATATTTCATTTCCTGAGAATCCATGGCAGGTAAAATAAGCTTTGAGTAGATTTTTATTCAGTTATGGAAGCCCTGTAGCAGGCTTATCAATCAATTTATAAATTGTGGGGTTTGATATGTCAAGCTACTGTATAATGTATACCCATACAATACAATACAATACAATACAATACAATACAATACAATACAATACAATACAATACAATACAATACAATACAATACAATACAATACAATACAATACAATACAATACAATACAATACA
>QLTV01002492.1:2036484-2073065 GCA_003457575.1 Thermophis baileyi
CCCTAAGGATCTGGCCTTTGCCTTGCTGTGTCCCGTCCCATCGCCCCCCCACAGCTCCAGCCCGAAGCGGCAGGAAGCGAAGGCTGCCTTACGTGCAAATGTGGCATGAAGGCAGCTACAGGGCCGCTTCTCTCCTCTCCTAAGGATCTGGCCATCGCCTTGCCGTACCCCACCCCCACCCCGCACGAGCGGGGGAGGAGGAGGGGCGCCGGAACAAAGGCAGCCTTCTCTTTCTGCTGCTTCGGGCTGGAGCTTACGCCCACCCCGCTCGGCCAAAGAGCTGAGGGGGGGGGACAGGACATGGCAAGGCAATGGCCAGAGCCTTAGGGCAGGAGAGAAGCCACGTCCAAAACCCTCCTTAAGCAAGCAGCCGCCCACCCTCCGCGTGTACTTTTGCTGCACTTTGACGCTCGCTTGAGGGACTCCCTGCGCATGCACACCCTCCAGGCCCCGCCACAGCCAGCCAGGGAGTCGCGAGAGGGGGAGGAGGGTCGCCCGAAGGAAAGTCTCCACCGGGGGTGGCTATGTTCCTCAACCAGCGCCGGAGAATCAGCCCTGCCCGCTTCTGCATTCCCGCCGTCGCCCTTACCTTCTCAGGCCAGGTGAGGGAGGGGACGCCAAGGCCAGCCAGTGATGGGACAGGGAGCCAGAGCAGGGGGCCCAAAGAGCCGCATGCGGCTCCGGAGCCACAGGTTGCCGACCCCTGGACTAGCCCAAGATCACCCAGCTGGCTTGTTCCTAAGGTGGGATTAGAACTCACAGTCTCCTGCTCCTAGCCTGGTGTCTTAACCACTTCAGCAAACTGGCTGTGAGCGTCATTCTTATTTTCACATTTTTATTTTAAAAGAGTAGCATAGCACACCACATTGGGAGATACCCTCCAGATGCAAAATTATATAATCAGATTATATAATCTGAGCAAGGTGCATTTAATGAAACAAATCCATACATGTGGGCATACCAATATACTATATATATTTTAGCTATGCACCATATGTAATAAGTGATGAAATCTATGAGTATTAGGGAAGGATGATGTAGGAAGCATCTGATTTAGATAAGGCTATTGCAACTTAGCAATAGCACTTAGACTTATATACCGCTTTACAGTGCTTTACAGCACTCTCTAAGCGGTTCACAGAGTCAGCATATTGCCCCCAACAATCTGGGTCCTCATTTTACCCACCTCGGAAGGATGGAAGGCTGAGTCAACCTTGAGCCGGTGAGATTTGAACCGCTGAACTGCTGAACAGTCAGCTGAAGTAGCCTGCAGTACTGCACTCTAACCACTGCGCCACCTCGGCTCTTACAACTTCTGCCAAATATTATATTTTATCCATTAGGAAAGGTCTCTACATTAAATGATGAAGGTTTCAATCATCTACCATATGAATAAGACACTTTGGGCTGTCTTAAAGTCCAATGTCCTGAAGTTGGTCTGTAATTCGTTGTATTTATTTCCAGTAAACATGTTTAGACAGGGCAGTAAATTACTGCCTTTTGTCACCAACCATGTAAATATAATATATGTGTTGTTAGACAAGCAAGGTGGGGGGAGAAATGGGGGGAACAAATTCCCTGTGGATACAAAGGGTTTCACTTCTGGCACCTCAATGATTAGTTTTTTTTCTCCTTCTATTGTCACTCTTCGTTGTTTCTTCTGTAATATGTATAGTGATTGTTTGCAGCCTGGCAACAGAAAAAAGGCATAAGAGGGTGGGAAAACTAGAGTCCCTTGTGAGCTGCAATCCAAACTTCAAAGGCTTTGGAGACACTAAGGGGACAGGTTTAAAAGAGGCATGAAAAGAAAAGGTCCTCCAGACTGAACAAGGATGAGTTCTTCGTCCATTTTTTCTTCTTTTAAAAAAAGCAAACTTCCTGGCAATGGAACAGATCACTGTGCCCACAGCTATATACCCTCTTGGTTCTGCCTCAGATGGAGATACGGGCATTTACTGCACCATAAATCAAGGAATAAACCATCCATGAGCAGCTGGTGCACGGGCTAATAACTATAATTATTAATCATGTCGATTTCACACCCTTCAAAATTATGTGATGCGTTTTCTGCAAGAAAGTTATCCTTGGAGCTGTGAGCGGTGTACGGTATATGAAAATATGATCTGCTGATCTTCTTGGATAATTGTTCCATCACCCTGAAATTGGGTTGTGGCTACCCCAATGGCCAACAATAGCAAGAGAGAGTTATCCATGTTTTCTGGTATACATCATTGTCACACATTTACCATTGTTGCCCACCATGTGAATGACTTATAGCATTTGTCCCAGTCTTTTACCGCTTGGTCACTATTATTCTAATCCTAATCCTTATGGCTATTTGAAGGCATACTTTGAAGCTGCCTTGGTATCATTTGCAAAGTGTTATAGTGATAAACCGATAAGTTTTTTCCTAGAGTAAAAAGCCCAACCCCAGTATTTTAAACGGGGATCCAAAAATACCTTGCCCCCTTCCATCAAAACAAAACAAAACACCTTCATTTCTCTCTGAAGGACAGTGTTCTTAGGGATATTAGTTAATTAGAAAGAATTAATCCATTAACTATTAATCTAATGGGCAAAGTAAAGATCAATTCATTTCTTCTGGCATAAACTTTTTGTGGATTACATCCAAGATCAGCTTAGTCTGTATGTTTGCATAGTTGTATTTGGAAGAAAAATAACTTGACAGTGATGCTTCCCTACCCCACGTGAGAGGTTTTTTATATTTTACTTTTTCCAGTGACATTGACACACACTGTTGAGCAATAAAGCGAGCGACTTATAGAGAGAGCGGTCCAATTATTAATTTTTGATCATAGCTTTCCTTAACAACATAAGGCTTTTGGAAACTAATCATCATGTTAACTTGACACATCAATGACCACTCATCATCTACCCTCCTGAAAAGTACACAGGAAGCTACCCACATATTCTGAAGCTGGCAGGGCTGTCACTGGGAAGGATCTAAACTTCTCCTGCTGACATTACAGCTGCTCCATTCCAATGACCTCCAGAAGGATCTGGAAATTTGTTAGGAGAAATTTCTATTAATCAACCACAAACAGACTATTACCATTTCACACTTTGCTTCTACCATTTCACACATTTAATGAATATGAAGGTCTGTTCTTCAAAAAACATTTGCAACTGGGAGGGGAGAGGGTGTGGGAAATAAAAAAGAGGCAAAAAAAACCCACAAAAAAACCCAGAGCTCATGTGGCAAGTGTGACCACCAAAAAACTTTTAATACAGTTCTGTCCACCCCACCCTCCAATTTGTGGAAAGGAGGCAGATAAGACTGAAAAGACTGCAATATTACCGTATTTTTCAGAGTATAAGACGCACCGGAGTATAAGACGCACCTTAGTTTTTGGGGAGGAAAATAAGAAAAAAGCTGATTGATGGGTGGATCGTGATCTTGGAATACCCCCAATCAGCTGTTCTCAGAGGTGAATTTTAGCAACAGGTCCGTTGGTTGTGAGCTCTGTGCCTTGCTTTTTTCCCTGCCTCTTAAACCTCCGTTTGAGAGGCTTTTTTTCTGAAGCTCCGTTTGAGAGGCTTTTTTTCTGAAGCTCTGTTTGAGATGCTTTTTTCAGCCTCTGAAACCTCCGTTTGAGAGGCTGGGTGGGGCTACATTCGGAATATAAGACGCACCCAGATTTTCACCCTCTTTTTTGGGGGGGAAAAAGGTGCGTCTTATACTCCGAAAAATACGGTATGTTCTGAAGCACCAAGTTCCCCATAAAAATTCCATGGTTGACAATAAGTCCATCAAAACCCTGAGGAATATATTCCTCCTGACTAATTCTCAGTAGAAGTCATTCACCAAGGTGATACCATTTCCATTCTAATCCCTAGGCTCACTGGAGAAGATCCAAATAATTCTCTAAGAAACTATAGAACTCATCCCACATTCTGTTAAAATATTAGGAGAGTATTTCCACTACAGAAGCATTTGCATCACTATTATGTAGTTGGCTAATTTGCTCTGGCGATCTTTATTAAATAGGATGAACAAGGATTCAAAAAGTAATGGTCGGCATGACTTCTCCAAATGATTTGTGGGGGAAAAAAAAAACATGTCTAGGACTAAATATTTAATCGGGCCAGCTGTAAATGATGAAGGCTCAGCAGGATTGTTGAAATCCCCCATCACAGTCAGCTTGTGAGAAGCTGCAACTACATGAGTCAGGTCAGGCAGGGAGATTGAGTAGGTTGTAAACATGAAATGAATTGGCAATTCGTGCCTGGATTGTATCTGTACATCAGCCAGATCCTGCCCTGCTCAAGGCAAAATGCCTTGTTGATATTTTTGTTAAGCTTTGTTTCTTTTGCTTCACAGATATTACTGAAAAATCATAACTGCTGCTGGGCCTGACCCAGGGGTGAAATGCTACCGGTTCGGCCTGGTCCAGGCGTACCGGTAGCGGCGGCCACCGGCGGTTTGGAGAACCGGTAGCGGCGGCAGCACAAGACTCCGCCCACCTGCCCGGACGTCACCATTTTCTTGTTTTTAACCCTCTGCGCATGTGCAGAGGGTGAAAAAGCGGGTGCGATGGGTGCACACACGCGCACTTCCGAACCGGTAGGGAAGGTAAGTAGATTTCACTGCTGGCCTGGCCTCAGGAAGACGTGGCAGGAGGAGAGAAAGACTGATTGGTAAACTTTATTTGGAAAAGACAGAATTAATTTGAGATGTTGCATTCCATCCTAAAGATTCCCTCTTACTCAGTTCAAAGTTCCCCATTTCTAACATCCGAATGGAATGAATTAGTGATCTTGAGAAAGGAGAAGGAGAAATGCTGGCTAGGAAACAATTAGACAAGCCCACAATCACTTTTTTTTTTTTAGTTTTTATGTATACATTTTCCTTTAACATAGATGAGTGCTTAATAAACAGCAGAGGTGGGTTCCTGCCGGTTCGGACCAGCTCTATTGAACCGGTAGCGGGAATTTTCCCCCGCTCGGCGAACTGGCAGCGATGGCCGGCTGGACACGCCCCTAAACCGGCTCTCTCAGCGGCGCCATAGGTGCCGCCATCTTATTTTTTGCTTCTGCGCACGTGCAGAAGCTGTTTTTTGCTTCTGTGCATGCACAGAAGCTTGGTTTTTAGCACTGCGCATACACGCTCGTGAAGCGCGCCTGCACGGCACGCAAGGCGCGCCCGCCCGCGTGGCATGTGAGGAAGCGAACCGGCAGCAAGGTAAGTTAGAACTCACCCCTGATAAACAGTGTATTGTCTGAGTCAATTTGCAATTATATAATAATAATCACTTAATAATAATCACTTAACGGTCACAGAAAGAAACTGAGAAAGGACCTGCCCTTTCAATTAAAAATGGCAGGTGGGAAATTTGTACTTTCAGATTTGTCTCAGGTGCTTTTTCAAAAGGCAACTGGACTTTTTGTTTTTTTGTTTTTCCTTGAAGACATTTCGCTTCTCATCCAAGAAGTGTCATTGGATGAGAAGCGAAACGTCTTCAAGGGAAGAACAAAGAAAGTCCAGTTGCCTTTTGAAAAAGCACCTTTGAGACAATCGTGACCTGGATGACTGAGAATCCCCATAGACATTTACTTTCAGATTTGCAAGATTCTGTTAATGTATCTTTACAATGAAGTAGAATTAGTTCATTTAGTCCTGTTTCCCATCTGGTTTACATGGGAGGGCAGACATCAATTTTGCAAGTCTGAAATTACAAACTTCCTGCCTGCTACTTTTAACTCCCTGATCCAGTGTGTGTGTGTGTGTGTGTGTGTGTGTGTGTGTGTTCGTGTGTGTTGGTGTGTGGGGGCGTGGGTGTGTCTGTGTGTGTGTGTGTGTGTGTGTGTGTGTGTTTTCTCAGTTTCTTTCTGTGACCGTGCCCCAGCTCCTCTTGTCTGATTGTTTCCTATATGGCATCTCTCCTTTTTCCTCCAGGTCACTAATGCATGCATTCCATTACACATATCTTCAGCTACAAACTTAAGGGAGGCAAAATTCCCATTCTCTTTTTCCTAGTAGTACTCTATTAAATTAAATAAAACAACCTTGTTATCAGTGTTAGAAGAGCTGTTTTCTATAGCCATTGATCTGCTGTAATGAGATGCAATTACAAAGTGAGACGAATATCTTTGAAAGCACCAAAAACGCTGATCAAAACTTGGAGTTGCTGCCAAAAACTAAGGTGAATAAGATAAATTGGTTGAATTATTAAAACACCTTTCTCCTCAGTTTTGTAAAGTAGTCTTTATCCCTACAAAGTGGGTTTCTTTGTTTGTTCAATTTGTATGCCACCCATCTCACACCAGTAATTTTGGGTGGTGAACAATAAAAAAAAATTAAAGCACAATACTAAAAATATTAAATATAATTATTCCTTATTTTCTTATTTTTCCTTGTAACATGAGTGTAATGGCAGAAACTCCACAGACAATGCTTCCAAATTTTTACATCTCATAAACCTTTGGGTGATTTTTTGATTACTGTACTTTTTCCCAAACCAAAGAAACCCTGCTTCTCCCATCAGAGAGTGATAATCAAACACAATAATTTTATTCTGCCAGAAATAAAGATATCTCGCTTTTCACAAAAAACAATAAAGTTAGTTTGATAGTTAAGTTATTAATAGCTAGATTATAAGTAGTTAAATTACAGATATAGATAATTTAAATTCATGGAATCACACCAAAATGGAAGTAAATCACAATTAATTGAACAGGACATTCAGTGTGCAGTTTAGAATTGAGTGGGAAGCTTCTAACATCGGATGGTATTTGTTAATTGGAGAGGTCAGATCTGGCTTCATACCAATGGATTTATCATTTTTGCTATCGGAAGTGAAAGAGGAGCATCTAAAGAGCTCTACAAGAGAACTATCCAGATAATACTGAACTACAGTTTCTAGCAAGACCTGTAAGGTCACAAGATCCATACTCCTACTATAAAAAAGATTTCAAGCATTTTCATAAACTACCAATCCCCCTTTAATAGAGTCCTCCACAACTAAATTTATAGAGACAAACACTTGTATGTAAATAACATATTCCTTCAATGACTTTTTTCCTACTTCGTCCTATTTTTTTCTTGATGCCACCACTGACAGAAAAATATTTGCATGGGGGAATGTTGCTACATTAAAAAAAGGGGGGGGGAGATCTGGATCTCATAACATTTGTTGATTAATTGATTGATTTGTTCACTCAAATTTATAGGCTGCCTCAGCTGCAATTGCATTTTGTCATAACTTCAAGTGGTTGTCAGCGTTCCAAGTAATGCACCCATAGAAAACAAAACTCTGAGGCAGGCAAGTTCCTCAAAGAACAGCTTATTGAATTCATCATATTGGCACAACTGGTGAAAGCTGACTCTGAAATTTCTTGCGGCTTTCACCTGATTAAAAGTAAAAGTTTCCCCTCCCCCCCCCCAAGTCACTGGTCACGCTGTCCAATCCAAGTGCTGGCTGGTCGCTTGGTTACTTGCTCCTCCTCTGTCCAACAACCTATGAGAATGTCCTTGGTTCCCACAGGAAAACTTTATTGTTTTGGCTACAAAACCCCATCTAACTATTTCCACATTGGAAGGTTGTTTTCTAATTACAAGTAGTACTCAGCTTACATCCATTAATTCAGATCCTGTTCAAAGTTATGGCTGAGATTAAGAAATGGATGTACAAGCCATCTCCAAAGCTCAAGCCATGACAGTACCTCCGTGGTCATGTGATCATGATTCAGGCATTTGGGTACCGAGCTCACAATTACAACTTTTCAGGGAACTGTGGACACATGATCATCATTTGCGACCTTCCCTGCCAGCTTCCCACAAGACGATGCTTAGTGTATTTTTGTTCTGTCCCCAGCGACGAGCCACCAATAATACACACACACAAACTTTCAAACAATCTTCTTTTACTCAGAAGAAAGATCTCCTGATACTGTCTTAGGAGTCGGGGAACACAAAATAAAGTCCAGCTTGTTAATATGTACTCTTAACAGCTGGCCGGAGTCCAATAGATAAGGAACAGCTCTTACGGTCACTGGCAAAACTCCCAGAACTTGAAAGGCAAGAAACAAGACCCGTCCTGGAACAGATATCCGAGCAGACTGGATTCACAAAGTTCAAGAGAGATATCAAAAGGTTGTTTCCTGCGACCAGTCTCTGCGTCGTCAAGGCTTAAATAGTCTAAGGGTGTGGCCACTTAGCCTGCAGCTCTACTCTCGAGGAGACCTCCTCCTGAGTAGCCACTCTTGCCTTCTAGAAGCCCTGCGTGCCTGAGCATTGAGAAGAAGAGGCTCCTCCTCTTCTTCTTCAGCCCTGCTGGGCTCCTCAGGAGGTACAGAAGGTCCTGGTTGACTCTCAGCCTCCTCACTCTCTGCCTCGGGTGCCAGGTACATGGGCCGATGGTACTGTGCCACAACTGCCTCATCGTCCTCCTCGCTCTCTGACTCGGGCGCCAGGTGCACGGGCCGATGGTACCGTGCCACAACCGTCTCATCGTCCTCAGGATCCCTGAGCACCGGCATGGGACGCTGGCGGGCCACAACAATTTTTTATCTAATGTGACCACAACTCAGTATTAGTTTTGAATGCAGAAAGTTGCATGTTTAATTCTTGGCACGTCTAGATAGAATTGGGGGATGGGGAATCCTTTTTGAAGCACTGGAAGCATTGGTAATAAGTATCACCAATATTTGGCTAAATAGATTGATGACATCTTTCTGTGTTTTTACTCAGAACTAAGTTCTATAGTATCTACTGGGGCTCACACTCAGGATGTGGACACTGACTGCAATCTCTTTGTATTGAGTAGCCATTTCCAGTGTTTAAAAATGGCTAGGAATATCCAGTTTAATATACTTTCAACAATTTCCAAGCCTCTTGTGTGAATGATAAATGATCTCACGGATTTGCATTCATTACTTGACTGTGGCAACATCAGGAGATAAGCTGTACATGTGGATAAAAAAGTCAAAAATCAGATTAGCCTCTATAGATGGAATTTATTACATTGCATTGTGTCACCTGAAACCAAGAACAAGTTCACTAAAGGACAACCAGAATTATCATGGAAGTGGAAACCAAACTGCATGAACAGCTTGTGAATAGAGACCACTATCTATTGAGGAAGGAATGTGTGACATTGTTCTCTATCTATGTCCAGTCCCTCAAAAAGATAACTTCTGCCCATCATTTTCTGCTATGCATTGAGTAATGTTTGCTGACTTGTGCCAGCAAAAGTTCTTCCCTGGCTGGCCTGCTACACTTCATTTCATTGTATGCAAATACCTCCTCTCTTATTGGACTCTGTGTACTTTCACAAGTATGGCTCCTCCCTCTTATCACTGACCACCACTCTTTCTGGCTATTCTTGTTTGTCTGTTTAACATATTCACCAGTAATTTTTTAAAAGTATCTGATCCTTCCTTCCTTCCTTCCTTCCTTCCTTCCTTCCTTCCTTCCTTCCTTCCTTCCTTCCTTCCTTCCTTCCATCCATCCATCCATCCATCCATCCACCCATCCACCCTTCCATCCTTCCATCCTTCCATCCTTCCATCCTTCCATCCTTCCATCCTTCCATCCTTCCATCCTTCCATCATCCATAGTCAAAAATAAAGTAAAAGATGGCAAGTCTGACAAAAACTGGACAGGGATATAAAAGGGTCAAGCTGACACAGCTCAAAGGGTTATTTATGTCTTACTCTGACTCAATTTCCAACATGTTTAAGTAGGAATCAGGTGGCTTTGCACTGTGGGATAAAAATGCCCTAAATCATTGAAGGAAGTAGAAATATTTAATCTTAGGAAGAGAAGATTAACAGAGGATGAGATAACACTTTTCAAGTTTCTGAAGAGATATCCTGCAAAGGTCCAAGATTTGTTGTCTGTTTTTGTTGACCACAATGCAACAGATAGCATGATGGTCTTAAGTCAGAGGTTACAGTTGAACCTTAGGAAAAACTGCTCCCCAAAAAAGACAAATTGGAGGTGTGATAAGCTTTCTTTTTCAGGATATGTCCAAGTAGAAATTAAACAACCATCAGTCAGAGGGATGTGTTAGGTTGGATTTAGATTTCTTGAACTCTGTGGGCTTTTCCTCACTGACATCAAGTTATTCACATAAACATACCCTGGCGCCCATTTTTGTTTTGGGAAGAATTTTTTCCCGATGACTCTTCATGATATTTATTTATTTATCGAATAAATAAACGCCACCCATCTCAAACAAAGTGTGAGATACTACTTTCCTCTCATTGCTAGTCCATTAATGGGACAGCCTTAAACTGTCTTTAACTATAGCCATATTAAAATAATGTTCTCTTCCTTATTCTGATACCACGAGAGTGCAGCTGCAAAATGGATAGTATTTATTTGATTTAGTTAGGCAAATGCAGTGATTTGAAGCAGAGTGAATAAGAAAGGACGGGAACTGACAATGGGGACCTCGAAGTTCAGGCAGATACATTTTTCTGCTCTCAAAGATGGGTGTATTAGGCATCAACTCAGCAGTGGGGGAAGACACTATGATCCTGCAATCTTAATTCCCATTACAATCAATAGGATTAAAATCAAGATTTTCATCTTGATTTTAATGGAACTAAAGTGCAACGAATTTAAGCCCTATTCAGAAGGTCACTCCCTAATCTGAGTGGAATCATGTCAAAAGAAAGTGATGTCCATTTGCCATCACTGGTCCTTCTCACAGATGCTCTACATTGTGACTTAATTCTCCAACAGAAAGCCTTTGCTGTTTATGTAGAACTTCTGTGATCTTTAGAACATTCAACTCCAATGTGTCAGAAGATTATGGAGATGGGCAAAGGGGAAGCACCTCTTATTTTGATTAACTCTCCAGTTATATGCTCACAGATAGTCCTTGACTTAGAACCATTCATTTAGCACCTTTTGAAGCTACAACAGCATTGAAAAAAGTTACTTGCAACCAGCCCTCCTTCTTCAAAAATGGGCGATGAGTTAGAGGTCTTTTGAAAAGTAGCTTCAGTAAAACATAAGGTCCCTGTTTCATTCTTGTTATTTCACTCAGCTGTTTATCCATTTTTAAAATTTTAATCTTAATAAATTATTAATTTATTTTTTACTTTAATTCAATTCTTGTACCTAATTCACATTCTGATTTTTAAATTGATAATGAAGAATTATTGTTATGTGAGCTGCTCAGAGTCTGCTGAATGCGAGCAGGGTATAAATTATGCAATAAAGAAAGAATGACCTTCACTTCCCTCCCAACCCCAACCACCAAAAGACAAAAACCTTGACCAAAAATGGTTTGGCCACATACGGTCTACAGGTTACCCAGCCTTGGTCTATGTGTTATAAAATCATTGCTTTTTAAAAAGTGTTTTTCCAGGCTCACAAATACAGAGGGACTCTCAAGGTATTTTCATTTCCTACGTCAGAATCATAGCCATAATTAGGGCATTTATACAGCTTTGGAAAAATAAATGTCTTGCAGTGTTGGCCTATACAGTTGCATGTGTTTTTGGACTGCACGGGTTGATGCTGATGTGATCATTTTACACATTCTCAAGAGTTTTGTAAGTTCTTTCCTTCCATGGATTTGGTATGATCTAATATATGAGACCCCTGACATATTATCAACTGTGGGTGCCTAAGCAATTATTCCTATAATCAGCACCTTCTTCTGCTTTACATTTCTTGTTTGATTTAAGATCAGCTTTATCTTTTATCATGCTGTACCTTTATTTAGCTCAATCTGAGCTGCAGTAAGTCTGTTTTAAAAAGAAAACCAGTATGTGTGTGTGTGAGAGAGAGATATTCAAAGTTATGACTGAGGTTTGTAAACGGCGACCCCAAGTTCAGATGGTTCAAGACTTGAATAAACAGGATCTGTTTTGCATGATGAGCCATGGCAATCCACCTCAAAAGAAGGGTTTGACAGAGCCATTTCCTCTGTCTTTACATTTTAAACATGACGCATTTGATTAAACATACCCTCAGGAGAGGCGTGAACTGGCAGCTATTCTCTTCCACCTTCCCTTTCAACTGTGAAATGGAGAGCTAAATTGGTCCACATACATTTTGACAGTTACTCAGTCATTTGGTTTGCTAGTAAAACCATTCGACATTGTTATAATCCAATAAGAACAACACGTCAGCCTCACAACTTTCAGAGTCTCAGTTATCATCTCTCGAAATAGGAAGCAAACAAACCAGGAGAGAGGTTGGCTCCAAAGAGGCTGGTTTTGGTGCAGTAGGTATATATAATGCAATTCAATAAAATTCAGCCTCTGAAAAGTTGGGGTGGGGGTAAGGGGTGGAACGAAGCTGCTTCTTTTGAAGATGATTCTAACAGACTAAAGAAAAAAAAATACAGGAGAAAGGCACAGCTTCTTTCAGCTGTCCCCTTTTGTGCATTTTCCCATACGAAACTAGGTTACCACCGCTGCTCTGCACTTTGTTATTATGACAGGAAAAAATGAATTTCTAATGAAGTATCTGTACCAGCTGCAAGCACCTTGTGGATCTCCATGGACCATAAGCACAGTCAGATGTATTTTCTGAATGCTAAACGGCCTTGAGGAAGAAGGTCAATTGTAAACACACATTTCCTGGGAGAACCTCTTTTGTGTTGACAAATCAAACTGTTAATTGAAAAGCTATGGAAGGTGTGCATTGGTTCCCAGAGGGAAAACCTGCCCAACATTTTGGAATTTGTGCAGTTTATTTCTGGTACTTTTGGGGATTTAAAGTTGCTTTGTGCTGTTTGTCAATTTTGACACAATTCTGTGAGAAGAGAAATGGTTTTCTTGCCTGGCAAAGGCTTGGTGGCCAGATTCACCTGTGCTTAATGGGTGTATGGATGTCTAAGCCATTGTTCACAAGGAAAGCCAGTGAAATGCAGTAGTTAGAATGTAGGTCTAAGATTGGGAAAACTTAGTTCTTCCCTCAGTTATGAGCTTCACTAGGTGATCTTCACTAGGTAACCAAAAAAGCCAACACAGTTCTGGGCTGCATAAACAGAGAGATAGAATTAAGATCACGTGAAGTGTTAATACCACTTTATAATGCCTTAGTAAGGCCACACTTGGAATACTGCAAGTGTCATCACGATGTAAAAAAGATGTTGAGATTCTGGAAAGAGTGCAGAGAGAGCAATGAAGATGATTAGGGGACTGGAGTCTAAAACATAAAGAACAGTTTAAGAGGGAGTGAAGCTATTCTCCAAAGCACCTGAGGGTAGGACAAGAAGCAATGGGTGGAAACTAATCAAGGAGAGAAACAACTTAGAACTAAGGAGAAATTTCCTGACAGTTAGAACAATTAATCAGTGGAACAACTTGCCTCCAGAAGTTGTGAATGCTCCAACACTGGAAGTTTTTAAGAAGATGTTGGATAACCATTTGTCTGAAGTGGTGTAGGATTTCCTGCCTAAGCAGAGGGTTGGACTAGAAGACCTCCAAGGTCCCTTCCAACTCTGTTATTATATTATATTATCTTGAACTCTTTCTCTCAGCCTGATTATCTTAAGGACAAATAGCCAATATCAGCAGGGGAATGGGAAATAAAATCTAACACATCTAAAAGTCCCTGGATTGAGAAAAATTGCTCTAACCCAATGAGAAGAAGAAGAAGAAAAAAAACCTATCAACTTTCCCAAATCTCCAACATGACCCTTTTAAGTAAGGTTATCTTGAAACAGTCCAAATTCTTTAGCCTTTCCTTAGAGGGAGGATACTCTTAATAATTTCTTACTACTTTCTCCACCATGTTCAGCTCTACAGAATCTTGTTTAAAATAGGGTAACCATTAACATCCTAGACACCATATAGTATGTGTTTATAGAATATAGCATATATTTAGAGAGTTCACTTTTGTTTGATTTTAAGTGCTAGCTTTGCAACTGGGAAACTGGATTTTATATTACTTTCGTACTTTTCCCTAATCACATTGTATTGTTTGCACTGATTTATTCTGGGTTTTGAATGTTTAGAAATAGCCAGTGTTTCTTGTATTTTTGGCAACTATCTAAAGGAGAAGGAAACACATGGCATGATATAATGGAATTACCATACTCAATATTTCAATCTCTTTCCTCGTGGTCCACAGCAAGGAATTTGCCTTTTATTCTATGATTAATCACCACAACTTTTTACATCTTGGGAACACTCTGGAAATCATGGCAGCTATTTTATGAGGGGAAACATTTCTCTAGCCATTATTTTGTATGTAAGATCTTAAACTTTCCTTCTCACTTGGCGTGTTCTAACTATTGCATTTAGAAGCGCAATATCACTATGTCACACCAGTCTAGGATCCTTTCCAAGGTGAAATTCTTATTCTGTCACATAAGAATGTATTTTCATAATTCTGTTTAAACTCTTCTGAATGTGACTTAGAATATGATAGCTGTTCCTTGCTTTTTTCACACAATAAGGAACCGAACGCCATTTCCCACATAATAGCTAAATAAGTTGGCATATTAGCATTTTACCATAATAACCAAGGCACTTGAACCTTTCTAAAAATTTAACATATCCTTTTTCAAAGAAACGAACTAGACTGTTCTTCAAGAAAGGCTATGGCTGCTGTAATAAATGCACTTGACTGTAAAGTATTGTAAGATTCTTCATGGTTTTCACTGCAGAAAATTGATGCTGTTATTAACATAACAATTGAATTCATCCATTTCACTAAGATATGAAGTTCAGGTGCTTTGGTAGAGGTGGGGAACCATGGCCTCTTTATGACTTATGAACTTCAACTCCCAGAATTCCTGAACCAGCATGGCTGACTCAGGAATTCTGGGAGTTGAATCCATAAGTCATAAAAGGGCCATCGTTCCACACTGCTGTGCTATGGGAATCTTGCTCTGACTGATTTAATGAACCATGCCTACACATGGCTTGGCTGCACAAGCAAAGGTTACACAAAATTGATGTGTGACCATAGTTACAAATCATGGTTATACTCATCCTGTTGTGGCTTATCAAACAAACTATGGTTATATGTAATATGAATCCTTTTATTTATGATTATTTATACATTAGTTTGATATTCAGTTACAAGACTTTCATTTGATGACAAGGAATTTTGAAGGAACATTAGAACGAAAAGAAGACAGACAAATAAATGATTCATAAGGCAGAATCTTGGATTAGAATTTTGCTGGTGGATCTACATCTCAAATACCTGTCTTCATGCTTGTGCACAGAATACATGTGCATGCTTCCTTTCCTTCCTCTCTGACAAAGAGCCAGGACAGTGTAGTTGACAGATTGACTGACTAGCTATATGTCCCAGAATCTCTGCAGGTGGTGATGACACTGATGGATAGTGATGGATGACTATGACACAGCTCCACCCTTCCCACTTAACCATGTGCATGACAGAAGGTCCCCCAGGCCAGGACTGGCTATTCTAACAATGCCCACAAACAGGCATTCAGATGTGTAAAAAAGCAATGCCTTTGGCTCCAGCAGTGATTGGGCCTACCGATTTGGGGCCCTTTAATGAGTTGCTAATGTGAAAATAATTTTCTTTTTGGACTTTGGAGTTGCGGGAATAAAGACAGATGGAGCAACGCCATAGAATTGATAATGGCTTGGCCAAAGGCTAAGAGTCAGGAAATGCAGTTTAAGGGAGGTGGAATTCTATCACTGTCAAGAGCTGCCAAATCCTTACCCACAGTTTTGAATGCTCCGTAAAATAACTTTCAAAAACCTATTTATATCTACAGTATCTATCTATATCTATCTATCTATCTATCTATCTATCTATCTATCTATCTATCTATCTATCTATGATCTATGATATCTATCTATCATCTCTCTATCTATCATCTCTCTCTCTGTCTCTCTCTCTCTTCTCTTTAAATTTCACATTTTTAATTTATTGTAGAAAATATGAACCAATTCAGGATGAGAACAGATAAAGAAGCAACAATCCCCAATGTTTTATTTTTAACACCATATGTTTTCAAGACAAGACATAAGAATGAATGAGAGGAAAGATCATTTCAAGAACTGTTTAGCAGAAACAACACAAATAGCATTAAGTGGGAAAATTATATTTGCTTGCCAACTAAGTGTCGCTAACAACTCTAAAATCTTGCCTTTTTAAAGGCTTTGATTTAAAATAGCAAGTGTAAGTAAGTGTGTCTCTGGGTGGATATGTGGGCATGTTTGTATGTGTGTGTGTATTCTGTAAAGACTTTTGTTGCACTTATACATCTAAAATCTGCAGGTAAAACTTCAAAGGGGAGAAAATGAGGTGATTTTTGTTGCATCCTCAAAGCCACACTGGCGTTCAGGCACGCACGCTAACGTGGAAGCATCTCCTATTGGCTGAGCCGTGAAAGCTCAGCTGGCGGGAGAATAAACCAGTGCCATTGGCTAAGCCATTTGACAGCTGCTATATAAATAGCTGCCTGACAGAAAGTTGTTGTTGCAGGTTCCGGAGTTGCTTGTTGCAGTTTGCATGTTAGCAGTTTACCCTATTAAAAGGGATTTACTTGAAACCTATCTCGCCTCAGTTCTTATCCACCCTGGTTCTCCCGAACAGAACACTGGTGACGAGGGTGGGATAAGAACTGATTGAGCTGAGGAGACGGAACGAGCTAAGTCACTGATATTGAGCTGATGCACTTTTGAGCTGAACGCTGCCTTGGTCAAGGCAACAATACTCCATGTGATTTAAGGGCCAAGCTCTGAATCCGCCTGTCCTTTTAAGGATGGCTTCACCGGCAACCTTTGCGCCATTCAATCCGGCAACTGAGACCTGGGAATCGTACGTGGAATGCTTCAAGTGCTTCCTTCAGGCAAATAACTACACTGAGCTGTCCAGCGACCGAAAGCGAGCTCATTTTCTAAATTCGTGTGGTCCTGAGATATTCGCGATGGCCAGAGCTCTAGTGGCCCCTCAGCCAGTCTACACCGTGCCCTGGGATACCCTGCTAGGCAAATTGCAGGGCCATTACACGCCAGCTCCGTCTCGCATAGTTCGGCGGTTTGCATTCCGTCAATGGAACCAGATGGAGGGAGAGTCTATTAACCAATATATGGCTTCCCTCAGAACCGCTGCAATCTATTGTGAGTTCCGAGATCTGGACGACTCTCTCCTCGAGCAACTGGTGTGTGGCATGAGGGACATGCATGTGCAACGTTGCCTGTTAGCCAAGAAGGACATCAGCCTCCAGTCAGCCCTGGAAGAAGCATGTGCATCTGAAATGTCAAACAAATCAACGGCCGAAATGCAAAAGTCCCAAAATCTAACCACCTCTAGTCGAACCGTAGCAGTTCACCATGACGATGTGGTCCCAGACAATGTGACAGACAACGAGGACAATGTAAGTCACCTCAAGTCATCACCGAAGAACAAGCGGACTACAGGAAAAAAAATTTCTGAAACACCTTGCATGGGATGCGGCGAAAACCACCACAGATCGTCCTGCAGATTTAAAGCCGCTATTTGCCATAGGTGTGGGAAAAAAGGACATCTGGCTAAGGTGTATCGTGCCTCCCTGCAAGACATTAATCGTCCAGCCACTCCTCCTCCATCCAGAGGGTATTGCAGAGGATCAGCCAACCCAAGAGAAGATTGCTTTACAATCTCCCGTGATCGCAGCCAGGCTGAAGTGTCAATCAGTCACTCCACCTTGGGCACAAGCAACAAGATCTACCTATCTGTCAAATTAGAGGGAGCATCCTGCCGAATGGAAGTGGACACAGGCTCCTCTAAATCCATCATAGCGTGGAACACTTTAAAGAAACTGGTGCCAACCATGTCTAAAAGTCACCTGAATGCCTGCAACGTCAGACTCCGTGATTACCAAGGGAATCATATTTCCATCCTAGGGTGGGGACAATTCCTGGTCAAGAGAAGTAACTTCTCAGGCCGCCTTCCACTAATCGTGGTGAATGGCAACCTTCCTAGTTTGCTAGGGTTGGACTGGTTTGACTCGTTGGACTCAGCATTGCTGGCATCCACTCTACCACCTCAGATGATTTTGATGCATTGACCAAAGAATTTGCAGATGTCTTTGATGACACCTTAGGTAAATATATGGGGAACCCTATTTCCTTTAATTTAGACCCCCAAGTTGCCCCTATCCGACTTAAGCCTAGATGTGTACCTTTTGCCCTTCGTCCTAAGGTGGACCAAGAGTTAGATAAATTAATAGCCCAGGGCATCCTTGAGCCCATTGATCATGCTAGATGGTAAATGCCTATCGTTATTCCCATCAAGCCTGATGGCTCTGTACGCATCTGTGCTGACTACAAATGCATGCTCAACTGTGCATTGCAGGCAAACCCCTACCCTGTCCCTGTAGTCCAGCACCTACTTCATTCTCTAGGCCAGGGCACTATTTTTGCTAAGTTGGATATGGCACAGGCTTACCAGCAACTCCCTGTAGACGATGCCACAGCAGAGGCTCAAACCATCATCACTCACAGGGGAGCATTTAAATGCCGCTGCCTCCAATTTGGAGTTAGTGTGGCCCCTGGCCTGTTTCAAAGCCTTATGGAGCGACTGCTACAGGGTATTCCTGGCGTCATTCCTTATTTTGATGACATTCTAATTTCAGCCACTAGCCAAGCAGACCTTATCGAATGACTACGAACAGTCCTTACCCGTTTCCAACAATCTGGCCTCAAACTAAAAAAGTCAAAATGTAAATTCGGGGTGCCCAGCGTAAAATTTCTGGGATTCCTCATAGACTCCACCGGCCTGCACCCTACGTCTTCTAAGGTAGAAGCCATAAAAAAGGCACCAGCCCCCACTTGCAAAAGTGAACTGCAAGCCTTTCTAGGGCTACTAAATTTTTATAGTGTTTTCTTACCACATAAAGCCTCAGTGACTGAACCACTCCACAGGCTGTTAGATAGCAAAACACCCTGGTCATGGGGGGGGGGGAAGAGGCCAACGCTTTTACAGCAGTAAAGAACCTGCTAACCTCTGATGCTGTGCTAGTGCAATACAGCGACAGCATTCCCCTCACCTTAGCATGCGATGCCTCACCCTATGGCATTGGGGCTGTTCTGAGCCACAAACTGCCCAATGGGACTGAAGCCCCAATTGCCTATTTTTCTAGAACCCTATCTTCTACAGAAAGGAATTACAGCCAAATAGATAAAGAGGCACTGGCAGCTGTATCAGCTGTTAAACATTTCCATGATTACATTTACGGCCGTTTCTTTCAACTAATAACAGATCACAAGCCTCTCTTGGGTCTGTTAGCTGGTGACCGGCAAACCCCACAAATCATATCCCCCCTGCATGTCCAGATGGACTGTATTCCTGGCGGTGTACAATTACCAACTAGTCTATCACCCCGGAAAAGAACTAGAAAATGCTGATGGCCTCAGCCACTGCCCGCTCCCAGTCGTGGTCCAAGATCCAGCCCCAGCAGTCTCTGTCTTGTTGATAGAAGAATTCAGGGCCCCCATAATGGCAGCAGATATTGCAAAATACTCAGCTAGGGATCACGTACTCGCACGAATAGAATAGAATAGAATAGAATAGAATAGAATAGAATAGAATAGAATAGAATAGAATAGAATAGAATAGAATAGAATAGAATAGAATAGAATAGAATAGAATAGAATAGAATTTTCTTTTATTGGCCAAGTGTGTTTGGACACACAAGTCTTGGTGCATATGCTCTCAGTGTACATAAAAGAAAAGATAAGTTCGTCAAGAATCATAAGGTACAACACTTAATGATAGTCCGGGTACAAATAAGCAATCAAATAGTAGGAACCAGTCAATATAAATTGTAAGGATGCAAGCAACAAAGTTACAGTCATACAGTCATTTGTGGGAGGAGATGGGTGATGGGAACGATGAGAAGATTAATAGTAGTGCAGACTTAGTAAATAGTTTGACAGTGTTGAGGGAATTATTTGTTAACAGAGTGATGGCGTTCGGGGAAAAACTGTTTTTTGGCTCGTGCAGTATACAGGTCCTCAATGGAAGGCAGGTTGGTAGCAATTGTTTCTTCTGCAGTTCTAATTATCCTCTGAAGTCTGTGTCTGTCTTGTTGGGTTGCAGAGCCAAACCAGACAGTTATAGAGGTGCAGATGACAGACTCAATAATTCCTCTGTAGAACTGTATCAGCAGCTCCTTGGGCAGTTTGAGCTTTCTGAGTGGGTGCAGAAAGAACATTCTTTGTTGTGCTTTTTTGATGACGTTTTTGATGTTAGGTGTCCATTTTAGATCTGTACTGGACTGGGTGCGAAGGGGGTGGCCGCAAGCACAAGTATCCATTGAATTCCTACCCTATAAGATGAGACAGCACGAGCTGTCCATTTTGAAGGGCTGCTTATTGTGGATAAGCAGGGTAGTGGTCCCTCCCAAACTACGAACGCCGATTTTACAATGCCTGCTTGAGGGTCATCCTGGCATAGTCAGAATGAAGGCATTAGGACGCAGTTATGTTTGATAGCCAAAACTGGGCCAGGCAATCTCTGACTGGGTTGTGGGATGCCAGCGCTGTCAACAGTCCTGCCCAGCATCACCAGCAGCCCCAATCAGAGAGTGGGAGACCCCCAAAGCCCCGTGGTCTCGGATCCATATAGACTACACTGGGCCATTCCAGGGGCAGACCTTTTTGATGGTGGTTGATGCCTATTCCAAATGGGTGGAAATAGCTCTTATGGCATCAACCACATCCGAAGCCGTAATTAGAACTTTACAGAAATTGTTTGCCACCCACGGGCTGCCCGATGTATTGGTCTTGGATAACGGCCCACAATTCACCTCGGCCACATTCCAGGTGTTCCTCACGGGGCATGGAATTCGGCATGCCCAGGTGACTTCTTTTCACCCTGCCAGTAATGGTATGGTAGAACGTGCGGTCCGGTCAGCTAAGGACGTTTTGGCCAAACTCGGGCCAGGGGACTGGCAGGAGAAAATTGCTAAATACCTCCTGGCACAATACACAACTCCATGCCCATCAACCAATCGCAGCCCTGCCGAGTTACTGATGGGCCGATGACTCCAGATGGCTCTGGACAGGCTGCATCCAAGTTACTCATCAGATACCCCCCCCTGGATTCGACCAGCCGGGTCAGAACTTTCAAAATAGGAGATGGGGTATATGTTCGGAACTACGGGGGGAAACCCCGGTGGCTACCAGGACACATAACCCTTGTAACTGGACCCTGTTCTTATAGGGTCCAGCTCAAAGTCGGAAGGAACTGGCGTCACCACCCTGATCAGCTTCGAGGGCGACCGTTCACCTACATCTCACAACCAGACTGGCCCCCACCCAATCTAATTACCAATGCGGCCTCCACCAACTTTTTTCCATGAAACAACTCTAATGCTCCTTCCCGTACAATGGTCTCGCCACCAGACTCACCTGCTGAAACGCGCCTTCTTCCTACAGTGGATCCGCCCGATGAGAGTTCCTCACAGTCGCCGGGAGTTCCACAGATGCAGGCACATCCTCCTCCTCCTTCTGAGGTCGCTCCTGAACTGTGTCGATCTGGGCGGAGCCACCGGTCTCCCGCGTATTTACAAGATTATGCATGCGCCATCCAGGAGGGAAAAGGTGTTGCATCCTCAAAGCCACACTGGCGTTCAGGCACACACACTAACGTGGAAGCATCTCCTATTGGCTGAGCCGTGACAGCTCAGCCAGCGGGAGAATAAACCAGCGCCATTGGCTAAGCCGTTTGACAGCTGCTATATAAATAGCTGCCTGACAGAAAGTTGTTGTTGCCAGTTCCAGAGTTGCTTGTTGCAGTTTGCATGTTAGCAGTTTACCCTATTAAAAGGGATTTACTTGAAACCCGTCTCGCCTCAATTCTTATCCACCCTGGTTCTCCCGAACAGAACATTTTTCAAAGTCCAAATTATTAATGAAGTATCCCAGCTTTCCGGTCCTCCAAATGTGTTGGATTATGTCAATGATCATGTTGGCAATGAATGATAGGACTTGTAATTAGAGAAGACTTGGCAAGGGCAACTGAAAAGAACTCAGCATATAAACCCTTCCAGAGTCTACTGTATGTATGTTAACTGACCTCCCTCCCACTCCCAATTATCCTATTTTGCTCTAACCATTGTATCATGACAGCAGAGTTTAGAATAAGTACTTCCATCATTCTCATGACCATTTCAGGTAGCAATAGCAATAGCACATAGACTTATATACCACTTTACAGTGCTTTACAGCCCTCTCTAAGCAGTTTACAGAGTCAGCATATTGCCCCCAACAATCTGGGTCCTCATTTTACCCACCTCGGAAGGATGGAAGGCTGAGTCAACCTTGAGCCTGGTAAGATTTGAACTGCCAAATTGCAGTCAGCTGGCAGTCAGCAGAAGTAGCCTGCAGTACTGCACTCTAACCACTGCGCCACCACAGCTCAGGTACCCATCTTAATGAAAAGTGGAGGCAATGGTAGTGCAACATGTTACAACTATAATACAAAGAAGTCATAAGACACCGATTATCCCTAGGTATTACTGGTTCTGCCTTCAATATTTCAGTTAGGGTCTATTAGAGAGATAGAAAGAGTAAAACAGTCTCTCTCTTTCCACAAGCTGATTCACATGACTTATAGTGAAGGGCATTATATGTAAGTTATATAAATATGTATTAGTACTTCATATTTATATAGTCAATGAACAAAAAGTTTTATAGCCTAATTTGTTCAATGTCACTATAATTACCAGTATAATCCAATAATGACAGTGTAGATGTTTAAATAACAGTAGTTCTCCTAGCACCATCTAATCACTTTTGAGCTGATTGGCATCTCCCCCAAGAATTTCCCAGTGTCCGGATCACACTAAGAGGTTTAGTCTGGCAGTATAATGCTAGTTGGATCCCCAAAGGATGTCTATACTTCCTCCAAATTATTGCATTTCTGTTACTTTATTTTTGGTGCCAGTATATGAGCTTGGGCCCCAAATTGGTTGTGAATCCTAATGCTACATTATACGCCAGCTCTAATGTTAGTATACTGTAGCATACAGCGGTGAAATCTACTTATCTTCCCTACTGGTTCGGAAGCACGCGCTTTGCGCATGCTTTTTCACCCTCTGCGCATGCGCAGAACGCTTTGCACATGCGCAGAGGGTTAAAAAAAGAAAATGGCGACATCTGGGTGGGTGGGTGGAGCCTCACACTGCCGCCGCTACCAGTTCTCTGAACCACCGGCAGCCGCCGCTACCGGTACGCCCAGACCGGGCTGAACCGGTAGCATTTCACCCCTGGTAGCATAGCATTCTGTCTATATGAGGGTTTAGGAAAGGAGTTTCCGTGAAAAGAATCTATATGTGTGCATTAGAATACAGTCTCTGTGCTACTCGGTAAATATCAAGTTAATCAAAATATTTCTCCCATGGACTTCCATAGTATCCATTGTAATAGATAGAGAAATGACGTGGATTATTCTGACTGAACTTCCTAACACTTCCCTGTTGTGCCATTTCTATTCCTATTCTCTCTGTGTATGGTGACTACATTTGGCAAAAGGACCATGCATGGTCATTTCAAAGAATAACGTTAAGGTATGCACCATAGATTTCAACATTTTCTGGCTATGTGGGAAAAGGTGTAGAACTGTACGTAATCTGATTTGGAAAATTAAACAAAACCCACTGTTTACCTATGGAAACCCATCACTGAAAGAGGAAATCAGGTGCAGCTGTTCCATACTGAAAACAGTACTGCACTATGATTTATTGCATCTTCTGGTGTCACTCAGGTATTACTGTCTCAATATGACAATAATAAAGAAAAGGTTTATATAGATTCACTGGTGACTGAGTGACATTGTGTAGTCACTAGGGATGAAACAGCCTGCATTGTAAAACAACCCAGTTCTTCTTCAAGAGGCTTAAAGAAAGTTATAATTCATTTTCACTTAGCATATTTGTACCCAATGGGGCAATGAATTATCTATCAAAATTAACACACTTCAGTAGTATTTTGCTTATTTTTATTGCTTATTAGGCTTGTCTTCAGTGCTCACTTGACAGAGGAAGTAGAAATCACAATGAAATAAATTGAAAATGTGGGGTAGGCCCTTTCCACCACAATGCTGGATAACCCTGTTTTATTAAAATATATGACAGAATCATGCTTTTGCTTTCCTTTAGTTGCTAATCCCCAGAGAGAGACTGTCTACAAAGCGACAACATCTGGTGTCCATTATTTCACCGGATCTGTTGTGATTAGTCCATATGATCAGTCTGGTCAATTGGTGTGAGTGTGCAGCAGTCTCTTCCACCCGTCCACTCGAGCTGTCACTTCTGCTTTGGGAGGCTTGCTAATTTACTCTTGCAATTTCCAGTATTTGTTAGATTTCCACAAGGAAATCTCAGAGACTTCCAGGGCCATCGACTGTGCGGCTTCCAACAGAAAGCTATCCCCAACAATAGAATGGAAGTTTTATCAATTAACTCAAACAGCTCTGTTGAAACTGTCTCCAGACGTTGTTCCGTTTCAATTAGAGGCAAATTTATGAAATGCTCTGGATTTTTGTTTTGTTTCCTCCGCCCCCCTCCCCAAAACACCAGAACAAAACTAGTCAGGAAAGGCTAGTCAGTCAGAAAATGCTGACTCATACCGGGAAACTAAGGCAAGTGTTCCCGTTTTGATCAATACAGTCAGATTCTGCTCTCTTCCACTCCACTTACTTTTCTAAGATTGCCCAACCAACAAAATGAATTATTTGAAATCTAAAGAAAATGTGTGAGTTGAAGGCAGATAGACTCAGTACAGGTAGTCCTTGACTTACAACGGTTCATTCAGTGACCATTCAAAGTTACAATGGCACTGCAAAAAGAGACCTATGATCGTTTTTCACACTTACGACCAATGCAGCATTCCCATGGTCATGTGATCAAAATTCAGATGCTTGGCAATTGACTCATATTTATGACGGTTGCAGTGTCCCGGAGTCATGGGATCACCTTTTGTGACCTTCTGACAATGGGGAAGCCTGATTCACTTAACAACCATGTTACTAATTTAACAACTGCGGTGATTTTCTTAACAATTGTGACAAAAAAGGTCATAAGATGGGGCAAAACTCGCTTAACAAATGTCTTGCTTAACAACAGAAATTTGGGGCTCAGTTGTGGTCATAGGTCGAGGACTACCTGTACTTCACGTTTTCGTTTTTAGACTGTGTAAGTCTTGATTAGGGCCTGCCCAAGATATTTTTTGGTCAAATAAGGCATAATGACTAATGATTCCTTCTTCCCCAAATGAAGATATATCATAACTACTGCTGGGCTGCATTAGAGCAGCACCTGAGAACAACAACTTATAAGTATCTCTCAACTGAAAGTACAATAATAAATTGAATAACAAGGTGCTGCTACTTCATCCCGTTTTTGGGCTCACCCCTGATTGTAATTGATCTCCACACAGCTTGGCATCAACCATGCCTACTCTACTTATAATAAGAGTGATTTTATTTAGAACATATGCTGCTTGTAGATTGTAAGAGGAAAATGAATGTCTGAATTGGACCCGAAAGGTGTTGAAATTGTTTTAACCAATAATATAAAATGGAAAGTTATTTACCTTGACTTGTTTAAATCCTTGATTTTTCCCCCTATGAATTCCTTCTCTTGAATTCTTTTTCTTGCAGACTTAAAAGGCTTCATGTTTCCTGTTAGTGCTTCTTTTCCTGAATCCCAGGATCCCAATACAAATATGGAAACACATCACGATGAGAATGATCCATCTGATAAACAGAACACATGCATAACTACTCTCTGAGAAGTTGTGTCAGAGTCCTGCCACTAGAACAGTGTAATATTTTTTAAAAAAACAGTTATGAAAAATGATTTCTTGATTTCTCGATCAAGTCTTTGGTGCCGATTTAAATTAAATTAAAGATAAGCAAGTTGGTGTTCTTCAGATCTGAATGGATGATGCCTGAACTCTTAAAACCTCTGGAAAATATATATTGTCTATGACTGATCTACAGTAAATGCTCTTCTGTTCTGGGATAATCATTAAATGACCTGCTTTAAAATTTTCAGGACATCTGAATTAACAGGGAGTGACATTCAGATCCTGCCTCCATCATATGGATTTCTTTTTCAAAAGCTAATTTAGGGAGATAACGGATGACCTAATGCACCTATTCAGCCAGATTTTTTGACAGTTCTACTTACAGTTTCCTCATGCTAAAATATGCTTGGCTATGCAATGAAGCAATAGCACTAAGTCTTCTTGTAACTGCTGCAACGATAGGTACGTTGAAAGAATGAATGTCACACAAGGAGATTAGGCGCATGGCGCCTCTAGGCCTCAAAGTTTCCATATCATGGAAATCAACACAAGGTCTGGAACTGAGAATGGGTTTGAGCTTAAAATGAGCTACTTAAGATTCCATCAAATTTGGATGCATAGAAAATGTATACTGAAGAAAGGAAGAAGTGAACTGGCAACCTTCCGCCATTTGGAAAACACGCCACAGAGAGTATGTAGAGTAAGCTCACTAGATGTGGAAGATTTCTTCAGAAATAGAATAAACATTCAAAAGAGAAAGAAAGAAAGAAAGAAAGAAAGAAAGAAAGAAAGAAAGAAAGAAAGAAAGAGAAAGAAAGGAAAAAAAAACCCCAAAAGGTCTATTTGACCTATAGTTTGGTCAGACCTTAACTATGAGGAGCTCAGCTGCACCAGGCTAATTTCCATAAGCATCATGTGGTGTTACAGAAACCACATTTTGCCAAGCTGTCAACTGTACAGGCTTCTCTTTGCTAAACAGACTCCCATTAATACTGTCTGCACAATTTGTCAGTTAAATGAGGTACAAGAGGGACGCTCTATTTGCCCCTAATTAGCTGTGCAGACTACCTTTGTCTGTTTGATTAAGTATTCACATTATCAATTTTGTTTAATCTGATTCATTTCACAGCCCTCCCCCGGGACTCAGCCCATACGGTTAACTAATTTCTGGTATCATCTCTCCTATCAGGCAGCAAGGAACTCCCACGGAACTCATTTTCTCGCCATAGATTCTCCCCAAATCTTCTGAGAAAGAGGAATCCAAATTCATCCACTTGATTGCAACCGGGTTCATCTGAACCATTGTAAAGCAGTCGTCCCCTCTGAGTTCCTAACCAATTGTATGCCGTTTGGTGCTTTCCTCTGAAGAGTTAAAGGGAAACCTCCCACCAGATGAGAAGTCTGTCTCCTGATTCATTTCACATTCAGTCTTTTCAGAATGATATCTTAATTGTGGGTTACACATTTACAAGGTCATATTTTTTTTAATCAACCAGTAGAATAAGATCCATTTTCCTATTGGCTAGGATGCTTTGAGTTATTGTCACAGATATAGGTATTCCTTAGTTTAGTTAGACTTAGTCTCTTTCATACTACTCTGGGTTATTGTCTTTTTATTTTTGGCATTCTATGGATTGTTCTTATCACATATGCTTCCAAAAATTACTATGAGTTGGGTGGCCTATAAATTTGGTAAATAAATAAATAAGGAAATAGTTAAATGTCTATAGAGATTCTCACTCATCCAGGTCATGGTTGTCCCAAAGGTGCTTTTTCAAGAGGCAACTGAACTTTCTGGTTTTTCTTTGAAGACGTTTCGCTTCTCATTCAAGAAGCTTCTTCAGCTCTGACCATCCCCACCATCCAGTCAGAGCTGAAGAAGCTTCTTGAATGAGAAGCGAAATATCTTCAAAGAAAAACCAGAAAGTCCAGTTGCCTCTTGAAAAAGCACCTTTGGGACAAGGAAATTAGTGCTCTGTCATCGTCACTGATTTTCAGACCATTTTCTGGTTCATACCCCAAATTGTCATAGTAATATTCAAAACCCAAAACATTTTGGAACCAGCAAGTTATTTAAAATCACTCTCTCTCATTGGCTGACCTGTCAAAGTGTTAATACTTAGCTTTTCTGCCATTAATTTTTTTGTTTGTGATTGGTCTTTTGCTTTCATTGGGGGATTTTTTTAAAAAAAATTCAGATACTATTTATTCATTTTTGTTTTATTAGTATATTGTGTTGTTCTAACTTATTTAGGGGTGTGAAGGGGGAGCTGTCCAGAAATCATTTTGGTGATGGATGATACAGAAATGTGACTAAGGAAATCAATAAATAAGCCAAAAGTGCCTGAAGGAAGAATTCAAATTTGTTCTGAAGTAGTTACATGATCCTTAGGACATAAACAGCTTAGAATCAACTTTTTTTTTATGAGTCTTTTTTCCCTTACATGAGCCTGTGTTTTACTAAGATTAAAGGTTCCACTAATTAATGCTCCAGTCATGAATGAAGAAGATATGAATTGGACCAAACAAAGCTCTGGACCAAATTGGACCAAACAAACCAAACTGTACTTCTCTCAGATGACCTTTAGCTACAGTGATGTGGTCTTTCTTTGAAAGAAGAAGAAAAAAGTTTTGGGCCACTCTGGAGATGCCAATCACAAATTCTGTTATATTTGGGATCCATCTGAAAGTGCTTATATGAGTATCTAAGTATGGAAACACAGATGGGCTGGGATTCCTATCCCTATGGAGGGAATCCTATGCATGTATAATTGTAATCATGTAGGGGCCGTGTAATGGATTTGAAGTGTATCAGCAGAGGATATGGTCAGCAAAAGACAGAGCTTGCCTGAACAGTTTTTCTATTTTTTTTTTTTTTGCTATTCATTTCAGTAAGGCTCTGGGAAGAAATCAGCCAGTGTAATTCTAGTTTTCGGTTGAAAAGGACTTATGTTTCATCCATCCCACAAAACATCTTCTTGGCACTACATATCTAGTGAGGAGGCTATCAGGAAAGACTCATCAGATGCCTTCCTCTTTATCAGAGGCATGAGAAATTTAGCAGCAAAGCAACTTGAACGGTCAATGAGCCATATGGAAAGCCTATGAAGACTACATGTGACCTGTGCATTGACTCTTATGTCCTTTAAGTAACAGCAGAAAGTTGTGGAAGAAGAAGTTTTGCCTATTAAGCAGAGGGATGATAATTAAATTAAGCAACAACCACCTTACCTTGGCTATTCCTCCTCCTCCAGTTTGGCCAACCTTTACTGGACCAGCCTCATTCCCAGACTGCAGTGATACATGGGCCAGTGGGGCCATGGGTGTAGAGAAAGGAGGCAGAGGAGGCAACAGCAGCAAGGACATATAGGTGAGTAGCCCGGGCCTACTGTTGGAGATTGTGAACTCTCCAGTCAACTAGAACCAGCAGTCTCTTCCCTAGAGGAAAATCAAGAATCTGACTAGCAATTCACAGGAAAAGAACCAAACTGACTAGATGTTTCCTAGAGTATGATCCCTAGAACTTCTCATTAGGCAAAGCCACGGAGGGAACAAGACTATTATATTAATATAAATAAGGATCTGAGGAAACTGCAGGAGCTAGAGCTTTAAGCTGGAGGAATATAAAAATTTGGGGATAACCATAAATGGTTCAGTGTCATCTCCTGGGTAGCAGCTGCCAGGGTGTAATGAAAAATAAACCTACAAAATAGTTTGCCACAATAGCTCTTGAAACAGGTTTCAATATTTTCAGGAACAAAATAAAACTACCGGTAAATCTGATGGTAAAGTGGTACTTTGGTGTGACATGGAAAAAAACCCAAGGAAAAAACTTCAGTCCAAAAAAAAAATATGTTAAATGTTTCATGTTGCTTTGAAGCAGTGCATTAAAAATACTTGATGATTATATTTCCTAATTCTAAAGTGGGCTTGAAGCTTAATCTGAACCAGCAATCTTCACAGGGGAGGATAAGAAGGATCAGGCAGTATGTCCAGTGAAAAGTTTCCAAAATTGTAATAATGGAAAGAGTAATTACTTCCATTAGTAAAATGATTTTGTAAGAGTATGATCCATGGGATTTGCTTTTAATTAGTGGGGTTTCTTTAGGTTTCTATGTGCTGTTTATTATTTATTTGTTGTTAAAATTTTAATAAATAGGCAAGCACTTGTTTAATAGGAATCAATAGTGATTGCTACTCAAATTATAGCCTCAGTAAGGTTCAAGTCCTTATTGATTTTCACTGAGATATAGCAAGGTGAAAGAAGTCAGCAATGAAGAACTCTTGCAAAAGATCCACTAAATCCTCTTCAATAGATCTTGTAATTTAAACATTTTTCATTCAGTTTCATCTTGTGATGAAGTTGAATGGGTTAACTATGGAACTTGCGTGAGTTTGAGTCTACAATTTATTTTGTGTCGTATTTACAACACTTCCATTGCTAGGAATCAGTGCAATGTAGCAAAAGTGTTCTTTAGAGGACTAAGAGCAGAGGTGGGTTTCTCCCGGTTCGCACCGGTTCTATAGAACCGGTAGCAAACCACTGGTGATGTCACGGATCCAGTTCTGTTGGTGCCGGTCTGTGGACACCGCCATCTTTTTTTTGGAATTTTTTTGGGGGGGATTTTTTTTTCCTTTGGAATTTTTTACTATTTTTTTTCTTCTGCGCATGCGCAGAAGCCGAGTCCCTGGCACTGCGCATGCGCCGCCATCTTGTTTTCAGCTTTTTTTGGATTTTTTTTGGGAATTTTTGCCACTGCGCATGCGCGCATGCACAAATGAGCATGTGCCCACGTGGCCATGCGGCGCGCAAAGCGTGTGCAGCCACGCGGCGCGGGAGGAAGTGAACCAGCAGTGAGGTAAGTTAGAACCCACCCCTGACTAAGAGGCATAAAAAAGAGATTGATTTCTGTTACAATTCATTAAAATATGATTTCTTTTATTTAAGCAGTACACAGTCTTTAAGGGAGTCGAAAAGGGATAGAAAATTTTAATTTCCCTTGATGTATTTGTTCCTTTCAACTCCTTCATTGTGGCTTCCTGAGAATCTATAATCATTACACAAAATCCATCTAATAAAAGTTGAGTAAAATCAGGATTTTAAAATCAAAACAAAGGGACAATAATTTTATAGAACTGAAGAATGGCTTTTCCTACCTTGGTCCCTCCAGCTTTATTGGGCTGTAACAACTGTGCTGCTTGGAGTGATGGAAGTCATAATCCAGCACTTGTAGTAGAACAAGACCAGGGTTGGATTCCAACTTACCTCGCTGCCGGTTTGCTCCCTCCCATGCCGTGTGGGCGCGTCTCGTGGGCACGCACGCAAAGCGCGCGCGCATATGCAAAAAAATCTGAAAAAAATTTAAATTTTTTTTTTAAAAAGCCCAAAACAAGATGGCGACTGCATGCACAGTGCTGGAACTCGGCTTCTGCACATGCTCAAAAGGAAAAAAAATTCAAAAAAAATTCAAAAAAAAAAATATGGCGGCGCCCACGGACCAGCACCGACCGAACCGGATCCGTGACATGATCGTGATGTCACCAGTGGGTTGCTACCGATTCAGGAGAACTGGTCTGAACCGGGAGGAACCCACCTCTGCTGAGTACCATGTTAGGAAACAGAAAAAAACAACAAAGATGATGAAGGGTGTGGTGATAAAAATTCCAAAAACTTTCAAAAAAAGATGGCAGCGCCCACGGACCAGCACCGACCGAACCGGATCGGTGATGTCATCATGACATCACCAGCGGGTCGCTACCGGTTCGGGAGAACCGGTCCGAACCAGGAGGAACCCACCCCTGAACAAGACCTCCAACATGGAATAATATGATTCAGATGCAATATTTTATAATAATGATTTCTAATTATTAGAATTAGAAGAAACTTCAGAAAAGTACATTACACTGCATAAGACAGCAAAGTAGTGGTGATGATCCAAAAACCCAGTGTAGCCAGTTTGTAGCCTTTAATATATTAATGGTTGCAATGAACTCTATTTAAATTTCTTTGATTTGGAGCATGCTCCAGTTGTGCATTGCTCATGGGCCATCCCTAGTCTGATAAACTTCAGACAACTGAAATGCCAGAGTTCAGATAGTCCTAGGAAGGTGCAGCATGCACTGACTGTGGGAATGCTTATACCGGTACATTAAAGAGAGAAAGGAAAAACATGGATCTGTGCATATTTTTCTATCCAAGTAATTTTCATAGTTTTATTCTCACATAAAAAATTTTTTTTTAAAGAAATGGTAAAATAAACACTGTTGGATGTGGGTGTACAGATGAATAAATTGGAAGAAAAATTGCACATATTGGCCACAATCCAACACAGAGTTAAATAGAACCCTGAAGATCACGTATATCAAAATAAGCCAATGGGATTCAATAGGACTTATGACACGGTGTGCATAATTGCACTAAGACTGTGCTGTTTTGAAATGGGCTTAAGTATGTTCAACCTGTCTTGGAATATGTGGTTATTGCATATTATATTGGCAAAGTGAAGCAAGAAATGCAAAAACGATAGATCTAGATTCAATATCACAGCTACTATGCTTGCAAAATTATTTACAGTGCAATCCTGGGCACGTTTGCTTAAAAATACATCCGATTCTGTTTGGCAGGGCTGAGTCCAGAATAAGTATCTGAGGGATTGGTTGGTTTACCTTCTTGCGTGATTAGAAGGCTGCTGATCTGCATTTGTTTCTTCCGCTCCATTTCTTCTTCTTGCAAGTGCTGATAAAAGGTCTCAGCCTCAGTCGCTGAGGATGGCAAGGTTGGCAGGTTGCCTTCTAGTTGTAGGTCTGAAGCCAAAAGTGAAAATGATGGGAGCGATGGGATGTTTCTTGGCTCAAGATCCCTTTCCCCTTCTGCTGAGCAATGTCACTAAAGGTTAACACGAGCCGAGTATATGTAGACTAAACTGCACAGAGAAAAAGGAAAGGAAAAAGGCTGGATAGGCAAGGATGTCTCATGTGGCAAATTGTGGAAATAGTTGTAGGACAAAATCCTAATTCCACGTTCAGTTTGAGTTTAGCTTGGAATCGGGGGTGGGGAAGAGAATGCCTTTACATCCATTTCAACCTTGCCGTTCTAATAGCTGTTTTTAATGCAATCTGTGTTAAAGTCACACAATGAGAGCTCAAAAAATCCCATCAGCTAGTTTGGCAGTATCCTCGTTCCTTTCATATCCCCCTCGCCAACAGTTTGAAACTGAGATGGCTAATTTTGTGCCTGACAAGAAAGGATGGATCATTTCCTTGGATGGCTGCTATCAGCAGACTCAGCGCTGGTACACTCTCCAAGGGAGTCCCCAAACTACAGGTTACTGGCAGACAGACAAACGCACTGACAGCCATTTGTGACCAACTATGAAACACCATCTGCTCAAGTTTGTGAGGTGGGGGTGGCGAAAGAACGTATGCAGCAAGCAATAGCACTGTGAGAAATGATTTTGCCTATGTTGACAGACACACAGCAGTGCACAGATAGCCTTAAAGAATAAACTCACATTGTTTTTGAAGGTTGCATATTTGGGGGGGGAGAGAGAGAGAGAGAGAGAGAGAGAGAGAGAGAGAGAGAGAGAGAGAGAGAGAGGGGAGGCGGGGGCGGGGGAGGGGGGGAGGGAGAGAGAGAGAGAGAGAGAGAGAGAGAGAGAGAGAGAGAGAGAGAGAGAGAGAGAGAGAGAGAGAGAGCATTACAGGACCCTTTTGCTCTTCTTTTAAAGCAAAAGGAAGAAGGTACTTAATCACAGGTTCTAGATTTTTGTGAATGATATCTGCACCCCATATGGAATTGGATAATAAATTGAAACTTTCTGTTCCACCATGATAAAATAAACTCTGAGTCAGAGAAAAATCTCAAATGCTAATGAGATAACAAAGCAGTGGTTTTCACATGTTGAGAATGCTTATTTTATAACAAAATTAATCAATATCTATATCTATACATCCATCGTATTAAGATATTTTTTGGTAACCCAGCATAAATCAGAAGGGGTAATTCTGTACAGATACCTTGCTGCTAACATAGTGACATTTCTAAACAACCAAACACCTCACATTGTTCATGGCTTTTGACATCTGGTTTTGGCGAACAAAATGTCTTTCTTTCTTTCTTCCCCAGATTTTGGAGAGTCCTGAATCTGAAAAAAAAATAGAGAGTAATACAGCAAATACTGTATTTCACTGGCAGCAACCTGAGTATTTTTCTATCAGGCTTCAGGTCAGGCACATCTTTTTCATCTTCGTTCTTCCAAAAACTCAAATCTGCATTTACTGATGTAACCATCAGCAGAAATGTCAAGGATTTGAGACACTTGGCATATATGCTTTATTTCACTCAAGAAAGAAATCATATGTGGGAAGAGAGGCCTGTTTCCGAACACAGAAATCAAACTCCATATGTTAGACCCAAGGATTAAACATTAACCTTTTCCTTCCTGCCTCATGGAGTTAACAGATTCCTAGCCATTCTTCTCCCTGCCGTAAGGCTGTAATGCAGCTATGCTGGCTGGAGAATTCTGGGAGTTGAAGTCCACAAGTCTTAAAGTTGCCAAGCTTGAAGTCCTCTGCTATAATGTATCTGCCCAAGATAGTTGCCAGCATTTATAGTTGTCTTCCCAGCTTCAGCTCTTGCATTCTCTGATTCCACCCCCCACCCCCCAAAAAGCAACTTCTTCCCCATGAGTCTGAGAGCAGGGGTGTTGAAGGAGAGGCAGCCTTGGTTTTTCAGGACACAATCACCTAACACACAAAAACCTCTTCATGATTTTTTCCTATTTATTAAGAAAGATAGGCAAGTATCCAAGTTTTATTTTTAAGCATGAAAAGGCCGGTATTGATAAACAAGCAGAGTGTCAAATCTCCCCCCACCCCCCACACTTCCCTTACAGGAAGTGGAAAGTGGCTGGGGTTTATTTATTTCTCTTTCAGTGTAGCTGAATAAATTATTTTCTCCTTGTAGTCTTTGAATGCAAAGCAATTTCTACCTCCCTGTCCCTCTTCTTGAAATTAAACAAGATGATTAATTTTTTTAGCTGGCTTCCTCTCTCTCACTGATCTGATCTTTCTTCAGCCTTGCCCAGAGCCATCTCTACCAAGGAGATATGTCCCTTGCAAAACTGGTTGAAATCACCACATGTTTGACCACAGCTAGTGTGGAATTATGGATTATGTAATGTATGGTACAAGTAAAATCCCTCAGTTAATTTGTTTGAAGTTATCTACCATAACTTGATTTCTCTCTTTGTGGAACCTTAGCATTATATTTCTTCTACTACAAAACTATCTGTGGGAGCCATTTCTTGGGCACTAATCAAATATATTACTGGTAGAGATAAATAAAATTTTTCCTTTTAGGACTGCAACATTGAGTTAAATAAATTAGTAAGGTAATAAATTCAAAATGCCTTTACTTGTAAACCATTTCTGTGACATTCAGTGTAATAGAATAAAATTAAACAATAACCAGAATAGATCATACTGTATAAAGAGTCCTCTGTATTAAGATTGAGAGACTAAAAGAATTTGAGATGTGTTAAAATAATGTATGCAGTCTGTGGATCAGGTTTCATAGCAGTGCAACAAGGTGCTTTTGTCTTTTTTAAAAAAAGTTTGAAGAAAAATGCAATGGTTAATTATTGTAATACAATAGTTTGCAAAAATTGTGGGCAGCAGGCCTTCCTTTCTTCTCAGTTGGTGCCTTGTAACACCATAAGGTCTAAAAACAAGTTAATTAGACCTTATTTTCCTTAAAAGTGTTGTTTTATAATATGCAGATTCATACAGATTTTATTGCTTGATTAATCAGCATACTGCTATTATTCATTGACTAATAGATATTTGAGTACAGCCCTGCTTCTTTATAATAGCATTAATGATGAATTTTTAAGTAGAGCAAATATTTTAAGTCCCATTGCCTGAAGTAGGAGAATTTAAGCATATGCTTCACTTTGCTCTTGAAAGCAAGAGGAGGTAAATTTACTTCAGTTTGGCTAGATTGTTGTCATGTTTCAAAGACAAAACTAACCCTGAGGTCATCTTGAAGTCCACCTTTTTAAAGAAACAAGGTATTTCCGTTACTCCCTGATAATGTAAACCCCATCTGTGAATTTTTCTCCTCAGAATTTTTGAACTTTTCTGGGTTACTTGAGTAGACTAGATGGAGAAAATTATCTGACAACGTTTGTAGAATGGGAAGGCTTATTTATTCAAAACAAAAAACAAAAAAACAAATAGCCTAGCTCATGCTTCTATTTTGGAATCTTGATGAAAATAAAAGAATATGAAAAGTCTGTGTTACTGCGTGAGCTATTATCCTAAGAAAATGGACACTTAAAATGACGAGTGTCATCCAAGCGATTTTTGTTCCATAAAGGGCATGTCTCATGTTTGGCAGAAAGGGTATCTTTCTTGCTCATTAGCTTAAAGAAGGCACATCGCCAATGACATATGCCATCTCTCCCTCCCTCCCTCCCGCTCTCTCACCAGAAAATTCACTCTCTTTGCTTTAGAGTCTTAATAATCCTGTGTCTTATGATTAAGTAATGAGAGCTGGCATCCAAAGTGTCTGAAGTTCAGCTGATCTTGCATTATTTTTGTAGGTCCTGGCAGACTGTTAAGGAGACTGCTGGCAAATAAAATATGCAGGCAAAAGGTAGCAGAGAAGTAATCCAGGTTTTTTCTTAGTTGTGCACATGACTACAGATGGGACCTTCAGGGCCCAGAACTTACTTACTTACCTACTTCCTTCCTTCCTTCCTTCCTTCCTTCCTTCCTTCCTTCCTTCCTTCCTTCCTTCCTTCCTTTCTTTCTTTTTTTTTTTTTTTTTTTCTTCCTTTCTTCCTTCTTCTTGTTTTTTT
>QLTV01002492.1:2087890-2104411 GCA_003457575.1 Thermophis baileyi
GGGCGGCCCCCAGGATGGGGTGAACGGCGCCGGCGGCGTGGGCCGGGTGGCCGGCGGCGTGGGCCACAGTCCCGCAGTGGAAGGCTGCGTGGTGGCCGCCGTAGATCTCGCCCACCAGCCTCTTCATCTCTTCCAGCGAGCTGGTGAGCATCAGGATGTAGTTGCGGGCCAGGAGGAGCGTGGCGATCTTGGAGAGCTTCCGCACCGACGGCCCGTGGGCGTAGGGCATCACCTCGCGGAGCCCGTCCATGGCCAGGTTGAGGTCGTGCATGCGCTTCCGCTCCCGCCCGTTGATCTTCAGCCGCAGCTGCTGGAGGTCCTGTTCCGAGAGCTGCTTCTTGATTTTGTACTTGCTGCTCTCGCCCGCCGCCCCTTTGGCGCCACTCCGGGAAAGGCTTTCGCCCGAGCCCTTCGGCCCCACTTCGTTCTGGGTGGAAGACACCGAATGGTGGTGGTGGTGATGGTGGTGGTGGTGGTGGTCCCTCAGGTACAGCTCTTCCATATCCGGAGAGGAAGCTCGGCTGGAGACGGAGCTGGAGTCAGAATTCATGGTCTGGGCCGGGGAGAAGGAAAGCGGGCCGGGAGAGGCTTCCCTGCTCGGGGAAGGAGGAGAGTCCACCCAAGGCAGCCGCCGCCGCAGTGTTACTTAACGCCTCTGTCCAGGAAAGAGGAGTCCGAAAAGGGGCCCGGCCGGCCGGGGATGCTGCTGCTGCTGCAGCCCTCCCTCTCCCTCTCCCTCTCCCTCTCCCTCTCCCTCTCCCTCTCCGGGAGACCCGACCGACGGCCGGACGCGCCTGGGCTTGATCTAAGCTCGCCACCGAAGGCGAGGGGCTTTTATAGGGTTGCGAGCAGTCGGGAGACAAAAGGAGCCCTCCTCTCGCGGAGGGGCTCCTTGCGATGACGCGCCGTTCTTTGGGGCGGTGCTCCTCAGGTTTATCCAGGACCCCCATTCGCGGGCATTGTGGGGCCGCCCCGGGTCCCCTCCGCCGCCTGCCCCGCGGGACTCGCGGAAGCCCCGCCCCGGCCGAGATTGACAGTCCTCGGAGCTTGGCCCGCTTGCCCTGCTTCCCCGACGCCGCTGGGAGATGCTTTGATGTCCGCTCCATCGGGCGAACTGGACCGTTTGGGTTTCGGAAAGGGAATCCGGGAGGCCGAAACCTGGGCAGAAAGGAGCCTCCCAAGGGAACGGTGTTCGGCTTCGCCAAACTCAAGCCCGCCAGCTGGATTCGGACAATTCTGCGGGTCTGGCCACTGGCCGAAGCTACTGGACTGGAGGCTTCCATCTGGCTTGCTGTCCTCGGCAACTTCGCTTCGGAGAAAGCGCCGCTGCTTAGGACGCGCGAGCAGAGACTTGCGCTGGCAAAATTCCCCTCCAGGCCTTGGGCATCCCAGAAAGATCCTGAGAAATTTTGGGGAGTCCGATTCCACCTCCCAAACCCCCAGCTAGATTTGCTGAAAGGTAAACGGATGCTGCTATCAGTGATGCGAGACTGGTCCATTATTATTATTATTATTATTATTATTATTTTGCCTTTATCTCACTAAGTAGCCTTGAAAATTCTTAGGGATTGAAGCGCTTGTCTCGATTCGCTCCGGCCGTAGTAGTCCAAGCGCTGCTTTTCCGTTGAACCGAACGAAGTTGCCTCCAGGGATTTCCAACGCAGGCAGGCTTAAGAGCAATTATTTATAGCAGATCACCGGTTTTAAAAAAATAATAATAACAACAGGGTTGCTTGGGTTGACAATATCAGAAGGTAGGCCGTTTTTCTTGAATAACTCTTTTTCGCAGAATTTTCTTTTCCCCCATCTGTCTCCCATGTTCCACCGCTAAATTTAACCAGCTTTTTCCAAAGCCTCTTTTTACCATATGCTACGCGTGCCCCTCCCTTGCGTATCGGGAAGCGATAAATAAAGGCGTGAACTGGCCGTGTGGGAGGAGAGGAAAGAACAGCAGCTGCATTTCCCCCCCCCCTTTTTTTTAAACGTTTCTGGGTGGAATACTTTTTAAGTAGCCAGTTTCCTCCCATACCGTTGGAAATTTTCTATGTGGGAATTTCTTTGCATCTTTCTTGATCTACGCCCTGTCCTTATTTTTTATTTTTTTTTAAACCCAGTCTCTGAAAAGGAACGGATAATCCCGTTCTTTCTAGTTAGGATGTTAAGCAGAACCTTGACAGGTCCATATTAAAAAGCTAGCGCGATCAGTGGATTCCAGCAGAATTACTTCGGCCACGTTCGCAGGCTCACTTGGAAGTAAGTTCATTTGATCTCGTGTTACTGATGTTTGGAGCGACGCGTGCAGGACTGCGCAGTTCCGTGTGTCGAGGCGTGCACGCCTTAATGACTCAGTAGTAAGACGCTGCTGACTGAGGACCGATTCGTTTCCAAATAAATATGTTTTCGGATCAGTGAACAAGCGTGAGAAAAACAGTCGGAGAACAAATGTTTCAGTGCCGTCCCCTCGCTTGTTTCCTTAAATGGCCGATGGCAAAATGGTTTCTTCCATTGGGTGAAATGCGAATCAATTATATAAAAAGGAAGTTCTCTTTGGGCAAGATTATGTATGTACAGATGTATGAACGCCAAGTGGGGGGAAAAAAAACTCACTTCGTCAAAGGCGGCAATATTTTACCCCCTTAGCGATTTCGCCTCTCTTTCGCCTAAAAATTGATACTGCAGTTTAAAAACACAAGAGAGTTATCCCGGTTCTAAACGCGTTTCCTCGAAAGTTAATCGATAGGTTCCAAGTTGTTTACATCCAAACTCTTGGTCTACTATTGTTATCGGGAAGTGCCTACTAAACCCCTTGTTTAACCGCCCGACTTTCACTTTCCACCAAATAAGATGTAAAGTTGAACTGGAGCACTAAAACTCCTTCCGAATAAACCAGGTTACTCTTTCACTTTTAGTCCTATCCTTCCGAATAAACTAGGTTACTCTTTCAGTTTTAGTCCTATGCAGGTGTATTTGAAAATACACTCTCTGGGTGAATTCGAATTAGGTTTAACAAGCTAGGTTAAATCTTAGCTTGTGATAAATCTGACCATCAAGTTAAAGCCATAATATATTGGGGGGGTTGGGGGGGGGGTGGGAGAAGAGAAATCTAATCAAATGCTGTGTTTTTAGCAGGTTCTATGAACACAGTCAATGTTTCTGATGGTGCATTGCTGCCCAAGGAGGATGCGCAGAATCACAGATTGAAGGTATAGTCATGGGAGTAATGCAGGACTTTAGGCTTTATCCCAGCAACGTCCCCAAACAACCGCTGGGGAGAAGCAAGGCAATCCAGAGAGTAGCGGGGGGAGGGGGGGACTCAGTCTGAGGCTTTGCGCTCAGGTCGTGATCACAACTAAAACTGCTTAACCAGACCAGTTAAAGAGTTAGCAGGTCTACATTAGGCTGAACTTGCAAAGTGTTAAACCCCAAGGAGGTTTTCCCAGATAGATGGTGCACGTAGCGAAAGGCAGGCCATTCAGGTAAGTTATCGTGGCTAAACCAATACTTTAACTCGGCAATCAGGCTAGAAGTGTCCTATGAACGTCAGGATTCTTCCTCTGAGTCGGATGGGCCAGGGCCAGGGCCAGTGGAGGGAGATGGGGGCTCTGGAGTAGAGCTTTGCTTGAGAAGAAGGGAGGATCTCAGATATTCTCTTATCTTGCGGATATTTTTAGGAGTGGAAACTTAGCAGCCAGCCCGGAGATATTTGCCAAGCATCTGCAAAGATCTTTCTCTAGCACTTTTGCCTGGACTTCCTTTCAGCTGCACTCTTACGTCTGGATCTTGGGAACCCACGAATTTGGGATGAATTGAGGGAAAGGAAGAGCGCAGGAAAGATGCCCCTTAGTTGAATGCACGGGGGGCTCCGCAGATTGAACAGACTTGCGCGCTGAGACCTTAGATGTCTCCTGGTGGTTGCACGGTTGCTGAAGACAGGAAGGAGGTGCTAATTAATGCCAGTTTCCGAAAACAGCAAAATACACACAGGCTCACACTCCAGTCGATCTGGACTTCCGGCCAGCTCCATGCTGCGGGTTTTGGTGCCAACAATATGAAGGGGCTTGGCCATTGTCTCTAGCCCGTGATCCTAGAATTCCCTGGTGGCCTCCCATCCGGTTTAATCAGGCCAGACTTTGATTAGGTTCTCTGACCACACAACTTCTTAGCAACTCTCCCATTTCCCGCAGTGGTGGGATTCAAATTTTTTACTACCGGTTCTGTGGGCGTGGCTTGGTAGGCGTGGCGTGGCTTGGTGGGCGTGGCAGGGAAAGAATACTGTAAAATCTCCATTGCCACCCCACTCCAGGGGAAGGTTGCTGCAAAATCCCCATTTCCTCCCGATCAGCTGGGACTCGGGAGGCAGAGAATAGATGGGGGAGGGGCCAGTCAGAGGTGGTATTTACCGGTTCTCCGAACTACTCAAAATTTCCGCTACCGGTTCTCCAGAACTGGTCAGAACCTGCTGAATTCCACCTCTGATTTCCCGGACAACCCAGTTGCACTGTCTGAGAGACACCAGTGGAGTTGTACCGGCAGCACAATAAAAACTCATTTTGAAAGAAAAGGATGGTGGAAATATTTTATCAGGTTGTAAACAAGATCGGAGAGGTTGGTTCGATTTGGGGAATGACGAACCCGATCGACCTGCGAATTGCAAACCAGGACATTGATGCTGGTAGTAGGAGAGAGAGATGGGAGGGAACCGTGCATAGATCTTACTCGGAGCCAAAGGGGCTTGCTATTCAAGAGAGTCACGAAGGGAGAGGGGAGGGGAGGAAAGAGCTGGGGCGCTGGTCCCGTCGACAAGGACCCAGCTTGTAACGGAGGCTTAGAATTCCTAGCGACGGCGATCCTTGGAAAAAGCCGGCTCTGGAGCGAGTTGGTTCACTGCCGAGCGCGCAGAGGATCCGGCGTTTTGCAGGCCACCGCCGTTCCCCAAGGCCAGAAGGGACCGAGCGAGGCTTCTTTACTTGGCCTTGGAGGCAATTTCTAGGCAAGCGGCTTCTTGAGGTTCTTAATTCCCCATCCCTGCTTCCCCCTCCCCTCTTTACCTGCAAGGTGTTCAGAACAGAACACAAACTGGTAGGTCTGGAAAGACAGCCCCAAGCCCTGCGTGCCCCGTAGTCTTCTGCCCCGAGTTTGCCTTAACTTAAACCGATTCTTTTCCCCTTTAGTTTGAAACGAAGGGAATGAAGTCGGTCCTTCATTTGGTTCAGGATCTTGACGAAGGAAACGGGAGGGGATCATTTACCCCAGATGGAAGGCTTGGCCCCGTTGCCCAAAGGAACAATTGCTTTTTTCCCCTTCTTCTTCTTCTGGTTAGAGAAACCAGCCCCTTTCTGGCGTCCTGGCTAAAAAAACCAGGCTGGGAGGGGGAAGTGGGGGAACAGATGAGAGATAGGTAACTGTCTCTCCCTCTTCAAGCTAGTTTTAGTGGAAGAATCTGGGATTAGGCCTTCAGGATGAGCCCTGGCTTCAGCCTGAGCAACTATCAGTATTCCAATAAGTCATTGAACAAAGTAGTGAGGTGCACTGACTGGAGCATTGGTGGACTACATTGTAGCAATTTTGCCTTCCCTTTGTGACATGCGCACATTCTCCTCTCCAGCAACCCATCCATTTACACTGAAACAAACAAACAAACCGAAAATGACTTACCTGCAGGCTACTTCAGCTGACTGCTAGCTGCAGTTCAAGGCTCAAGGTTGACTCAGCCTTCCATCCTTCCGAGGTGGGTAAAATGAGGACCCAGATTGTTGGGGGCAATATGCTGACTCTGTGAACCGCTTAGAGAGGGCTGTAAAGCACTATGAAGCGGTATATAAGTTTAACTGCTATTGCTATTGCTATTACCAGAATTCAAGCTAGATTCACCATCTCGGAAGAGATTTACCATACTAGGTACTGATGAAAATGTTCTCTTTTTCCCTGTTTGCATTCCAAAGCCAATGGTCCCGCTGTGAGTGAATTAAAAACGGCAGGCTAGAGTGGTGCAATGGGAGCAGGTGGCCTTCTGGGTTTCAATAGACCCTCTTTGACTGTCCCAGGTTTAGGATCGCACTGTGCAAAGCACCCATTTCTTCCCCTTTTCCTGTGTTTCTACACTCCCCTTGTCTTCTTCATTTAAGATTGGCACAATTATAATTGTGCATGGCGCTTGGTTTCCTGAGTTTCTTTCATATCTGTCTCCTCCCTGTTTGTGACACCAACTTTTTTCTGGGTTTCTAACAAAGGAATAGGAAAAAAAAAGGAAGGTTTCTCGGGGTTTTATTTGGTGAAAAAAGAGAGGGTGTTTTCCACCACTTCAACAGTATTCTGGATGTAATTTTACCTTAAGATGCTGCTATCCAACCTTTCCTCATTGAACTATCCAGAGATAACAGTCCCTGTTGCTTATTTGCCAGTTTCCCTATTTTTGTCAATTTCAATTACTTTCTATGGAGGGAAAAGAGTGGTTTCTCAAAAGCTGCTCCATTTCAGATTCTAGGACTGGCCGGTTGCACAATCAGGATGGTTCTTTCTCCGTTCTATTTGGGCCTATCTCTGCTCTGATTTTTCTCCCTCCTTTATTTCTTATTACTTTAACTTCTTATTACCGTACTTTAAAGCCCAAGGTGGCATTTCCCGAAGGGAACAAATAGCCTAAAGAAGATAGACAAAATTATCCTGCTATGTCCCCCGGATGAACAGTTGCTGAAGGAAGTGCAGTGAAGCCAGGGGGGGGGGGAACCCTCCAACCAGTTAATGTGCTTATAATGCTTGGCGTGTTCACAAATTAGGGCATGCCATTTGGCTGTGGCTTGAAACAGAGGCAATAAAGGCAGGTTCAAGATTGACAGTGAGGACAGCAAATTGGATGCTGGCATTGTTTTGTGGCTGGATGGAGAGTGCTTGACTTCAGTAATGGAGAAGGGCCTTTGATTGGAGAGGGAGGGAGGGAGGGAGGGAGGGAGGGAGAGAGAGAGAGAGAGAGAGAGAGAGAGAGAGAGAGAGAGAGAGAGAGAGAGAGAGAGAGAGAGCAGATGTGGATTCTCATTAAAGATACCCAGATTGTAGCTCTGTATTCTGCCAGTCTGAACCTAGGGAGCAGCNAATTGGATGCTGGCAGGGTTTGGTGGGTGGATGGAGAGTGCGTGACTTCGGTAAGGGAGGGGGGGCGGGGGTGGGGGGGGGAGGGAGGGGGGGAGGGAGGGAGGGAGAGAGAGAGAGAGAGAGAGAGAGAGAGAGAGAGAGAGAGAGAGAGCAGATGTACATTCTCATTAAAGATACCCAGATTGTAGCTCTGTATTCTGCCAGTCTGAACCTAGGGAGCAGCAGGGTTGTTGTTGTTTTTGTAGAAAAGGACTATCTATATTTCACACCAGAAGATCCAAAGGAGCAGCTTGAAGTCTGTATATCCCAGGCTCTGGCCATCCTCTGATGGGGCCAGCCTTCCATTCTCCTTGCGGAGAGGGTGGGGGGAAGCTCACCTGTTTTCCCTCTCTCATCCTCCCAAGGCTGAGTGACCGCTCTGCGCCACTGTCTGCTAAATAAGCAACCCTGCTGAGTGAAAGCTAACTTGGGTTCCCACGTACTTTAACCAGAAAACTTGGCTATTACACCCCTAAGGGTTAAGCCTAGAATTAGCCCTACTGCAGAAATCCCGGGGAAAGGCTTTGTTGGTGTGTTTTTTTTAAAAATATGGTCAGGTTGATCAGAAGGTTCCTCTTGGACCCTATAAATAAAAAAATAAAAAATCAGGAGTTAGGCTGAGGTCAAAATAATTCCCTTAACCCAAAATCAAAATGAGTGAACTTTAAACCTCTGACCCTCGAGAGGCGGTAGATCGTTTTGCAGCAGCCCTCCCTCAAACAAACCTCAACAGATCGCCCGAAAAGAAATCAGCAGGCCAGAGTGGGGAGGCAGGTACGCCTCAATCTTTTGCTGCTACTGCTACCCTAACCCTAACCTTGCTTAAAGTCAATTTCTTTATTGCCCTTTCAGGACCAGGAAAGGGTAAGAAACCGAGGGAGTGAAAGGTGAAGCCTTGCTCCGTCAGAAAGACCTATTGAACTCAATAGGATTGCCCCCCCCCCCACGGCTTGCGTTGTCGGTCCTCAGACTACAACAGGATATCAGCCGATCCCAAGGGGAAAAAAACAACAACAAATGCCCGGGATCTCTCCTCTGCGCCCTTTTTTCCTCCTGCAGAAAGTCAGCAAGTCTTCACACGCACCCTCCCCGATCGTGGGCTGCTCGGCGGGACGCCTTCGACGCATTACTTTCCTCCCGCGTTTCCAGTTTCACCAAACCATGAGGGACAAGTGCCCCGCGTCTTTCGATCCGGCAATTGGCGCCTGCTTTGAAACTGGGTAGGAGCGCTTTAGTGGAGGTGGGATGGGAAAAAAAAAAAAAAAAAAAAAAGGTGGGATTCATTCTAGAATGCAGTACTGCAGGCTACTTCTGCTGCCTGCCGGCTGCCTGCAATTTGGCAGTTCGAATCTCACCAGGCTCAAGGTTGACCCAGCCTTTCACGATCCTTCCGAGGACCCAGATCGTTGGGGGCAATAGGCTGGCTTTGTAAACCGCTTAGACAGGGCTGCAAAAAGCACTGTGAAGCGGTATATAAGTCTAAGTGCTATTGCTATTGCTTTTGTCACGGGTCCCACCTATCGAACCGTCCGAAAGCAGAGTTCCAGCAACCTGCCCCGGAGAAAGCGCTCCCAACGGAGATCGCGTCGCTCCGATCCCTGCCCTCGAGGGAGCGTTTGGCTCTTGCCCGCGCAGCTCATTCTTGGCGGTGGGTTTCTCGGTCCAAAGCTTGCCCATAGCAGTGGAGCGTGTGTGTTTGTGTGTGTGTGAGAGAGAGAGAGAGAGAGAGAGAATTGGTTTCGTGTGGATTGGTCCCGATTCGAGTTGATCGCGAACCAGAACTAACCGTGCAGGTCAGTGATGGCACTGCTCGTGGAGATCGGCGACTGGCCTTGCAGAAGGAGCTCTGGTTTCCAAGAGGGAACCAGCTTCGTTTTTCTCCAGGCCTCGGGGCCCAGCGAGGGACATCCCCCCCCCCAAAAAAAAGCCCTCCCGCCCGCTCGGTGTGCAGCCTTCCCCGCTGTTTACCAAGACAGGCGCGCTGGAGACGTCGGCCTGGATCCTGGGCTTTTAGGAAGAGAGCGTTTGCAGTAGAGAGCGCACTCTTCCTCGGCGGGAATTGTCCTGAAGGGGCTTGCCTTTACCAGTAGGCGGGATCGCTTCTTCCTCTTCAGGCTTTTAAAAGTTGGGACGAGCCCCTTAAATCTGGCCTTTCGGCTTCCGGAAAGGAAACGGGGCCAGAGGCGCTCTCTCGCGGGATCCTTATAACCCTTTGATCGGTGGCCTGCCAGCATAAGGCCTACGGAGGCCGGTACCGACCAAGACTAGCCTCGCAGGGTTACACCCTGCAGCAAGTGAGGGAACCTGGCTGGGAAGGGACTTGCATTTCCCACCTGAGGAGCCCTTCCTGTGACGCCCCTCCCCACTTACCTGCGGGTAAGATGCGGCTGACGCGAGGTGGAGGAGAACCGGGAAGGAAGCTGAACCGACCGCCCTGCCCTCGGCGCTAAATCTCGCTGTTGAACCCGGTTTAATCCTAAAACTGGGCTGAGATGCAGTTTTAGACCAGCTGATTTAAGTTTCCTGTGAGCGAAAAATGGAGGCGAACAGAGGTTTTTTTTTTTTTAACTTTTAGAGAAAATCAGTTGCCGATTCTATGGGACACAAAGAAAGAGGAGGAGATTTTGGAATCAAATGCACTGTAGATTATGTGAACATTGAACAGCAGAAACACAGAATAACTTAGGCCTTATTGAATGATGCTAAGCATGAAGTTTGATATGATACGGAGTTTTGGATGGAAATGTATAACATGCTGTCCATCCACTGTAGATTTTGTATTCAGACACACACACAGTATACACACACAGTATACACACACAGTACACACACACACACACACACACACACACACACTGTATTCCCCCCCTCTAAATACTGGAATGTATATGTACACACACACACACACACACACACACACACACACACACACACAGAGGGAAGTGCCTAAAGGAAGGGGAGAGCCTAAAGGAAACCATATGGTCCAAGTACAATTAAGCACTTTATTTCTTATTGTGAAATCAACAGGTGTCACACAAAAATATCTCTATGAATTTGATTGATATGTGAAATACAACTGAGGTGTGATCATGTCTCAAAGGTTTGTACAAACCTGTATAACTGTAGTGTGAATGAGGAACCATCTACTACTATATGTCTTATTAATGTTTATGCCCTTTGGTCTATAATGCTAATTCTAGTTTTAGTTGGTTTTCTGAATGCCTAAAATATATGAACTCTTAAGGAATAATAAAGCATATTGTCTATATTTTCAAACCATTTAACAATGAGAAGATGAAGTGAAAGAGAAAGGTCACATTTTAGATGAATTTTCAAAGCTAAAATCATAATATGAAATAGTATCATATACAGTAATTCTATGTACACTTAGAAGTAAAGTCCGTGTTCAGTTGGACTTACTCTCAAGAAAATGTACATAGAAGTGAGCAGCCTTAAACTGCAGACATTTTCCTAATGGAATGCTTTTCATTAATATTAGCTGGCTTGGCAACCATTTATAAGACATATGTATTATTTGTTAAATCAGTAAATGTTGTTTATGCCAATAACATTTATTGAGCAATGTAATAAAATATGGGATCAAGGCCTAAATTTACAAGTAAGCAATCAATTTCTTAAGCCATGTCATCCACTGTTGCTTTTTGCTCAACATTCAATCATTGTAAACAAGGGTGACTGCAAGATTCAACATGAGAATATATTTGATTTACAAATTTTGATAAATACATGGCCATGAAATACCTTCTGTAGATTTCACTGTTTCCTGTAACTATCTTTTAGATCATAGGCCAATATACACTACTACTTTTTCCATTTATCAGTGTGGGAGATTGAAGATTTCTAAAATTAAAAAAAAATCCATCAGAACATGGTATATGTTGTATTTGTGAATTACGGTAGTTAGCTGATCAGGTAGGCATGTTTACAGTATCTAATACATACTTAGGAAATCAAGTTACTCTAACAAAATGGGAACCTGCAGTTTTCATATCAGGCAATATGGGAACTCAGTGAAAATGTCATTTGTGATCATTATAATTCAGTGGAAAATAAACACTGGATTTTACTGGTATTTAAATAAAATTCCATTGTTCGGATTAGCAAGATCGGATCCAAAAATTCTGGAAACAACAACAAGAGTTATGAGGCATTATCTGTAACACATAAGCTTGTCCTCTAAAAATCACAACTGGATTTTTCATTCGCTTTTGGACCTAGATTTTTGGCATTTGTAACAATTTTAGCTTGATGAAAAACAAAAATTGTGTCTGATGAAAACAGAAGATATTTTCCAGATATTTTCTAAAAGCTTCAAAAGTCAGGCTTCCACAGGACTGAACAGAGTCCCTGAATAACAGAAGTTTCTCAAGTGCTAATTATGAACATATATGAGAAATGTAATTTGGTGGCAGAAGTGGAAGTTTAATGATGCATAAACAGCATGGCTGGTTAGGGCCACAAGATTCATTACAGGGTTTTAAGAATGAAGCACATGAACTTGTATAGACAGTAATTGCTAATTTGACTTTTGTTACTGGAGTACACTCACAGATTATAGTCAAATAGTAAGTCTCTAATGTTAGTTAACTCCTGTGTTGTTTTTCCAATACATGTGAATATAGGTCACTTTCTGTCATAAAAAGGACACAATTTGAATTAACAGAGTCAGGATAGGACTCTGCTTCTTAATAAATGCAAATAAAAGTTTGTGCTTTCTTATAATATATATCTGGGCTGTCAAACTTTGGAGAATCTACACTTCATCTTGCTGTCCTGCTTTTTTCAGATATATAGGATAAAAATTCCTAACATACGCAGGGTGGTATAAGAAGAGTTAAAACAAATTGGCTCAAGTTAGGAAACTAGATGGAAGACTAATAAAGCTATCTTTAGAAGAGAATATTTGAAGCTCAGGGTTACAACACTGTGGTATCCTTGGTGCTCTCTGAATTTGGTGGTTTTCTTGCAGATGTTTTATTACCAAACCAGGTAACATCACGAGCAGTGGTGGGTTCTAAATTAGATCGCCACCAGTTTGTGCGCACGCATGCGCAGAAGCGTCCCGGGCGGGTGGGCGGAGCTTCCTGCCGCCACTGCTACCGGTTCTAACAACCGTTCCGAACTGGGAGCAACCCACCGCTGATCACGAGTGCACTGATGATGTTACCTAGTTTGGTAATGAAACATCTGCAAGAAAAAACCACCAAGCTCAGAGAACCAAAGACCCTATCTTTGTCTTATTTCTCTTCAACTTCCTCCTTATGTGTGATGCAGTATCATGACAGCATCTATCATTATCATTATTTGTTCCATATGAAGATATAGCATTAGTTACCTGCAGTGTGGCTTGGTTTAATCTCAAAAATGCTTTATGGTATGTGCCATTGTAATGAAGCAACTCCCATAAGCAAGGAGAAAAGGTGCACTGTGATTCCATCCGTGACTAGGAGCATCTTATTCTTTTGATGTCATCTGACAGAGCTGAGTTGCTTCACAGAACAACTTCAAAAAGTTGTTCTCTACTGAATTAAAATGATGCTCAATTAGAAGTTCTGATGGAATGGACCACCTTTTTCAGCAAGAGACTTTTGCAAGAGTCAGTACTTGCCATCTACAGTAACTGCAGTGGGATTTCATTTTCTTGTCTACAATGGAGATGATGGCCTAGATTCAGGTGGGCCACATGCAGCATTCAGCGGCTGTTTTACATAAGCACATCAAAGTCTTTCCTTCCCTGACTGTTTAAGAAGCTACCACTTCTCAAAATATTATACAGCTTTGTGGGGTCTGGGAAGAACATATATAAAATAGGAGCAATTTAGCTCACCAGTGATGTGGGTATCAACAAAGGAGGAAGCACACAAATGGCAGCTTATAAGGAGCCAACACTGCAAAGATCTATATCTGCTATTGTAAATCCAAAATAGCAGTTCCAGACCATCTGACAAGATTCAGAATATTTTCTTACCATATCAAATCTTTCCCTTTGAAGATTTGATGGACTATATACCATGTTTCCCCGAAAATAAGACCCGGTCTTATTTTCTTTTCAGTCCCAAAATAAGCACCAGGTCTTATTTTCAGGGGATGTCTTACCCGCTTACCTTAGGACCACCGCAGCCTCGCCTCCCATGCCCTGACACCTGTCGCGCTATTGCCTGACTTCTTCTGCAGCTGCTTGTGGCCAGATGCGAGGCTTGTTGTGCCGGTGCTGCCGCTTGCGGCAGGAGGCTGCGTGGTGTGTTGTGCTGTTTGCACGCGCAAGTGGTGGCACTGGCATGATGAGCCTCATGGTGTTCTGCCATGAGCAGCAGCACCGGCATGATGAGTCATGTGGTGTCCTGTCGTGAGCGGTGGCACTGGCGTGATGCGCCACGTGGCATCCGGCCACAAGCGGCTGCAGAAGAAGTTGGGCAGCAGCGCGACAGGTATCAGGAAGTGGGAGGCCTGGCTGTGGCGGTCCTAAGGTAAGCGGGTGCGGGATGCATGGGGCTGCTCCACCCCCACCCTAGTTTGATTTTTACGCCTGGGCCTCACCCCATCTCGTACAACCAGATGGTGGGCGGGGCTTAACTAGGGCTTATTTTGGGGGGGTAGGGCTTATATTAGGCACAGGCATGTAAATTGGGCTAGGGCTTGTTTTCCGGGTAGGTCGTATTTTCGGGAAAACACAGTAATTCAAACTCAACTGAGATTAGATGCATTTCCCCAGTTGTTCTATTCCCAACCCATCCACTCACCCATTTACAACTACACATTTCCCTTACACGTTGCTCTTTTATTTTGGACTACAAATTATTCAATCCTGTCAATAGCATTGCTGGCTATATCTGAGGAGAATTGTAGCTCAAAACATCTGGAGGGCAGGGAATTGGGGGAGGAAGGTTTCTTCCTGTGACTATGGAGATTCTCAATCATCCAGGCCATGGTTGTCCCAAAGTTGCTTTTTCAAAAGGCAACTGGACTTTCTGTGTTTTTTTCTCTTGAAGACATTTCACTTCTCATCCAAGAAGCATCTTCAGTTCTGACTGAATGGTGAGGAATGGAAGGATTTATATTCCTTGCAGTCATCTGTTCATTAGCACTCTCTCTGAGAGTCATTGAGGCTTCTTGGGATTTATCTGGGTCACCTGAATCAGAGTGCAAATGGGTGTGGAACCTTCTTGGGACTGCTGAAAGGACTGTGTTGTAGACAGGAGACAGGTGTTGACATATCCATCCCCCCTCTATTGAGGAGAGGTGTTCAATTTTAACATATATGGCCTCTTTTACCCCTCTTTCAAACCATTAGTCCTCTCTGTCCAGAATATGGAGTTTGCTGTCTTCAAAAGAGTGGCCTTTGTTTTTGTACTTGAATTTTTGTCAAACATCACCTGAAGAGTCAAGCTATCAGTTGAAGATTTGTCTTTCAGTATGTTTCACTGCATCCTTTCCTGCTTTGCCAGTTCCACTGAGTGATGTAGTTTTGAAAGGATTCACGTTCACATGGATTGAATGTTATGGTGAGAAATTGGTATAATTATTCACAGTGTAAGTAGAAATGGAATATATTTATTGTCGTGTCATGCATTATGTAAATATTCTGAAATCATTTGTCAAGTTTCCTCCCTCCTCAAAATGTAGACATATTCTTAATTTAAGTAACTGATAAAACTGTTAATGTACAAAACCTTGTCTTGGTATTGGGACAGTGGTTCCCATCAACTACAATCCTGGAGTCTTAAACTGGCTTCTAAGTCTAAGCAAACAAATAAACACTCTCCTGCCCCCAACTACCCATTAAACCATCTCCCCCTCCCTCTCTCTCTCTCTCACACACACACACACATGCGCACACATGCAGAAATACAAACACATATTTTTATATTTTACCAGTTGAAGTATACTGATTCAGTGTGATACAATCAGGGTTGCAGTGCAAGTCTTTCTGAAATTAATCATAACACTCCCAATAATTTAATAGCTTTGTTTATTTAGTAAATCCTTTGAGTAAGTACCTGACAATAATGCATCTAATTGATGCATGGAAGAAGATGATGACCACTATTTTTTCTTTGCCTGAATGAAAAACTTTCTTTTTTTTTTCAAAGCTACTGATCATAAAGCTTGGCAAGTTAGACTAGCAGTGTTGAAAGTCAGCTTCTAAGGAGTAATTAATTTTATTTGCTGTTCGTAGATTGCTAATCCTTAGTGGCACTTGCTACTAATAGCATGAAATTAGTTTGCATACACAAACAAAATTACTTATTCAGTGGTGTGTATTTGATTTTCTGTACTAAGGACGTGGCAATACCTGAATGCTAAATTTAACTTTTAATGAAAGGATTGCAAGAAGCAAGCCTTGAAAGCCTTTTCAAACCATTAAATATACAGTGATAATTAGCCTGGAATAGGTGGTCCTTGTTGAATTTGATGGAAAAGTAAGCTATTAATATACGTAAATTAGACAGTTTATTTCTAAAGGGCCATAATGATATGTAATAATCATTGATAATGCATTATTATTGCTTGTTGTAAGTGCTGTAAAATACTAACTCTACATATACATATACATATACATATACATTATACATATACATATACATATACATATACATATACATATACATAGACATATACAAATACATATACATATACAATAAAATTATCCTCTTTTCATGAGAAGTGCAGCCGCCGCCAAAAAAGCTAATACAATCCTCGGTTGTATAAACAGAGGCATAGAATCAAGATCACATGAAGAATTAGTACCGCTTTATAAAACCCTAGTAAGACCACACCTGGAATACTGCATCCAGTTTTGGTCACCACATTACAAAAAAGATGTTGAGACTTTGGGGCAACTAAGATGATTAAGGGCTTGGAGACAAAGACATATGAAGAACAGTTGCAGGAATTGGCTATGACCAGTCTAAAGAAAAGAAGAATTAGAAGTGACATGATAGCTGTATTCTAGTACTTGAGGGGCTGCCACGAAGAAGAGGGGGTCAAATTATTCTCCAAAGCACCGGAGGGCAGAACAAGAAACAAAGGTTGGAAACTAATCAGAGAGAAGCAACCTGGAATTAAGGAAAAATTTCCTAACAGTGAGGACAATTAACCAGTGGAAGAGCCTGCCTTCAGATCGTGGGCACTCCATCACTGGAGGTTTTTAAGAAGAGCCTAGACAGTCACTTATCTGAAATGATATAGGTTCTCCTGCTTGAGCAGGGGGCTGGACTAGAAGACCTCCAAGGTCCCTTCCAGCTCATTCATTCTAAATTGTTTACATACGCATACGCATACGCATACGCATACGCATACACATACACATATTATTATTATTATTATTATTATTATTATTATTATTATTATTATTATTATTATTATTATTAT
>QLTV01002492.1:2104521-2131162 GCA_003457575.1 Thermophis baileyi
GGGATTTTTTCTTAATCCATCAGCCACCACTTCCAGCGTGATACTCTCCTGTTTGGGCCCCAAGCCAACTGGCAGAATCAAGTCTTCAGGCCATTATGGTAGGTCAGAAGCGTGGGAGCCAATCTCACCTCAGGGATAAGAAGTTCCAAAAGGCCCAAGCCAGGGCATAGAAGGCTTTTATTCTGGACCGTGCCAGCTGAACTTCATTGACTGATAGGGCCCACAGGATGCCCCCTCTGCCAGCATGGTGGGGTAGGCTAGGCCCATTGCGGTGAGACGCAGGGGACCCATTCCATGCAGGCTTTAAAGGTAATAACCAACACCTTGAATTGTGCCCGGAGACCAATAGGAAGCCAGTGCAGCTCGCAGAGTATAGGTGTAATATGGGTGTACCTAGGTGCACCCACAACAGCTCGCACAGCCGCATTCTGGACCAATTTTGTCTCCGAACACTCTTCAAGGGTAACCCCATGTAGAGCGCGTTGCAATAACAACATACACATACGCATACGCATACGCATACACATACACATACACATACACATACACATACACATACACATACACATACACATAGTATGGAAAACCCACCCAACAGATAATCATCACAGAAACCATGTAATTTGTGATTTACTTTGAGAGTAGAACCAGTTTATATCTCCCTGAGAGTTGTAGATTTATTTGACTTAGATTTAATAGAGCTGTGCATGCTTCAGAAATGATTTGGAAGACATGAGCAGACTTTATGTGAGTACAGGATATCTCGGTTATTCATGAAAGCAGGCACTATATTTTCTAGGCTTCTGAGTGAGACTGAAAAGATTTGTACACTGCTGTAAGGCATAGCATAGAAATATGATAAGATCCAAGGTACAGTATATTTTGTGAATGATTTTTAGAGCATGGAAAGCCCTAATGCATAATACATCATCTTAAAATGTGTGGACCTTAAAATGTGTGATTTCTGTTTCAGAGTTCCATGCATACGGCTCTGCTCATGTGGAAAATTCTACAACTGCTTGATGAGTGATCACCTTCATTGAAGAGGGGTCAATAAAGCCTCCAACCCAGGATGCTATCTAGGTTAATGCAGCTTGTTAGTATCTTCAGTGCCAATGGGGTCTGCCAGTAGCTTGTTGGAACTGGGCTTGGGGAAATGAACTGAAAAACCACATTTGGCCATGCAAAGCCATTGATAGCTTTGAAGCAGTTTCTTTTGATCTTAATCTAATTCACGGGTTTATTATAAAGATAAAATGGACACATGCCCCATAGGGTGAAGAAAAGGGGAAAAAAGAATAAAGAAAAAGGGGAGAGAAGAGGGGGAGGGGAGGGGAGGGAAGGGAAAGAAAGGAAAGGGACAGGTAAAGGGAAAGGGAGGGGAAGGGAGAGGAGAGGTGAGAGGAGAGGGGAGAGGAAAGGAGAGGAGAGGAGAGGAGAGGAGAGGAGAGGAGAGGAGAGAGGAGAAAAAGGAGAGGAGAAGAGAGGAGAGAGGAGAAGAAGGAAAGGAAAGGGAAAAGGAAAAGGGAAAGGGAAAGGTGAAAAAGGAAAAGGAAAAAGGAAAGACCAGCTCATGGAAGAAAGCTTCTGGGGTGAGGCTGCAAAGTAGGATCATTTCATTATAGGATGTCCTGTTCTTTAGCTGTGTCTGTGCTCTAAAAATTCAGGCTCCCTAGATGATAATCTTTGGAATAGCAGCAAACTAGCATTGTGGCTGCAAAGCAACTACTTGACACCATTTCCCTCTTTTTGATTTTCTGTGGCTCTTTAATTCAAATGTGCAGCAGTTTAAATCCACACATACATATATAAACCCCAACACTCTCTATTAATTTGAACACATTTAAGCCAATGGCAGATAATGCACTTGGGAGAAATAATGTCCAGGGCAAGTATAAAATGTAATGATGCCATTCATAAAGCAGTTAAACGGGAGTAGATTATGTTGATTGGGACTTGATAAGACCTTGGCATTAAGATTTTTTTTTTTATTCCCTAAGGCACCTTCAGTGATTCTACAAGGAATTCTGTGTGCCACAGATGTGATCTCTACTTAGACAATATATACAAATCTTGTGTTGCAGTATAGTTTTCTCTCTTCTAGTTCTAAAACCACACAATCCTAGAATTAGAAGAAGCTTAGTGATTATCTCATTTAATTCCCTATGTAACGTGGGATCTGCACTGCAGGATACAAACACATCATGCCTGAGAGATGGCTGTTCATTGTTTCTCAAACAGAACAGTCTTCATGAGCCAGAATCTCAAGCAACTCTTACTTTTTAGATGTTCTCTTAACTTACCTGCTATAAATGACCTTCCTGCAATTTCAGTCTTTTGATTTTTAGCTTGGTTTTCTGCAGCAATGAGAAATAAGTGTTTTGTATCCTCTTATGGGGTCTCTCTTTTTTGTGTAACACTGCCATGGCAAGTACTCTGCTCAGAGTTTCAACCTCCTTTCTTAGAAATTCTCTGGGTATCACTCGGGTGAAATCCAGCAGGTTCTGACAGGTTCTGGAGAACCGGTAGTGGAAATTTTGAATAGTTCGGAGAACCGGCAAATACCACCTCTGGCTGGCCCCAGAGTGGGGTGGGAATGGAGATTTTGCAATATCCTTCCCCTGGAGTGGGGTGGGAATGGAGATTTTGCAGTATCCTTCCCCTGGAGTGGGGTGGGAATGGAGATTTTGCAGTATCCTTCCCCTGCCACGCCTACCAAGCCACGCCCACCAAGCCACACCCACAAAACTGGTAGTTAAAAAAATTGGATTTCACCACTGGTATCACTCATTCTGGCATATCTCCCTGGCACAGCAGCTTTGTAGTACTTTTCCTTATTCTATCTGTCTTTACAGTGGATAGTATCCTTCTTAAGCCTGGTATTTAGGACAGATAGGGATACCAAAGCATGTATTGACCAATCACAGAATAACAAGAATGATAAAAGTGAACTAAAATCTTTAGCACGCATTCCATACTTTGAAGAAGCTCATCTCTCAGGTTTTTTTTCTTGTTTGGTTTATCCAGTCTTTCTAATAGGATGGTATTATTATTATTATTATTTGCCCTGCCTTGCAGTGGTAATTCCTGCCAATCAGCTTGTTCTTCATATAAATCACTTAAGGATAAGCACAGCCATGGATTCCTTCCTTTTCATTCTGCCCTGTGTATTTGCCTCTAAACCCAACGCTTTATGATTCTGTGATAACATTTCAGTTCTGACTTCAAACCTTATTAAGAAGGGGCTTCAGTGTAAAGCAATAAAAGCACTAAAATAAGTTGTTGTTTTTTTAAAAAAATGATTTCAAGGCAGGTGTCTTTTATTTGTCTTGTAAAGCACTAAACACAAACTCAGCACCTAAATAAATAATAACGAAGGCTAATTAGTAGCAAAGGAAGCAAGTTTCAATTAATAAAACATCTCTGCTATTTCTCTATCAGCTCCTCTGAAAAAAGACATTTTAAAGATGTTATTTATTTATATTAATGTGCTCACATGGTTTGTATCCTGCCTCAATTCAGCAAGCATTGAGTGGCTCATATTAAAAAAAAAAATACAGCTAAAAATCAATTTTTAAAAAAATAATTAAACCATAATTCAAAGAGGCCTTGCAAGGGTAACAACTGAAGCCCCAAACACTTAATGGAAAATCATAGTCTTCACTGCCTTCCTAAATTCTAAAAGTGTGGGAGCCATCTGAATAAGAATCAGAATAGAGCTGGAAGGGACCATAGAGGTCATCTAGTCCAGCCCCCTGCTCAAGCAGGAGATCCTATACCATTTCAGACAAGTGGCTGTCCAGTCTCTTCTTTAAAACCTCTAGTGATGAAGCACCCACAATGTCTGAAGGCAAGCTGTTCCACTGTTAGGAAGTTTCTCCTCAATTCCAGGTTGCTTCTCTCCTTGATGAGTTTCCATCCATTGTTTCTTGTCCTGCCTTCTGGTGCTTTGGAAAATAGGTTGACCCCCCTCCTCTTTGATTCCATAGAGCTGCCATTTAATTTCCTTTTAACATCCCAAGACAGGGATCTGAACCATCCCTGGCTGAGTAGATCACATAGGATAGGCAGATTCTACTTGAGGACAGGCTTGTAGATAACAGCAAACAAATGCAATACCAGTTACATGGGTATAGCACAGCAATGACTTTAACCTGCAACATTTAGGCTGCTGTATTCTGCTCCAAATTGAAGCTGCTCTTCAAATGTGGCTTCCATAAACTGTCACAGTAATGTGGGTTTTTTAAAAAAATTATATTTTTATTTTATTATAAAACAAAGTTAAAATACAAATACAAAACTTCAATTCTTCAGAGAGACTAGTGGGATTGATTTGGTTCTAAGTCGGTGAATTCTGTCTGTAGAGATCATATTTCTTTCCAACAAATCTACAGCTTTTGTGAGTCTACTTTATCTATGGCTATACACTTGAGAGATCTAATAGGACCAGGAAGGCTGCATTTCCTCCTTTGAGGGCTTAACACAAGCCATCCACAAGATGGTAAAGACTGTAAGGATGAAACCGTTAAAGCCAACCTTTTTAACACATTCTTCGGCTCAGTCTTTGTAAACAGCAATGGCTCATGTCCAATATTTCCTAGTCGTACCACAGATAATTCCAACGATCTAATACATATCGACTTTACAGAAGATAACTTTGAAAAGGCACTACACAGTCTAAAACCATCTCTATCTATTGGACCCGATGGACTATGTGCCTACTTCTTAAAAAAGCTTTCCACTGCCATAGCAGAACCTCTAAGCACAATCTTTGAAAAATCTCTCAGGACCAGCTCCTTGACCAATCTATGGTCACTAGCCACGGTCATCCCTATCTTCAAAAAGGGAGACCCCCAGCCTAGTTGAAAATTACAGCCCAATCTCTTTATGTTGTGTCACCTGCAAAGTCATGGAATCAATCATTAACCAATCCATTACCCTCCACTTAGAGACAAACAACCTACTCTCTAACAAACAATTTGGTTTCAGAAAAAAAATATCATGCAATCTGCAACTCCTACACTGCAAAAACATATGGACTACACAACTCGATCAGGGCAAAGCAATAGACGCAATTTACATAGACCTCTGTAAAGCCTTTGATTCAGTGGTACATGGCAAACTACTTCTAAAACTAAAATCTTATGGCATTTCTGGACCCCTGCATAATTGGATAGCGGCGTTCCTGTCAAACAGGCAACAAGTGGTCAATGACTTTTGCATTTGAGAAGCAATTGCGTTCTCTTCACTGATAATGTAAAACTATTCAACACCACCGACAATGCTGCTACCCTTAAAAAAGACCTGGACTATGTGTCAGAATGGTCAAACAATTGGCAACTTCAAATCTCAACCAACCAATGCTCTGTCTTACACATTGGCAAAAAAAGTCAGAACACAAAATATAAGCTGGGTGGACACGACCTTGTAGACGACCCTTACTCTGTCAAGGACCTTGGAGTACTCATCTCTAATGATCTAAGTGCCAGATCCCACTGTAACAACATTGCCAAAAAGGCATTAAGAGTTGTTAACCTAATCCTGCATAGCTTCTTCTCTGGTAATATTGTACTGCTAACTAGAGCATACAAAACATTTGCTAGACCAATTCTTGAATACAGCTCATCTGTCTGGAACCCGCACTGCATATCGGACATTAATACAATTGAGAGAGTCCAGAGATATTTCACGAGAAGAGTCCTCCACTCCTCTACTTGCAACAGAATACCATATGCCCCCAGACTTGAAATTTTGGGCTTAGAAAACTTAGAACTACGCCGCCTTCGGTCTGACCTAAGCATAGTATATAAAATTATTTACTATAATGTCCTACCTGTCAATGACTACTTCAGCTTCAACCACAACAATACACAAGCACACAATAGATACAAACTTAAGGTAAACCGCACCAAACTCGATTGCAGGAAATACGACTTCAGCAACAGAGTGGTCAATGCCTGAAATACACTACCTGACTCTGTGGTTTCTTCCCCAAACCCCCAAAACTTTAACCTTAGACTATCTACTGTTGACCTCACCCCATTCCTAAGAGGTCTGTAAGGGGCTTGCACAAGTGCACCAACGTGCCTACCGTCCCTGTCCTAATGTCCCCTTTTATTCGTATCCATTTCATGTATTAATAACCATGTTTATATCTATATCTGTTATCTAATACATGCTTGACAAAATAAATAAATAAATGAATGAATAAAAATAAGAGCAACCAATGGAATTTCCGTCCCACATCCAATGATGTTTCAATTCAAGTAGGTTGCCTTGCTCCTTAATAAAAGTATTAGATAATAGGGCAGCGGGAGTAGGCCACAGATTCCTATTGTAGACCGGGCCAGAGGAAAATATGGAGGAGGCAGATCTTGACAGTTAATGATGCAACCACCTTAGGTTCATCAATAAATTTCACTAGCTATTAATTAACCTTAATACATGTTGAATGATGCAAGGGAAGAAGGAAGTTTGCCTTTTCTGTTGTTCATTTTGCCTAAGGCATTTGGTCGATGCACTGCTATTTCAAGATAACAGGAAACTCTGGAAAAGGAATATTTCTTGGATATCCTGACTTTGCTATTGCCCTCTCCACCCACTTTTCATCATACAAAGGATTACCTTGTGGATTTAATCGAAACAGAGTTACCACATCTGAGCTGCAAGAATATAGACTTCAACCATGAAAGAGCCTTTCGGTCTCACTTATGCCATTTAATAACAGTCCAGCTTTCTATAACAAACTTTTGGAAACTGTAGGGCAGTGATGGTGAACCTTTTCGGCATCGAGTGCCCAAAGCGGAATGTGCGTGCATGTGTGTTCATGTGCGCACGCCAGAGCACCGGAAACCCGAAGACCAGCTGGCTGGTGTGCATGCACACGTGCATGCACGCCGGCCAGCTGGTCTTCGCGTGCACCGGAGTACTGGAAACCCAAAAACCAGCTGGCCAGCACATGCATGCCTGTTTTTTGGCCATTTTCCAGGCCATTTTCTGGCCATTTTTTGGGCCATTTTCAGGCCATTTTCTGGTGTTTCGACTCCAGTGAAGACCAGCTGGCCGGCGCGCATGTGTGTGCCGGAAACCAGAAGAGCAGCTGGCGGTGCGCGTGCCCACAGAGAGGGCTCTGCGTGCCACCTCTGGCACGCGTGCCATAGGTTCGCCATCATGGCTATAGGGTGAGTGATAGCAACTGGCCATGGATGAAGATGGGCTTGAACTTGGGTCTCCTTGATCTCAGTACAGCATCTTAATTACTGCACCATTGTCTACCTTGTTTGAGCCTCATGTCTATCAGTTCCCCAACTCATTATTGATTCTTCTTACTAAGCTTGAAGAGCAAGGTGGCTTTGCTACATCAAAAGTTTTTACCTGAATATCCTCCAATTAATGAAGCATTAATGCCCATGATGTCACACTGATATATACAAGATTAAAAGAGGAAGCCTTGTAAGTTGTAGAAGATTGGTATGTGAGTTCATTTCCATATTATTAGCATTAGATGTTATATATGGGGCACCTTTTTATAATATGTTAAGAAACCATTGCAGCAATAAAGTCAAGTTTATGTTTCATTTTGAGATACTTTGAAATGGGTAATTTCTAACTTCATTGTGTCTATGAACTTGCCCTCATTAACTTAATAATTAGCAAGATCTTTTTTGATCTTGGAGTTCATTAGACTCTTGCAACCTGATGATTCTTTTAGTTTGAACACATCAAAATAAACAAAGCAGTAATAAAGAAACCATATCACTACCCTGATTTTCGATTTATTGGGGTCATTCTCTGCCTAATTAAAAGCAACTCATTTTTCCTGAAATATATTTCATCTACTTTATGTTATTTTTGGATTAACTCACCTTGGCATTATCAACATGTATTTGAAAAGAAGCCATGGATATACACTGGACCTCAATGGCATGTAATTAGGTGGTGTTCCAGACAAAGATGAAGACATGGTCCAAGACATGTTTTGTTTGACTGACACTCTTGCGCTCCTTCATTGGGAGTCAGGTGATATATAAATTAAATAAACTATTATTATATAAATGTATAATATAATAATTATGCCATCTAAACTAAAAGATAAGTTCCATAAGCTCAGGAGGAATGAAAGTAAGAATTTGTAAGAATTCAGATGCATCTCTAAAAGTCGATTATCTATTATCAACCAGATTTTAATCTTGGTGTTCCCTGGTTCCCCCCCCTCCCATGTCTTACTCAACTACTATGCAGATTTTAATTTCTCCAACTACACAATAAAGTGACATTTATTGCATGCTTGTCCAATGAAGTGGAATGAAGGTTGAGGATGAGAATATTGGTCCCTTCTCATCTTCCAAATGACCAAAATGGACATCACCAGATGAAGCAGCACATATACTGTAAATCAAATTGGCTATATTTTTGCCCAAGCCAATGGTAGACTTCAGTTGTAACAGCAAACAAATAAACAAGGGCCGAATGTGAAATAGTTCATAATCTGTTCATGCACAAATTCCAAGTCAAACTAAAGTAGAAGAACAACATTAGTCAGTTTCCATGGTAAGATCTTCAACTTATGCCCACCCTTTTCCAAGCAGAAATAACAAATTGTTTGAAATTCTAGATCTCATCAATAGATAACCAGAGGAACAGTGGAATGAAATCAAAGAAGTTAAGGATGAATGTGAAAAGAACAGAATAAAGTAATCTGGTTAAACAAATGACGGAAACTGCCAAGAAGAGAGAAGAATTCTTACTTGAGGTCCATATCACCTGGCTCAGTTTGTTATATTTTAGGTAAGTTCTGGTAAGGTTCCTCTCCCTTGAGGAGTTCATAATGCTGGGAAAGGTGAAAAGAAAGAGAAGAAGAGGACAAACAGCAGCAAGGTGGGTGAACTTTATCATAGTTGCAATAGAAGCACAATCGAAAAACCTGAAGGGCCCAGGTTAGAGACAGATCATCCTGAAAAAGATCTATGTACATGGTTGCTAAGAGTTGATATCAACTTGATGACACACAATCAACCAATTGACCTTGTGAATAGGGCTTACTGCTGAAAAATGGCATTTAAATATAAGGATGAGTAGAAATGTACAAGTTTTGTCTTGGAGATGGGACATGAGCTCCAATAGCTCCTCCCCACAGCCATTGGGCAAAATGAGAAAGCAGAGGCTTTGAGTTTTCCACTGTGGTATTCCATGTATCAGAGGAGCAGCAGGAGCAGAACAACAAAAGGCAGCAAAAATTCTGAATCTTCTGGCTCCCTGAGGCAAAACTGGCTGGATTTACAAAACATACTCAAACAGGGTGTTAAGGAAACTCGTCCTCTTTCTTAGCATGTTGTGTGAACATGTTAAACAATAACACAGCTTATTTGAACACAGCACATGATAACAACTCTCCAATGGTGGGAGGTAGCGTTTTAAACCCAGATTTAGCCTGTAGATGAAACCCAGCCATTGTGGAAATTATCCCTTCTCAGAGGTCTGGGTGTACATGAGAAAAAGAGGATTGAGGCAAATTCTATCCACCAAGTTGTTGCCATTCAGAAACAGAGCTTGTGAGTGGGAAGGGCGGCCCCGAGATAATGAAAGCAGCACATTAGCGCCTGGCCTGCTGGGCTCACACAGTTGAAAGCAGCCAGTGGGTGAGTTTCCCAGCATCCAGAATTTTGTCTCCGTTCTGTGGGTTTGCTCAAGTGTGCGATGGTTGTTTGCAAGGGAGCTTTCCTGCTGGGTGGGTTTGCTTTTCTCCCAGCAGCTCAGAAAAGGTGAGAGCTGCTGCTTCGTGTCATCTTATTCCCTCACTCCCGCCCTCCTCTCACCCCTCCCAGACAATACTTTTTCCAACAGGTCCCCTCTGTTAAGCAGCCATTGCGGCTCCCAGCTCTCACACTGGGACATTTTTCCACATTTCCAAGATTATGCCCACTTTAACTTAGATCTATGTGTGTTGCCTCCGGTACAAAGAAACACTCAGGGACAGGATTAGTAGGATTAGAAGAGATTCACATATGTCCAGTTCAAGCAATTGGTATTCAAAGCTTTACACTTTCAAATGCCACCAAGAGAGAGAAAAGGAGCTGAGCGCTGGCTTTGCTTTTCAGCACCTTAAGAGGTGGACAGTGCTTTCTTTCTTTCTTTCTTTCTTTCTTTCTTTATTTCTTTCTTTCTTTATTTCTTTCTTTCTTTCTTTCTTTCTTTTTTTTCTTTCTTTCTTTCTCTTTCTTTTCTTTTCTTTTCTTTTTTCTTTTCTTTTTTCTTTCTCCTCCCCTTGCCTTTTTTTATTAAGTCTTTAAAGCTGCAGTTACTAAGGGGAAACATTTTCTCCTTCTCCTCGTTCCCTTTAATTATATCTCAGGCCAGGTTCTCCCAACCAAGTGCCTTCCAAATGTGCTAAATTCCAACTGCCAGTATCCCCAGTTAGCATGCTCAAGTGTTATGGGAGTTGTGGTCCAACGTATCTGGATGGCACCAAATAAGGGAGTGTGAATATAAACAATAGATTTGCAGAAGGGCTGAACCTTTGGACAGGCTCAACTAAATGGAAACAAAATACTATAATATAATAAATTATTTGGTGGTGATATTATATTACAACTATAGCACACAGGAGAAAGTTACTATGATGTGTTGGTACAATCTATTTAATTTTGTGAACTATAAAATTGCTGTTATTGTAAAGTCCTGTTAACACTGCATTAATGTCACTCACTTACTTTTTTGAAAGACACTCACTTTTTCTCTTTAACACAGAATTATTATTATTTATTATTTATTATTTATTATTATTTATTAAATTTGTATGCTGCCCAACTCCCAAGGGACTCTTTGTTAACTTTAGTCCATGTTGTCTCTGAAGTGTCTATAACACACAACAGTTAATAAGTTAATATTCAAGGATTATGCTGCAAATGAGATTGGAGGAAAAAACACAAACATTGCCATGACAGTGTGTATGCATGCATGCACACACACACACACACACACACAAGCAGTACTATGCTAAATATGCAAATTCAGAAGTCCTATTAAGTACAATCATATTTATCCTCTAATAAATGCATCTAGACTTGCAACCACGTCTTTGCACACATAGTCAGAATAACATTAAAATTCTATGTTTCTCTGTTTTCTCCAAGTTTGAAACTAAACCCCAATGAATTCTGTGGGATGAAGATTGCAAACTCCATGTCTTATTTATGTGGGGACTCTTAAAAAGTAGCCCTTTCTATGCAATGACTGAAATTCTTCAACTGTTCCTATGCTAAAAGCTAGATTTTGTTCTGCTGGGGTTTGAAATGGAAGTCAACAATGACTCCCCTTTGCTTTGTGAAATTTTGAGCACCCTTCAAATACTCCCAAATCTCATGAGAAATTATGATGACATTCTCATCATAACAGACCCATCCGTGGCCTTGGCACAAGGCTTAAATTCGTTCTTATTTGGGTCAGGACTTTTGCTAAGTCTCTCTCTTTGGGTTGTTGTTTGCTGTTATTATGAAAGTGTGTGCGTGTGCGTGTGTGTTCACGCCTGTGCACAGCCGCATGCTATTGATAGTTGGAATTCAGTTCAGCTGCAGAGATGCAGAAGAGTTTCTGCTGCATTCTGGCAATGTTCAATGTGCTCACATGTAACAGAACCAGCAGGGGTCTAATCCCCATGACAAACATTATATCCTTTTCCTGACTCACTTATACTTTGAAATCAAGGTGGGGGGTGTTAGTGCTTTGAAGATTTCTCCTTACTCCACACTACACAGATATGTTGGCAAGCTGACCTAAGCTTCCCATCTTGAGCCAGACTTCACAACGAATGAAATACAATTAAATTACTAGGGCCTTTATGTGTGGTAGGCAGTGCTTAATTTGTATTAAAAAGAGAAAGTTGGGGGTGGGCGGGGAAGGTGGGGATCTGGGGCTGAAACCCGAAGAGAAATTTCTTTCCAATACCAGGCAAACACAGAGGCGCCATCTTGGCTTATGGAGCAGTGAAGGGAAAAGTTACTAAGTATGCACAGATTTATTTATTTACTAAATTTATATGTCACCAGCTCACTCTGGAAAGTGATTCTGGTTGGCTACATGGTGTATGTTTTGGAACACAAAAGACAATCTTCAGCCCAGGAAACTGGCTCAGTTTTTGAAATGATAAGAGAGGTTTAGGTTTCTCAACCCCAACCCCATCCCCAACCCAAACTTGGTGAGGTTTACACATGTAGGATTACAATCAGTGGTGGGATTCAAAATTTTTTACTACCGGTTCTGTGGGTGTGGCTTGGTGGGCATGGTGTGGCTTGGTGGGCGTGGCTTGGTGGGCGTGGCAGGGGAAGGATACTGTAAAATCTCCATTCCCACCCCACTCCAGGGGAAGGATACTGCAAAATCCTCATTTCCTCCCAATCAGCTGGGACTAGGGAGGCAGAGAATAGATTGAGGCGGGGCCAGTCAGAGGTGGTATTTACCGGTTCTCTGAACTACTTAAAATTTCCGCCACTGGTTCTCCGAACTACTCAAAATTTCCGCTACCGATTCTCCAGAACTTGTCAGAACCTGCTGAAACCCACCTCTGATTACAATGATCCATTATCCTCTGCTATTAGAACCAGAGTGGATGAATGGAACATATAGTTCATTTTGACTCACCTTCCTTGAGATCCACCAACTTTTCCTTTGCCTTCCTTCTCCATTCTTCCCATCAAAAGTGACTGCACAGAATTTAGGCATGGAAAGTCATACCAGAAATTAAAACAATAATACACTTCTGCTGCATTTTCCCCACACCACCCCCAAAGAGCCATTCTGATATTTCACCTTTCAGTACAATTATTCCCTAGGACTATTTATATTTCTTTTCATCTTACTGATCCTATTTGGAGTGAACAGGTTCATACATGGTGTGATATTCCAGTTGTGATTCACAAGGGAATCTATTTTTAAAACCATTAAAACTTTGAGAGATGGTGGGTGAGATCCAATGGCTTCAAATCTTTCAGGAGGAAATTATCCAGGAAGGATGGTAAACCCTGTGAAACAAATTACTACTGGATAAAAAAAAAAACCACCCAATCTCTCAAACAATCCCCACAAAAAGGAAAAAATAGGACAAAATAAAAGAGGCCAGTGTGGATACATGCATACTCTAAAATGCTGAAGAGAAAGAGGGACATTAAATGGAAAAGGAAAGAGGGGAAGAAAACCAAGGAAGAATACAAGGTAATCTCCAGAAACAGAAGGAACTGGTCAGAAAGGCTAAAGCTCAGAACACGCTGAGGCTAGTGAGAATACCTCGGGGAGGGAGATGGACAATTTAAAAATGTGATAAATAAAAAAATAAAAATAAATAAAATAAAAAAATACTGAACACAGCAAAAAAAGTTCTTTAGGTTTGCTAGAAGTAAAAAGAAAGTTATAAAAGGGGTAGGCCCATTGTGAAGAGAAGGTGGTGAGTTGTAATAATGATGGTAAGAAGGCAGAACTTAATTTCAGTGTTGCATCTGTTTTCTTTCAGAAGGAAAATAATATTTGCTGGTCATCATGAGCCGCGGTGGCGCAGTGGTTAGAGTGCAGTACTGCAGGCTACTTCTGTTGACTGCTGACTGACTGCAATTTGGCAGTTCAAATCTCACCAGGCTCAAGGTTGACTCAGACTTCCATTCTTCCGAGGTGGGTAAAATGAGGACCCAAATTGTTGGGGGCAATATGCTGACTCTGTAAACCGCTTAGAGAGGGCTGTAAAGCACTGTGAAGCAGTATATAAGTCTAAGTGCTATTGCTATTGCTATCATTATATAACAGAGTTGGAAGGGACCTTGGAGGTCTTCTAGTCCAACCCCTTGTTCAAGCAGGGAGAAAGGGAGAAATGCACATTACTATTTGGAGAAAATGAGAAAGGCACCTTAGGACAGATAAGGAGCAGGTAAGACAGACCTTAGCTAATGTGAATAAGTTAAAGTCACCATAGCCAGATGGATCCCAGGGTTCTGAATAAATTAGTGGAAGTGATCACAAGACTGTTGAGAAAGAAGATGAAGGGGACATTAATAGGAAGCAGGATCAATAAACTTGAAACTTTGTTTTCCTACAATTGCTGACTGAAGCTTCAATGATGTAAAAACAGAACTATTTTATAGGAGCAAAAACTTAGTTGGTAGGAAATTCAAGGCAATTGTGTGCCACTCCATGAAGGGACGTTTAATTAATTACACAATAACTATGCACAATGAGTAAGAGGTTAAAGATTAAAAAAATGCAGATGTTTCTGCCAACCAGCTGAATGGGACCCTCTCTTGTCTTGTCAACAGAACATTTTGAATCAAAGTGACTTCATGGGAGTAAAAGAATGAGTTTGGTGGCAGAGTGCAATGATGCAGTCTTTTAATCATTAAGCCCTTTTATAGCGGTAAAATGAACATCCATTGTCATGGCCACTCCATTGGGGTCATCAAAGCAGGTTAAAAAGAGGAGGTGGCTCATGGATGACTTGAAAGAGGGGACACAAAACAGCCAAACTGCTGGAATTCCTGCAGAGAAAGATAAAGGAGGAGAAGAAAACAGTACAGGTTGGTTTGCTGAAATGGCTTCCCTTGCCATCCCTATCATATGCAGTGGGCTTGCACCATCTGTAGAGAGCATTAGCATCTGTAGGTTCAACAGATCTTTCCTTTCTTCTAGCCTGAGTGTTTTATTGTGTGTTTAATTTTTATGGTTCTTTCAGTGAAGTTCCCTCAGGGAAACTGTTCTTGTTTTATTAACTGGCGCTGCATAGTTGCAATAAAATAGAGTAGCTAAGCCTTCCTTCCATCCAACTGTATGGCAAAGAAGAAGAACAAACTTGGAAAATGTCTCATCATGTGAATGGCTCCAAAAATAGTATTACTGTTTAGGAAAGCCCACCACAGCATTCTTAATATTCTGATTAAGTTTACTATGGTAGAAATTACAACTACAGTAACACCCTCAGACATAGCTTTATGCTTGCAGGCTCTTCAAAATCAGGATCCCAAAATGGAATGCTAAATTACCATTTAAAGCCATAAAGAACTTAGCATTTAAATCTTTCTCTCCACTCCACACCAAAAATGTCCACTTAATGGTTCAGCTATAATTGTCTTCAATGCCAAACACATTGTAACTCTTGTAGTGAAATCTATTTTCAAGCCCTTTAAATTCTTGGTTGCAATTAATTATTTTATTGCTGATCCAGATCAGCATTTTCACAAGCATTTTGAAATATAAAAAAAGGATCTATATTCCAGTTTCCTTTTTCACTTTTTTTGCTGGGGGTGGTGGTGGTTGTGGTAAAAATACAAGGTTTTGTTTTTGTTGTTTTGATGAAAACCAATTTCCTAATATTTAAGTTTATTAATAAACACCATAGATGATAGCCATCAATTTATTTTTGGGGCATAATCAATAAGCATGTAGCATTAACACCCAACTATTCCTATTAAAAGTCTTTGGTATTAAAAAGGAAGAGATTTGTGATTATTTGTGTCATCCTTGAAATTTTTGCTGTAATGGCAAAGACATGCGGCTACATTTTATTATAAAATATGACCATCTAAATAAAGCTTTCAAAAACAGATAGATATAAACGCAAATATATTCCCACATATCCACAAGTTCTATTAATAGCCCTCTCTTAGGGAACCACTTTTCCACCAATGATAGATAATATGTTTCCCTTATTTTGAAAGAGTTTAAATTTACTTAAATGCCATTGATACATAACTTTTTCATAGCTGCTTTCCAACTTGCTGAAGAGGAAAACTAAATGCAATTTATGTTCATGTCAGACCATATCCATTTTTCTTCTTAAATATGTCTCTCAAAATATATCTTCCGTCATCACTGTTTAAAGTTTGATTCCATCCATGATTTGTATACAAACATCAGTCAATGCTGGCAGTGTTTTCTGGGTATCAAGAAATGTTAAAAACTGGAATTAGTTGAAGACCTAAGATTATCTACCGTGTTTCCCCAAAAATAAGACCCTGTCTTATATTTTTTTGAACCCTGAAATAAGCGCTTGGCCTTATTGCCATGCACTCAAAAGCCCGATTGGGCTTATTATCAGGGGATGTCTTATTTTGGGGGAAACAGGGTAATTACTTCCTTAATTAATTACACAATAACTATGCACAATGAGTAAGAGGTTAAGGATAAAAATGCAGATGTTTCTACCAGCCAGCTGAATGAGATCCTCTCTTGTCCTGTCAAAAGAACATTTTGAAGCAAAGGGACTTCATGAGAGTAAAAGAATGAGTTTGATGGCAGAGTGCAAATCTTATTCCTTCTCTATATTCCTTCTATATAATATTTATATTTATATTTACAAGAAGTTGATTTCCTAAATTATCTTTCTTTTTGTTGTTTACTGAACAACTTTTCAAAAACCATTTCAAGACATCTTACTAAAATGGTTAAGGCTCCCAACTAGAAACCTGGATACTGTGAGTTCCTGTCCATCCTTTGGCACCAAAGCCAGCTGAGTAACTTCACTCTCTCCCAGACCAGCCGACCTCACAGGCTTGTTGCTGTGGAGAAAAAAAGCAGAAGGGACTATTGTGTATGCCTTGTTGAATTACACAAAATAAAGTTGGGGTATAAAGCAAATAAAGAATATAAAGACATAGATCCTCACTGAGATAAGAGAATAATGCAAAGTTTCAGTTTCTGTAAATACCTGACTAATAGTCTGATTAAGCCAAAAGAGATTCTGGCCAGATTTATGGTCCTTGTCTTGAAGTTTCTTTACAACCCCGCTCAAAAGAGTAATCATTAAGAGAAATAATTGCAGCTTCATTTGTATATTTTCTATGGACACTACATCAGGAGTGAAGAAAGAGATTTGGTATGGAAGCAGATTCTGCTCATCTGACTCTTTTGGCCAGGTGACATCAAGCCATCATAGAGAGGGAGACCCAATCTTGGCATTCTTAATTTCCCCATGCAAAGAGAGAAAGAAGGAGCCACCAACCCACTTGCCTGGAAACTCTTGCACACACACAAAAAAACCACAATCCACACAGGGCCCACTACTTCTTGCTTTGCCCTAAACACATTTGAGCATCTGCATAATGGAGAGGGACTTTTGTGGCAAATTGCCCTGCAATTTCCCCAATAACAGAAATTTCAAGATTGACCTTCAGACTGGTTTAACTAGTTCATGCTTTTCCTAATGGGCTGAACCAACCTGATGACCTGATTCCTCATCCATATGCAGATAAAACCGTCACCTAATCTTTCAGCTAAAAAGATGTGTGCCCTTGTGACAGCTATATCTAGTTGATCATTTATAGCTATTGTAATTTGGATTTTTTTTTCTAAGAAAGAAAGCACTTATTCCCCCTTCATCTTTCAAGATGCTGCTCTATACCTTGATGCTGAGTTCCCAAATAACTCAAGTAAAATTTTTTCAACTAGCATCAGACTATCAGTTCAATTGGGCCTACTGAAGGTATAGAGTTAATCAGTAATTATTGCCTGATCAAAGATTTCAATAGATAAATGATAATCCTTTCAACAGTATGGCTTAAAATCCTAGATATATAACTGATCTCCTATGGAAAGATAGAGGAAGAATCAGGATTAATTCTGTTGCTCCCCATGCATTCAAATGTAGCAAATCCAAGGACTGTAAATTTAAGATCTGTATGTAGCTAGACCAGTGTTTCTCAATCTTGCTGGCTGGGGTATTCTAAAGTCTACTCATCCTAAAGTTGTGATGGTTGAGAAACACTGAGTTAGACAAATCAATAGTTGAACTCAATTTCCTATGTAAACAGGTGGTTCTAAATAATTTTGCATGACAATGTCAAATTATTTTTCATCTGTCTCATTTTTATGGAAATCAAAAATAACTTTCTCAGACATATACTGTATGAAATATATTTTAAAAACTTTACATTTCTCTATTGACATGAAAACTTCAATATACTTAGCACAATAGAATGCAGACAATTGAAGCTAAATCATTGATCCAATATTTCACATTATATATTTACATTAGGCAACTAATCATCTTAAGTTAAAGGAAGCCAAAATGTAAAGAAGAGAAGAAGTGACTTAAATTGTAGTTCTTTTCTTTTAAAAAAAACCTGAATAACTGATAAAACCGAATAACTGAATAATAAAACTGAAACATAATATTCCCCCCAAAAAGGTAGCTTTTTATATTTTAAACTTAAAAGAATTCAAATGCTGCTCTTTGGAACTTTGTCAAATTTTATCACTTATAGAGTTTTACCTCAAATGGCATCACTAATGACATTTTTGAATTATGATCATTTTCAGGTGGTAAATGATGAGCTGTGGATTTAAGAAAATGGGGAAAATAAAATATATGATAAAGATAAGCAATTTTAAAATCCCTCCAAGACATATTCATAAATAAGGACCCAGAAAGAAAAACCTGAGATGCAAAGTTCATGAATAGATAAATCCATTGGCCTTTGAGTTCACACCCTGTGAATTTTATGAAATCACGATGAATGCAAATCTTGCTGGGAATATTCATTTCAACTGTGTAAAGTAGTCATCTACAATTCTAGAGAGACATTACGAGTAAGACCATGTCACATAAAGTTCCTCTGGGGTCTGTAACAACAGCCACATACAAAACAAAGTCACTTCATTCGCTGCACTTTATTCTGTTGTCATGTTAAAAGCAATGAATTTATTTCCCTCCCCACTCTGTCTCTCCTCCCTCTGCTTCTACAGCCCTGTAGTAAATCAAAAAAGTAAACTCTCATTCTCATTGTGCAAGGCTTACTTCCAGGCCCCTACAGTTTCCACAGTAACTAATTAGAAATTTGCATATCTAAGAGAGAATTATTTAATACCGATGTAAACCCTTTTATTCTCCCAAGCTTGGCTTTTTTCTACTCAACTTCTGGTAGATGTTGGGCCTTAAGGTCATACTGTACAAACTCTGATTGTAGGTGGCCTGGTCTTGCTGTTTTGAGTGTGGGTGATTCATATCCTGTGAAGAAAATGCCTTGCCAGGGTTTTGTTAAACAGACACAGTTTGAAAGGCAGCCCTGATTCATTGAGTTGCCATTTGTTTTAATCTATAGCATCTTCCACATTCCTCATTAGCTAACTCTTGTGTAATTGAGTCATGCATTTTTAGACACATTAAGCCAGCAGAGCTGGGTCACCTCCATATTCCTTGCCTCCTAGCTCCATTGACTTATTCCTGCTCGACTTTAAGCATTTTTCCTTGGGAAGGTAGAGTAAAGAAAGAGAAATCCCTGGTGTTCAGCAGCATTTCATTTGGTCAGTGAAAAGAAGGAGAGAGAAATGCAATATTATAATTTGCTTTCAGATCATTCATAGAAGTAAAGTAAAAGTGTTTGCATAAAGATAGCAAATGCTCCCAGTTTTTCTCTACGAAGGAGAAATAATTTTGCTGCTTATCCCTGGCAAATCATTCATGCATTTTGCCTTTTAGAGAGTGTACAGTAGGATCACTAGCATGATTAGTCCTATCTCAATCCCTTCTAATGGCTGTCAGTCCAAATAATGAATGGTAACCCTATGTGCTTGTACAGTAGATCTTGACTTCATCCAGATGCATCATGGCCATTCAACACTCTCACATTTTGATCAGTTTATTTACACATTGCTTTGAAAGAAGGTGTAGTATTATGTGTATGCACTTGCAGATGTGTTATTTAGCAAAGGTTAACTTTACCTAATCCTAAATGAGAACATCTGCTTTACCAAAGGATCATGAAGGAGATCATAGCTAAACATGGTGCCAAAATGCTGTGACATTGTCCCACGCGATGGGTGATATAGCTGTAAGTCAGTTGGGTTAAAATATTAGTTTCTCCTAATTCCAGTACCATCTAAAGATAGCCTCATGGTGTGTCATATCTGTTAAACCTTGTTACCTACAAACCTGAAGACCATTCAGGTGACTGGAAGTAGAGGCAATAGAGGCAGGATGATGGATAGAATTTCAACCCTGCCTGCCATGGGAAATGTCCTAACTGTTGCATTGCTTTATTTGCCTAGTCTCAGCTATATACACTTTACACATATTACAATTACAAAAGAATACATATAAAGTTTAAAACAATTCAAAAATTAGCTAAGATGGACAATGTATAGTTAAATAAAAAGCCAATGGTATTAACCAACTAGTTAAAATCCCTCCAGAGAGATCCATTTTAAATTGGTTCCAGTATACTAATTAGACCTCTGGAAAGTCAATTTTTTCTGAGGAAATTGTTTCATACTGTGGGAGCCATCACAAAGAAGCATTTTCTCCTGGTTCTTCCCCCCCCCCAATATTCCCCAATTTCCAGGGTAGATCTTTCCAGGGGGATTTTCTGGGGGATTCCAATTTCTCCAGGAGAGTTACATCACTTCTTCTAATTGAGAAAGGTGGTCTAGAGACTTTATAGGACAAAAGGCACACATTGAATTGCAGCTACACATTTATGGATTGAAAATGCAGAGCCTGCAGCACAGGTGTAACATGCTCATGTCATTTCTTATCAATTAATCCATGGGCCACTGCATTTTGCACCAACTGAGATTTCTGAAACATTTAAGTAATAATAGATCAGCTGATCTAATGATGCGAGCATGATTTATTGTTGCAAGATCTTCCTACCTGAAGAGTCCAGATAGTCTGTTTCCTCTAAGTTAGGAAGTAGTTGCCTTCCTATCACTGACTCAGCAATCTTCTCTGGAAAGAAAAAGTTGGAAAAAGGATAACTGTTATCCAATGGAGCTGGATCCAAAAAGCATCTCTTGAACATCATTTCACTACAGCCTTCTACAAGGCCACAGGAAACACACCATCTCAAAGTCAGGCACTGATCATTCCCTGAATCCTACTGACCACTCACCACTGTCTGAATCACTCAGGAAGGGCATGAATCTAACCCACAATCAGGGGACACACTAATAACCACCCTATCCTCTTCCTTGGAACCCATGTCAAAAAGAATCCGCATTAACACGAAGAGCGCTAGAAGATTTGAAGACAAAGAATTTGAAGAACCTGATTTTATTGGCATGTACTGTCAAAATTGGTCACAACAGGTGGGCAGTAGATCTGTTGACCATTCTCTTCCTAGTAAGGAAGAGTGATATGTCCAGTATCTATACTAAAGATGAGGGATACCTTGTCGCTTCTCATGGCACCCCAGGCATCTCAGCTTCTTAACACTGACTAGTCGTCAGTTCTTGATCACTGTGATATTTTGCAACATTCAACTTGCACCCTATATTTACATGAGTATGTCTTTACAGGTTGCAAGGGACCCCTTTAGTTCATTATGTAGTGACAGCTGTCAACAAACGTAAGAATGGCTACATTTCAATGGAATATAGGCTGGAGAGGGTGATGCACATGAGATTTTGAAGAAGACATAAGCATATTATGCATAATATAATATAAGCATAGGAGCCGAGGTGGCGCAGTGGTTAGAGTGCAGTACTGCAGGCTACTTCAGCTGACTGTTCAGCAGTTCAGCGGTTCAAATCTCACCGGCTCAAGGTTGACTCAGCCTTCCATCCTTCTGAGGTGGGTAAAATGAGGACCCAGATTGTTGGGGGCAATATGCTGACTCTGTGAACCGCTTAGAGAGTGCTGTAAAGCACTGTAAAGCGGTATATAAGTCTAAGTGCTATTGCTATATTTTAACTCTATAACAAAACAAATGGCTTCCTATTTTCACATGCTCTCATTTTTTTAAAAAAATAGTATTTTGTTATGATTTATTTATCATGACATCATTAATAAAACATGCATGTGGCTGTGCACAGGACTCTCATGCACATACATGCCTGCTTGCAATGGTACTAGAGCTGCACTGGAGGTGGTATTATTACTAAACAATCATCCTAATGTGCTGTTTTAAAATGTTTCACGGGTTGCAGGAAGAACCTAAATGTTTGGTTTTCAGATTCTTCTCTTCCAGGGCTCTCCTAGTTACAAATTATCTGGTGTCAGAATGGGGAAGGAGAACACAAGGTCTCCTATAGAAACAGGGCTAGTGGGGGACTCTTGACACCACACATCTGCCATCTCAACTCCTTTATACTCTCCACAATGAACTCCCACAACACAAAGGCTGGGCAGACATAAAACAGACAAGTGATCCAGGTACTGGTACTGCATGCTGCATTAGCAAGAAGCCCCATCAGGAGAGGAGAGTTCTTCCTTCTGAAAGCATCTCCTGGTGACCCATTCAGAATTAACTGTGGAATTAGTTTTATGGCCTAACAGCCTCTGAACTGTGAAAACAGGAGGCTTGCAGTAAAATCAGGACCAATTTTGATCTCTGCTCCTACCGCTCCTGCCAACATGCCCCTCTTATCCAGCTTTGGAAGAAAGGAGAAGGGTTGGTACCATCTTTTTAAGAGCTTCTGCTTACAGTGAGTGGTTTGTCAGGTTCAGCTTTTCATTTCTGGTGCATTTCTCATCCTTGGTGTCTTTAGGATATTGGCATTAAAAAGCAATCGTACCCTAAATTAAACTGAACAGCAACTAAAGTGCAACAAATGTCAATTAAATTGAACAAAAAGTTCCACAGTACCTTGTAGCGCTTTAGAGTCGAAGGGGAAAAGATGTTCCAGAGTGTGCAAGACCAAAAAGGTAATCCCTGTTGGCAATGCATTGAAACAGCTGTGTCTGTACTCAGGACCCTGTACTCAGGACCCTCAGCACTGACTCAGGAGAAGGCATTTGGGGTTTAAGGAGCGCATGCACTTGGGCCTTCTGAAGCACACTGTTTGCCTTCCAGTCTGAACTGCTACCCAGCCCTGATGCTCGGGGCCAGGATAATAACAATGCACACAGGTTGCAACACAGAGACAGAAACGCCTGCCTTGGGCTCTGTCTGGGGTCACAAACTGCATAACTTTTAAAAATCATGATTGGTTGACTTCTGCAACACGGCCATCCAAACTCAAACAACTCAAATATGATTCACATATAGCATTTACTGCTCTGACAAGCGATCCCGGTTCTGCATCGGTAATGAGGCTCCCAAGTGCTGCTGTCTGCGTTGCTTTAAATTAGAAGGCATCAGGATTGGAGAAAATTCTTCTAAGTAGTCCTCAGTGTCATATGGTCTTAGAACATTCATGTGATATTTAGCTGCCAAGGATAATTGTGTGTCATATTATACCTTCTAAAGCACCAAGCCCGCAGGAGGGAAGAAGTGCTATGTGCGGCAATAGCTGCATCTAAAAATCCCTATAAAGCAAAGCTCCAACAAACAAAGTTGTGTTTTCTGCATGGATACCTCTCATAAGACTCTCTGTCCCTCCTTCTGTTTGCAGGATGTGGGTCAGGCCTGAGCAGCCTTCTTAAGAGTCTACCTGATTCTCTTCATCTTCCACACTCAGGTGATTCTGCTTACTTTAAAAAATCAATGTAGAGAAGTGACCTTTTGTTCACTTCCTGCAAGAAACTCCATAAAGACATGAATGGATCCTCTTCCTTTCCTAAGATCTCTCCTCATTTAGCCTCTGAGTCATTTAAGAAGAAAAGGGAGAAGAACATGTTTCAACAACTGCCACAGTCCTTTGGCAGCCTTTGTACTGGGGAGACCCATTGTTCCAGCCTTAAGTGTATTGATGTTCATTTGGTGTTGAAGAGGCAATCGATCCAAGAGTACTTCTTGTGGACAAAGGCTATAATGAACTGCACTGATGATGTTGGGGAATTCCTTTGCTGGGGTCACAACCATGTTGAGAACCATTTCAACTTCAATATTATCTGTAGTCAGATTTTCCAACCATTTTTGCCACTACTCTCTTATATCAATGGAATGATGTGTATAAAGCACTCAGAAATGTTTTTATTAATTCTGTATTCATTTCCTGTGGATTCTTTGTAGAATTAAATTTCAAAAGCACCTCACCAATCAATCTATTCAGATTCAAAAGCTACAGCTAAATTCATATCGAGGAACTAGGCAGTTGAAGCTACATTTCTGTGATAGACATCTGCCATGGTTATTTGGCAGAATTTATTCCGAGATACACATACGATTTCACCCTATTGCCGTTAGGGCATTGTGAATTTTGGAAATGTTTCCCTCATTTTTTTTAATCAGGAATATAAAATGACTTCAATAAATATGTATTAGAATATTTATTATCTTTGTAAGGATATGTTCTCTTCCTCCTTATGCCAAGCACATCTCTTTATGCCCTTTTAAAAAAATAAAAATGCAAATACAAGTTCTCTTTCTGCAAGAAGTTACTCAGTGCAGCAAGACCTGCACAATGTTTGAATGGTCTCATTGCTGTTCTAAGAGCAAGTATAATCCTCTTACGATGCTACAGAGGAAAAATGTTGGCTTCTCTGCTCTAAATAACATCACTGATTATAACCCTTTGCAAATGTGACTTGTGGAATCTGCTTACTTCCAGTATTCCAGACTATTAAGACAAAACGAACTAGTATAGAACTATTTTTTACTTGTGGCTTTGAGCTTCAGGTATTCCTGGAAACTTTCATGAGAAATATTTGACATTAATGGAAAGTATTCCCAATGAATTAGGAAGAAACAAATAATATGGAATGTGTTTCAAATACTGTCTATTCAGAAGTTAGTCTCTTTCAGTTCTTCAGTTCAGGAAGACTTACTGTCAAATAAATAATTGCAACCTCAACTGTTCTCATTTTTTTAGAGATAGCATATTACATATTTTGCACACACTCTATCACTAATTTAAATAAGTAGCCATAGTCTTAAATCTGTTACAGAAATTTATTTCCATCTCTTTTTACAAGTGTAGTTGTAGTTACATTATGGTTTAAACAGGAAATCTGTACTCTTCCTCAAGCCAATTTTACTTATATCTTTTCATTTTTCTTGTTCTTTTTTCCAGCTTCAAGCCACCTCATTATCACCTAATTGTGGAATACTAACCATCTGAAAGATGAGAAAAGACTTTACTGGAGTGGTTTCTTTTTATATTTATTTGAATGAGAGCTCATTCAAATGAGTGACCAGAATGTTGGCCAAATTTATGGATTAGTCTAATAAAATAAACAGGAGACGTAAAAGCAAGAAGCATTCTGGAGGATTCCCCCCCCCAAACTGGGTCAATGAGATGATAAAATTAAAAACAAGTCAAAGTGCTTTGACATCATCAACACTGTTCTTATTCCTCAGGTCTTCAGAAGGAGTTAACTTCTGCAGGCCTTGAAATACTGAGAACAGGCAGAGACCATCATGAACCAAGCTGGGCTTCCTCCATCTGATGAAGAGAAGAGTGCAAAATTGAGAGGTTCAATCCACTCAGCTGCTGCAGTTCTTGAAGTAACAAATCTCCCCTCAAGCCCCAAAATATACCAGTGTCAGCTTCCATGTACATGCCGAATACATTTTTTTGGTTGCTTATAAAAATATTTGAGTACATACCGGTATTTTGTGGTGGGTGAACCAAACTTAATCGCAATATAAAAATGTGTGGCACAATTGCATCTAAAATGCTAGGTATGATTTTGGTTACCACATTGTGAAAAATAATCCTGGAAAATTAGAAAAGGCACAAAAAGGCAATTACAATGATTATGAAGCTCTAAGGGACAATGGAAATGTTATTTGTTTGGAAAGGATTAAGCAGGGACAAGATAAATGGGTAAAAAGGTTTGTATCTCTGGAGAAAGTGTTGCAGGGTGAAGCTGAATTGCCAACTGGAAAAACTGTACTTTCCAAAATGCTGCAGAGTTAAGTTACGGGATTCCCTGTCACAAGAGGTGATAAGAGTTCTAAAGAGGGGTTAGACAAACTTATGAATGGGAAAGGTATTGATGGCCACCAATCATTCAAACTAATTTAAACCAAACTCGACTGCAGAAAATACGACTTCAGCAACAGAGTGATCAATGCCTGGAATTCACTACCTGACTCTGTGGTTTCTTCCCCAAACCCAAAAACCTTAGACTGTCTACTGTCGACCTCACCCCATTCCTAAGAGGTCTGTAAGGGGCGTGCATAAGCGCACCAGCGTGCCTACCGTCCCTGTCCTACTGTCCTATTGTCCTCATCTATCTGTATTCACTTTTGTTATGTTCTAACTGTTTTAACTGTGTTGCATGGTTCCAACCAGGGCCAGCGTTTGAGCGTGAAAAAGCTCAAACGCTATTTGCTGGTCTGTCTCACAGCTCCCTATAAAAGTGCAAGCTTTCAGACTGCTCTTTTCTGGNTAAGCGCACCAGCGTGCCTACCGTCCCTGTCCTACTGTCCTATTGTCCTCATCTATCTGTATTCACTTTTGTTATGTTCTAACTGTTTTAACTGTGTTGCATGGTTCCAACCAGGTCCAGCGTTTGAGCGGGAAAAAAGCTCAAACGCTATTGGCTGGTCTGTCTGACAGCTCCCTATAAAAGGGCAAGCTGTCAGACTGCTCTTTGCTGGTTGCTTACACAAGAGCTGAAATAAAGAGCTGTTTGGGAAGTCTGTCTCCTGTCATCTCTACCCACTATCTAACAGTGGCGACGAGGATGGGATCCTTTTAGCTTGCAAGATGTAGCCCTTGGATTTGATAATCCCTCTGCTTTTAACAATGACTGAATACCGCAGAAGCCAGAGGGGAGTCCATTCATGCCCCTGGCAATCTGGGAGGCTTTCCTGAAGAGCTTCCTGGAAACCTGTTTCACACA
>QLTV01002492.1:2143505-2167391 GCA_003457575.1 Thermophis baileyi
CATGGCATGGCATGGCATGGCATGGCATGGCATGGCATGGCATGGCATAGAATGGCATAGAATAGAATAGCATAGAATAGAATAGAATAGAATAGAATAGAATAGAATAATAGAATAGAATAGAATAGAATAGAATAGAATAGAATAGAATAGAATAGAATAGAATAGAATAGAATAGAATAATAGAATAACCACAGGTGAATTGTTTTGGTTTTAAAATAAAAAAAGAAAGCATCATTTTATTAAAGAAAATGCATAGCAAGCGAAATGTAGATGCTTTTAACAAAGGACAGTTTTGATGGCAACATTTATTTATTTATTTATTTTATAAAATTTATATGCCGCCCAACTCCCGAAGGAGTGATTCAATGTGTGATTCATCTGCCAATCTTTAAAAATATCTTAACTTTTTCACTTTTTCTTCGGCTTAAAATGACGTACAGCTGATCCTGCTGAAATATTAGTTTCTCCAGATAAATCATCACATTCTCCATGGTTTGTCCTTTGCTTTATGTAGAGTGATAGCAAAGCGCCTAAGGTATTCTGATCTACATACCTCTACATTTTTTCACTTCCACACTACTGTATTCCAGGCGCCATATCTCAAATTGATTTATGTGTAAAACTTATTTATTTAGAAATGGTATAAGTTATGGAATCCAAATCATTCTGGGTGATTTATATAAAAATCATAAAAGACATAACACTCTAAAAGACCACATTGTGGAGATATGCTCTGAGCTCCCTTCTTAAACAATGATATGAAAGAATCGTGATTCCTCTGATATAGGAGTTTGTTTTATAATATACTGTATGTGCCACTGATTAAGTGTTGGTGCTGATTAGAACTATACTGGGAGTTGCTAAAGCCACCAGCCAAAAACTTCCCCATTTAAAAGCCCAGAGAAGATGCTTTCGGTTCCCTATGTCTTGCAATTCTAGTACTTTTAATCAAAATGTATTCTTGGCAGTCAGCCTAACCAAATGAAGAATCCCTGGGCCCTGATGCTTATGTTAACTGTGTTTGCTCAGCATGCAAAAAGAAGTGAGATAAGTGTCTCTCTCTTTACATTTGGATGACATTTATTGGACCAAAATAAAAATAGTTTAAGGATGCCTTTTAAAAAAGAAGAAGGAGAGGGCCATTTGTTATCTTAGCCTTTTGAGAAATTCTGAAGCATTTAGTTCAATATTTCTTATAAAACATGGATTTTAAATTTCCCTAATAACACCTTAAATGATTAGGAAGTACAAGGTTTCTATAATTCTGTTCCAGAGGAAGTTCTGCCTTTTGGCAGCACAAGCAAAAACTCTTTCACTCATTTGTCCATCTACCCATCCATCCATCCATCCATCCATCCATCCATCCATCCATCCATCCATCCACATTCCTTGTCAATTCTCAGATAGTGAGATAGGCTTTTATGTGGAAAAGGAAACTATTCAAGGAACTAACAAAGACAAGAAAGTTATGGAATAAAGGAGCTCAGTGACAGTGTCACTTAGATCCCTTATGAGGCAGTACACACATTTAAGTTCTTAATATGAGGGGACTGATTTATTTATTGGAGGTGATGTTACACACATTCCCAAGTCTGGCTAATGGTCACTCACACTTACAGCCTGTTGAGGCACGCAGATCTTGTAAGCCTCCCTTTTCCAAAGAGGTGTGCTTAGCACAGACAAAACACACAGCCTGGTCAACACACACAATTAGGGACACACACAAATCACCTCCAACCAAATACTGGGATGCAACAAGTACTTTGGAATCAGCGGTGGGTTGCTCCTGGTTTGGCCCGGTTCTTAGAGCTGGTAGTGGCACTGGCGGGAGGCTCCGCCCACCCACCCGGGATGCTTCTCTGCATGCGCAGAAGTGTCACGCGCGCACGAACCAGTACTAAAGTGTTTTAGAACCCACTACTGTTTGGAATACATAGAGACCTGGTGAATTTAAAATAACAGGAAAACTTTTATCAGTTACAATGTACATTTGCTCTCTCTCTCTCCCTCTCCCTCTCCCTCCCCCCTCTCTCTCTTACACACTCACCCACATTTACTCATGTTCTCATCTAAGCTGCACTACCTACAGGGATGGAAGCTATCAAGTTAAGATCCAAGATTGACTCAAGAAGGTCTTGAGTTTCTTGAATGACTGAGATTAGGGCAGAGGTGGGTTCCTCCCGGTTCGGACCGGTTCGCCCGAACTGGTAGCGACCCGCTGGTGACGTCATGATGACATCACAGATCCGATACGGTCGGTGCCAGTCCATGGATTCTGCCATCTTTTTTTTTGAATTTTTTGGGTTGGTTTTTTTTTTGAAAAATTTTGTTTTGGAATTTTTTTCCAGGTTTTTTTTTCTTCTGCGCATGCGCAGAAGCCAAGTTTCCGGCACTGCGCATGCGTCACCATCTTGTTTTTGGCTTTTTTGGGGGGGTTATTTTTTTGCACTGGGCCCATGCGGCGCGGCCACGCGGCGCGGGAGGAAGCGAACCGGCAGCGAGGTAAGTTAGAACCCACTCCTGGATTAGGGGGTTTTCACCCATGTGCAGGTAACATTTTCCTTTGTTTCCTTAATGACTTGTTCTCTTCTTTTAGGGTTCTTTCAGACAAGATTCCTGGCTTTTGGTCCTCTCTGCTTATGCGCCAGCTTCATCTTTAGTTATGGCAGTTTCAGCCTAGTGCTATAGTGTCACTCTGAGCATTTATTTTATAAAATTTATTTATTTATTTTATAAAATTTATATGCCGCCCAACTCCCGAAGGACTTTCATTTACACTGCATGAAAAGATGACAGTGTTCCTTGTGTGACACATCCAGGTTGGTGAAAAATCAGAAGGGTCGGACAGTTGGTGGGTGGGATAGTTGACTGGGAGCAAAAAAATTAGAAAAGGGTCACAATTTAAAAAACCAAAACCAGATACGTCTTTCCACCTACTCCTAAAGCAATACGGTTAGCATAAGCCTTGTAGATCCTAATTTTGTAATTTAGCAATATATTTACCATTTAGGAATATATTTACCATTTATCAATGCAATGTATTTCATAACGAATAAATAAAGTATGGGATAAATTTGATGAATGAATAAAATATGTGTTTTTAATTTTTTAAAAATAATAATAATAATTGTTTCTATATGTTAAGTGTTTTATATGTTATTGTACGCTGCCCACAGTCGCATTTTTGTGAGATGGGCAATAGTATAAATTTGATGAATAAAATAAATAAGTAACGATGAAGCCTGGGACTGAGTGACTTTAATGTTTGCTCAATTTACTCTTGGTTGTTGACGCTGAAATGACTCTTTCTGCTCTTTCTTCTTCTCTTAAAACCTGTTTTAGGGAGGTTTTGCCTTCACACATGGCCACACAGTTGCAGACTGAAACTTGCAAAGGTTTCTTTGGTACTGCTGGTCAGAAAAGGCTAATGGGAACCGAAAGAATACAATTTGTCTGCCAGGGTTTCAAATTCCTGTACAATTGGTCCTTCCTTGCAAGTGTTTGGGGAGATTCATTTGGAATGAGCATCAACATTTCTTTCTTATCTCTAAAACTTCAGCACTCAAGATCATCTTTCTTTACACCAGAATTAGTGAACAAAATTGGGATCGGTAACTCAGTTGCTAAGCAAAGTGGTCACTAAGTGAAACCCCAGTTGAGCTTATGATCTTAGGTACCTTGGTCTATATACCAAACTAATGACCCATTGGGATCCCCATATCAAAACAACTTACCTTATGTGTGGCCAGAATCTGAAAATAACATTTAACACAGCACAGTCCTTAAGCAAAATGGTTCGGTTGAGATCTGCATATGTGGGACTGATTGGGGTAGATTGTAAGAGTGACACCGAAATATAATTTTATGTCATTTTATTTTATTTTACATATTTATGTATTAAATTATATTGTATCTTATCCTATAACTATTGTATTTTACCCAACTCTTATTTTAAATTGTTTGTATAGGATTTTATTGGTGATATGTGTTTGAACCTTGTGCTTTGATATGGCCTATAGGCTAATCAATAAAGCTATAATAATAATAGTTACAAAAGGTGGAGTTCAAATTTCAAAATCAAGCCCACAAATCAAGCTTGATTTAATAATTAACACTGTAAAACGTGTTGATCCAAAAGTTCATAATAGTTCAAAAAAAGTTCATAAAAGTTCAAAAAGTTCATGATTGGGGTAGATTGCAGGGGTGACACTGAAATATAATTTTATCATATTTTATCTATATCTTAAATTATTGTACTCTATTCCAATTTCATTTTAGACTGTATTTTATTCCAATTTCATTTTAAATTGTATTTTATTCCAATTTCATTTTAAATTGTATTTTATCCAATTCCATTTTAAATTGCTTTTATCAAATTTTAGTAATAAATTGTTTCTGGAACTTTGCACTTTGATATGGCCCAAGGGCTCATCAATAAATAAAGAAATATCTGTCAACAATTAGCATCAACATTTCTTTCCTATGTCTAAAACTTCAGCGCTCAAGATCATCTTTCTTTACACCAGAATTAGTGAACAAAATTGGGATCAGTAACTCAGTTGCTAAGCAAAGTGGTCATTAAGTGAAACCCCAACTGAGCTTATGATCCTACTTCAACTTTCCTTTGCTTAGTTTTGAAGTTGCAATTGCAAGGACTGGTTGCACAATATTTTTTCATCAACATTGTAACTGCGAATGGTTGCTAAATGAGTCAGTTGTTAAACGAGGACTTACCTGTGTGAGGTTTTAGGGCCATATTTGGCCATCAGATCCATAGCTGTGATTCCCAGAGCTGTTCCACAAAGTATCACCAATCTGTTATTTTCAATGTGATAGATAGGAGAAATCATATCTATGTCTTATACAGTTAAAGAATTGTTTAATAAACATACTTATTCTACAAGATTGTGGTAGATTAATTTAAATTATATTCCATTCCATTAAAAAAAATTTGCTCCCACAGTTCTTTGTTGCATTTTTCCTTTTTTGGGGGGGGGGATTGCAACCCTGGAACAACATTGTGACCAAATATAGCCCTGATCCCCATCTCCCATCCCTCATTCTTCATAGAAACTATAAATCAGTGGTGAATGCTCCCGGTTCGGCCTGGTTCGGGCAAGTAGGTAGCGGCAGCGGCAGCGGCGGGAGGTTCGGAGAACAAGTAGCGGTGGCAGCACGAGGCTCCGCCTACCTGCCCCAACGTCATCACTTCCTGGTTTTTAACCCTCTGCGCATGCACAAAGCCTTCTGTGCATGCGCAGATGGTCAAAAATCAGACCCAACGATGGCGAGCGCGCGCTTCCGAACTGGTAGGGAAGGTAAGTAGATTTCACCGCTGCTATAAATGCAATGATTTCTATGATGGATGAGTCAATGGATAAATTATTGGATAAGACATTAACTTCAATTTTTTTCTCTTTCTTTAAAGCAAATCTAACAATTACGGTATAACTGAAAAGATAGCATAGTAACCTTGGATAACCATCTCCCCCACAGAATCTTACACAGACTCACAGACACAGAGACAAACACAGTGACATCATCCATGGATCCCAAATACTGGCGGATCAGATCTGTGAATTTCCACTTTAAATTTCCCAAACTCTTACGTAAATGATTATCAAACACAAGAAAGCAGTTTTAAAATAGAGGGTCTGCTATGTGACAGTAAGGCTGTGCTTTCTGCTCCCCCGGAAGGCTGCTTTCACATCTGATGCCATTTTGCCAACAACTATGTGTTGTGACCTCATGTTGAAAGCTATTTTCCTAGAATCCAACTTCACAGGAGAATAGGTGCTCTTTACCATTCCAGTTCTCTGAGCGCCTAACAAGGAAAACAAATACTTTTTGCCAGACTTCACATGATTTCGAAGATGTGTTTGTATTAAAACTATAAGCAAGTTTAGTAGTTTTAACTGGAAGTCAAGGAACAACTGAGTGGATGATCGGATATACTGTAGATACACAAATACAAGATGAATGAATTGTTTTATTTTATTTTTTTCACAGAACTGTGGGAAGCTACCCCCACTCCTAGAAGAATGAAATATTTTGAGAAATATTAAAAAAGGCACGATAAAATATTTCCCCTAAAAGAGAAATAAAAATCTTAAGGGAGACAGAAACTCAGAGCACCAGCTCTCTCCCCCTAGCAGATATTTTGTGCCCATTGAGAAAGACTGAGCCAGCCTATCTACAAAACAAAAGACCTTCAGCTCCAGGGTGATGGGATTAAGACATGACCCTTCAGGACATAATAGGGTTAACCCACTACCATCTAGCAGCAAAGCTCACCACATTGCACAATCTCCTAAGGACATTGCATCACCATCCAAACTTCAACCAAACTTAGCTCAGACAACCTACAAAGCCAGCTATGATCCCTACAACAGCCAATAGAATACATGTTCTTGCACAGGAACAGGAAGTTCAAGTGCAAAGCCCAAGAGAAGGTATAAAAGCCACCCACTCTCAACTCCATGTGGTCAGCTACTCAGAACCCATGTGGTTCTGCTTCATCATTAAACCATCTTTCCAACCAGCCTCCATGTTTCCAGTGTCTTTCTCCCGGCTTGGAACTGAACCAGATGGATATTTCTTCCAATAGAATTAACTGGATTAATAATCTTCTCAGAGATTACTAATTCTCTAGAACGTGTTGCTAGTATTCCCCTATATTAGTTGCAGTGATTTGTACCAGCAATCTTTAAAATATGAATTTCTATGTCTATGTTTTATCTAGCCTGTGGCCCAGCAGTTTTTGTAAATTGAAGTTAGATGGAGATCTTTGCTGTTTACTTCTCCCACTCCCCCCCCCCAAAAAAAATCCACTATCATTTTGGGATACCCACCCGCCAAAAAAATCCATGACATCTGTATCCTCACTGCTATGGAAACAAAACACAATGCTTTAAAGCCTCTCAGAAATTCTACAGGACAGTTAACATGATTTAAGCCTATATTTAAATTTTATGAGACTCATTTTCAAAGCTAATAACCCAGTTTACTGTGCACAATATCACATGCAAATTTTATTACTGACTTGGAAAAAACCAAGACATATCCATTAGCATATCTCAGTGCATCACCCTTTTTAGCCAAAAAGGTGCACCAAGTGTAACAGTGGGAGTTTTTATATTTGCTGTAAATTAAAGTTACTATCTCATTAGATAAACACATTTAAAATCAGGTTATCATTCACTTATATATCAGAAAGTTGTTTGTTCAATTGCAGCTAGTCTCATACTATAACATATGGTGAATGAAATTCTTAGCCTAATAAAATTTCAAGGTACAGGGAACTACACTGTCTTGAAAAAAAAATACAGTTTCTGTACAAGGAATGGCTTGATATAATCTGTAATTTGCTTGGAAACAGTTATGCTGCAGGCTGTTTTGTATTTAATAGTATTTACATTCTTGATTTTATTAGCCACAAAATCTGAGTGGAACTTGTGAAATAGAAATTAATTTTTGTGCAGAAGGATGTAAACTTTAAGTTAACAGTCCAGCGGATTGTTGAAAGGCAAAATAAAGTCCAACTGATAAGACAACTTCTGTTACTTTGAGATCTGTTTACTCTAAGTGGTTGATTTAGCAGCCAATGATGGTCGCACCAAGTGGTGTTAATTCAGTGGTTAACACCAATTAATGTGTTGGTTTTGCCATTTAATGTGTCATGCAGTGTCTTGTTTGCTAGTTTGTTTAAATATGTATAGCCTGTCCTGTTGTAATATGCTCTCAAGACAACCAGCAGTCAATAAAAACAATTTGAAAATCAGCACAACTTAATTAAGAGAGCAAATGTAGGAAATGCATCAAAATTACAAAAGAAGGGTGGAGTTACATTTAGTTAGGAAAATAAATCTAATGGGAAATATTTCTATGCAATTAAATATGATTTCTTCATTTTGTAAAGAAACATCGACTAAGCTGTGTGGTTATTTTAAATCTCCTTGAATCCTACAATATTGAATAACTCCTAGTCCATCTCTAATATTTCATTCTCGATCAAAGTGCTGGAGCATGTGGTAACATCTCAGTTATAAGAATTTCTGGGTAATATGGATTGTCTAGAACTCTAGATCCATTTCAACCTGTGCTTCAGAGCAGTTTATGAAATTAAATGCTTTGATCATTTTGATGATTGGATTGTGTTGGCAACTAGACTGCAGAACTGAAAGATGCTCATTGTGTTGGCCCTTTTTGCCTGAGATGCCTAAGTGACAGGATTTTGGAGGTGCTTTTGTGTAGGTTCCCAACTTTCTTGCAAGTGGGATTTCAGAAGCTGATTCTTGCAGGCTTCTGTTTAATGTTATGACCATTGGCCAATGATATATCAAGGTTCATTTTCTTCCTTACACTCTTTAAGATATATATGACGTCTTTGGGAAAGTTGACCTGGACTTTGAGATGCATTAATATCTGTACATAGGTAACAGTTGATCTCTTTTTCTTCCCATGATAATATATTGAATATTCAATAGACATTAAAATATTCACATTTTAAATCAACCAACCCTCCCCCAACTAACAAAAAGTAATAAAATTTCTTGGGCAAATGACATTAGGTGAAAGATATACAGTATCTAGTTTACTAGAATATTCAAGTCAAGAAACAAAGTCTTATGCCTTAAGCTCCAGAGGCATTCTTTCAAAATAAAATGGAAGTTAGCTGCAGCTGGGCACTTTGTTTTGAAGTGTGCCAGCTGCTTCTGAAAAAGGAAAAGTGGGTTAATTGAGAGTATGTTGATGGCTGAAGATGATGATGGGAAAGATAACAGGGGACTTGGAGGAGAGTAAGGGATTCGTTTTATCTTGTTCTTAGTGTGTTTTCTTATTTGTTCATCTGTAATATCCAGATGCAGCTGCTAATTATTTTACTATCACTAGAGTGGAGTGGAGACATTGGTGCCTTCAAATGGTGTTTCATTTTGGTGTTGGGTAAGTTGACAATACATGGATTCTTGGTTGCCCACCATCGCTCTCTCCAGTCTCAAGACACCACCTCCAAATGGATTGTCTCTGGGGAAATATGATCCATGGTGGAAAAAATGTTGCCAAGCCCTGATTTAGAACAGTTCTCTTTCACCTGAGTATTATGCCAATTTGCACAAACCCCTAATGGATTGTCTAATACAAAATTGGCTGAAAATTTGTGGGTTATGTGACCACCTACATATTCATGCAAAGTGACTTCCCCTGATACATCTCAGGTTCTTGAACAGCCCAATGTTTATTAAACACACACTCCAGAAAGTTGTGTGGTAAAGCGTTGATTCCAGAAGGTTAACTTCTATGTTAACCATTGCATGAGTCAAGGGTTGCCTTTTTTGCTTAAACGTGTGTTTTGAAACATGACTTATACTTTGATCTATATGTCTGCATGAGTGTTCAGACAGCTTTGCTTGGTGCCCAGCTTTTATTTATTTATTTTTATTTTTATTTATTTATTTCATCAAGCATGTATTAGATAACAGATATGAGTATAAACATGAATACATGAAATGGATACAGTTAAAAGGGAACATTAGGACAGGGACGGTAGGCACACTGGTGCGCTTATGCATGCCCCTTAAAGACCTCTTAGGAATGGGGTGAGGTCGACAGTAGACAGTCTAAGGGTAAAGTTTTGGGGTTTCATGAAACCTGAAGTGTGCCCAGTCGATCTAGTGTTGTGGACTTTCCACAAAATTTTGAATTAAAGAGTAATCAAAGTAATTGAAAATTATTTTAGCATATTGGACTTAGGATATTTTCCATCCTAGAAGCATTGGATAGCTGCTGTCCTTTCATTCTGCAGAATCCCCATTAGTGATAGATAGCATCTTCTAGCTAGCATAACTCAGTCATTGTTGAACAACGTAAATCCCATCTTTGTTATTTTCATTGCAACACAATGATGCTTTGATGATTCTAGAACATGCAGTTAATCAAGATGCTAAGTTTCTCTATTAAGGAAAAAAAATGAAAGCATTGGGGAGAAATGGGAGGATTGTAAACTAAATTTTTGAAATGTTCTTTTATCTCCTGCCTCCTCCCCAAAAATCCATGAGAGGATGGCAATTGTACACTTAATCACATCTGATGAACCTATTTCTTGTAGTGAATAAAATTAATTTGATAATTTTGCAATCCCTAAATACGGCTTCTCTTCATGTGTACACATTCATCTTGGAGAAGATCTATATATGTGGTGACTAAGATCTGACATCACCTTGATGGCATATAATCAGTCAATAAACACAGACACACATATATATTTTTAAATATTAGTAACAAATTATGTGAAATAGTGGAGTAGGAGAAATATGCTTTACAAATTCAGTGCTTTATCTGGCAATTATTTTTAAACTAGAATAACAAAAAAATCTGTCCAAGTCATTTAAGATATGAGTACATGATGGCATGCCCTTTATGTTATTTAGAAGCTATGTTGCCAACATTTTTAATATGCTTATTTTAATTGAAAAAGAATGTCCATCAGTACTGGTTTCCTAGATACTGTCATCTAAGAAATATAGTTCTAACTTTAATTTTAGATTTATCTAGAATTCTGCTCATTCCACTTGGCAGATACATCTTAGATTAATTTATTATGCTGCTAAATAATTTTGCGAAGCAATGTATTGCTAAGGGTGTGTGCTATTTTCTTGAGAAAAATTCTAGTATCAGGAAATGTCCCACCTCAATTTTCCTGTGTATACACCACTTTGTAGAGCAAGTCCTATCTCTTTCCTTTCCAGGCATAAGAAAAGATGTGGAGCCCTTTTTATGTACTTGGAATTAAACAACTTAACAAACGTTCCCCTGTCCCAGCTGACACATATTCACTCTGGCAGCGGGCCAGTGTGTGACAGCCAAAATAAGTGCTTCACAGAAACAACACCCCCCAAAAGCATAAAACTGAATTGTTTTGTTTTGATATTTAAAACAACTAACAAACCACCCAAATCATGAAAAACAAATTAAAGACTTTAATATTATTGTACTACAGTCTGCTTTATGAGTTAACAGACGGAGAGATTCTTTCCTGAAATGTACAGTCTGCTTCTTTGATAAATGAAATGACAATCCCCGCCTGCCCCCCCCCCCAACACTGGTTGCCTGCTGTGGCATTTTAAAGGCAGCCAGATACCCGAGGGATTTAAACACTGTTTTTCTGTCAGGTTTCCGATGAAATTACAGAAACAAAAGTTTTCTACACTTATATCACAGAGAACATAAAGATATGGCATTTGTTTTTGGAGATATATGTAAAGTGTTAAGAATAACGTGCGATACGGTTTTATTCAGCAAAACAATATTAAAATATTATTCACTATAAATATATATTAACTACATGAAGGCTAAATTATTGGATAGATGTAAACACATGGGGGGGGGGAGAGAGAGAGAGAGAGAGAGAGAGAGAGAGAGAGAGAGAGCTTAGGAAAACCATAATTTTTTTTATCAATGTGGAAAAATTCATCATTCCATTCAAATTCAATATTGTTATTTAATGGTTTCCTTTCATCAAGAACAGAAATCATGCAAATATATTGCATTAGAAAGTAGTATGCGTTCACTTTTTTCTTTTAGTAGTTAGTGAAATTAGTGAAGAGTGGTACATAATAAAATACATAATTGTTGCTGTTTTGCTGGGACTTGTTGTTCTGTAGAACAAATCCATTTATACTGTACATCTCTAATTATCATCCTATGTCCATTTCTCGCAACCAAGCCACTGAATTCAAAGGCAACCTTTTCTGTCCGCATCCTGATACTCTGAGAATAACAAAGCCCCCCCCCATGTGTGTTTCTGCTTGTCTCTCTCTCTGTGTACGCGCGTGCGAGAAAGGGATGGCACTAGGGTTTCTTCTGTTCAGTGTTGTGCCGCACTGTGTAGTTTGTTGCCATAAATACTTCCTGACACTCTGAAAAAGAAAATGAGAAATAGTTTGTTGCATTGGAAGAAGCAAAACTGAGGGAGGGAACCAGACGCTGAGTGGTTCTCACTCTCACAGGCACAAATCCAAGCTTAAAAAAAAAAAAAATCTGCTTTAAGGTGTCTAATTAAGGCCGCTGCTAGGTAAACAAAACTGTTTAAAACATGTTCATCATTAAAGTGTCCCTTGACAGAAGGACGAGGCAGCAGACTTGGCGACAGAAGGGAGAAGAAGAGAGGCATATGGCCCCCAGTTCTGTCCCCTGCTGACAGGCGGCCTAGCTGCAGCCCCCTTTCACGGCCGTCCTTACGCAGAGCAGATTGCAAGGGCTGAACTTTTCCATCTGCATCCAAGGCTCGTGTCCTCAACAATGTGGCAGCCATGTCGTTTTTTTCTTTTTCTTTTTTTATCCGTCAAGGGGGTGGGGGGGTGGGGAAGAGAACTAGGAGGGGATTAACAACCAATAATCACAATGCAATCCATAAGGCTCGGCTAGATTGCAGGGTATATTTTCCAGTGAGGATTGGCCCATCCATCACTGGCCTTTCTCCGGCACCTTTCTGATGGTCGCACAGAGCTCAAACGCTGTCGTAAAAATCTAAATAGCTTAATTGCTCTGCTGTAAACCTTTGCATATCAGAGATCTGTCATTCTATTGGGAAGTGACATTCGGGGTTTGTTACTGGGCCTCAGCAATCACACCCGAGCATCTCAGGAAAAGGGTTCACCGCTCTCAACACCATGCATAATCCTGGGCTGAATTCTAATCAGTGGCAATGATGGGTTTTAAATACTATTGCAATTCAGATTTGCTTAGTTTCGTGTGATTTACTATCCGTGAACATCCCAATCCCTTCAGGGATTTTGGTAGAGAGACAGAATGCCGTTTTAGCTCCCTCTTGATTATAGTCATTATGGGCAACAAGCTTGTTATTACATCCTAGGGCTGGGGTGATATTTTAATCGTGTTTATTTGTGTTTGAAAAAATTTGAAAGGTCTCACAACTAACAAGTATAGGGATATCTTTGACTGAATTACTTTCAATTCAGCCTCTTTTTTTCAGTCTCTCAAAATGTTTAGCAAAGAGAAGCTCCTCAAATCTATTAAAAGCTCATCTTTACATTTGGTTTTAGTGTCCCAAGCCGTATATGATGTATACTTGATACTGTCCAGCTTGTATTTTCAGAATGGAAACTGCCTTGTTTCTCTCCTGTGCTCAGCAGCTGGCTTAGAGGAATATGAATTAGAATGGGAGGAGGGGTGGGGGGAGGGAAGCAAAACCAAATACTTATGTGATACCAGCAGGAGATCTACTTTGGAGATAAATGAGAATGAGAGTTCATCAAAAGGTCCACAACATAGACTCACAGCAAAATTCACATACCCACCCTTGAATATATAAAGGCTATTTACAGTCCAATGTGGAGTAAATGACTCTAAAACAGGGGAACATGCTATAGTAGTCAATTTCTGCACTGGACCTTAGGCTGGATTAGATCAAGAGTGGGCAATTAATTTTCCCAAAGGGGCACAGGAGAAACTGGGACTGTTATGGAGGGCTGAACCAATAGGGCTGTGGAAGTACCTAGGCGTGCACGCACGCGCATATGTAAATTTTTTAAAAATAGCATCTGCCTTCAAAATAAAAGCAATCCATATGTGTTGGATAGGGACAGTCAAAGGGGTGTAAAATGTCCAGGTCTGGATTAAATTATCTCTAGCAATCTTATTCTGTAAGATTGCTGAATATATTTCTATAGAATTGGGTTGTGTGACTGCAGTTCTACAGAAGTTCCAGTGAAAAAGATTTCTGAATAAATACATGGTACTGCGTGTTATGGTTATAACCCTATGCTATTTTAATTCCTTGAATTCAAACATATAAATTAGAATTTATATTACCTTGTAAATATCCTTAAAGGCTTTTCAACACGCTGGGTTAAAATGTTATCTCCCATTTTTGAGTTGGTACAGAATAGGCCGTCAAATTTGCTACCTCTAATGGAAACCTCTTACCTGCCCCCAAATCATGAATCTTCACCTTCAGAAAGTGTGTACAGTATTGTAATTTCTTTCAAAGACAAAGATGGAGCTGGGACCAAGGCAAACTGATCATCAACAAAAAGCAACTGCGTCTTGCAAGGATTTAATCCGTGCTTGTTTTGACCCTTCCAGATTCTTATACTTTCCAGGTATTAGGTTAGCATCCCCACACAGCATCTCTAATCTGGCCTGGGATACAGATGTACAACTGGGTATCATCAGTGTATTAAAATCTCACCCCCAAAGTGACAGAAGATCTCCTCCAGAAGCTTCATGTCAATGTTAAACAGCCCAGGGGGAGTGGGAACCAAGCCCTATCAAAGTCCATTTTGAAGTCACTATGTGCATGACCACTTTTCCTTTATGCATACAAACTGGAACTGATCCCCTTAGGAAAAAAACCCACAGAATCATTGCAATTCACTGCCTCCAAGCTCAAACCCTTGTAGGCAGTTCACAGATATGTCATGGTTGGTGGTAGTGAAGCAGTGGTGTGTTGCTACCGGCTTTACGACCGGTTTGCTGAGTGCGCGCTTTGCTGCACGCTTCGCTGTGTGCGTGTGTGCAGTTCAGAGGAAATAGAACTTCCGCGTTGCAAACTAGGCAAGGAGCACGGAAAACAGCTGCGGAGCAGCAATTCAATCTGCCGCCCCTGATCAGCTGGGCTTCGGAAGCAGAGATAAAGGTCAGTATAACCCAGGGGCGGGCAGGCCCACTTTCACGGATACAGAGAACCGGTTCTCTCTCGGCTTGGAGTCAGAGCTACCGGTTCTAAAGAACCGGTCCAAACCGGCAGCAACCCACCACTGTAGTGAAGGGTATCAAAAGGTTTTAAAAGATCAGGATTGGTTCCCTCCCTCCATCCAAGTCCCAACAAAAAGATCACCCCAAAGGCAACCAGTACTCTATCAGTCCCACCTCCAGGCCTGAATTCTGACTGCGGTAGGTCTCTAAAGGAAGGGAAGGTGGGGGGACATCAGCTGCTAGTTTTCTCAGAAGGCAGACTAAGAGTTGGCTTCTTCTTCAGAAGGAAACCCACCATTTTAATCCAAACAATGTTATATGAATTTTGAGTTATTAGCAATAAGAATTATTTTCTCTTATTTGATAACATCTCTTTTCAGCATATTAGCAGGGAAGGCATATATCAAGAAGGATTATACAGCGGGAACAGCACTCGGGTTTCCTAAATTGTTTAATCTAACACACACACACCCTCAGTTTAGGATTATCCTAAGCTAAAATAATTAACACAGGAAACGAATCAGAAGACATCGTATCCTAAGAGAGGACAGGGGCTGATTCTGTCATGATTGTACATGTAGCTATTATTATTATTATTATTTATTAAATTTGTATGCCGCCCAACTCCCAAGGGACTCTTGGAGCTATGTTCTACTCCATAGGAGAATCAAAGGCAATTAGCAATAGCAATAGCACTTAGACTTATATACCGCTTTACAGTGCTTTACAGCTCTCTCTAAGCGGTTCACAGAGTCAGCATATTGCCCCCAACAATCTGGGTCCTCATTTTACCCACCTCGGAAGGATGGAAGACTGAGTCAACCTTGAGCCGGTGAGATTTGAACCGCCGAACTGCAGCTAGCAGTCAGCTGAAGTAGCCTGCAGTACTGCACTCTAACCACTGCGCCACCTCGGCTCTTAGCTGCCAAAAACCACTTTCTTATTTCATAATGAGGGAAACAGAAGTGATTGAAAGACAAATACAGGAAAATTGGCAAACAAACAATAGAATCGTAGCTAAACATCTTTCATTATTTTACAAATAGAAGACAAGTAGAGCTGTTGTACCTAAAGATAAGGTCTATTTTAAAATATGTTAAAGCAGGGCAGTAAAACATGTTCCCTCCTTGGTGGAGATTTGATCTTCTCTACCTTACCTTGTTGGAAGCCTGGAGCAAAGTTGATGTCATAATACAGGAGAGTGGGGAGACATGGTGGATATGAAAAATGTTCAGGAAGCAACTTAGTGATGAAGAAGGAAAAAGCCGTGAGGGGAAAAAAAGTTTGACATGCTTATTTATTTTTATTATTTTTGCTGTTTGCCACCCACATTTTGTGAGATGGGTGGCCATATTTTATTTATTTATTTATAGCCTGCCTTTATTAATTTTACAATTAGTACGGCAGCAAATATATCATCCTCCTATTTCCCTCACAATAACAACAACCTTGTGGGCTGTGTGCTGAGAGAATGTGACTGGCCCAAATCAACCAGCTGGCTTTCATGGCTAAGGTGGCATCCAAACTATAAATTTTATAAATGAATAAATAAAATGGCTACTTTGTAGGGTAGGTAGTGACCAAAGGGAGGGCTCTGTCAACATTTCCAAAATATATTTCTGATCATAGCTAGAAAATGTCACTTGATTTCACCCTCAAGATAACTAGCTGTGAAGAATAACAGCAGGGGTGAAATCCTCCTGGTTCGGCCTGGTTCGGGAGAGTAGGTAGCCGTTGCAGCGGCTGGTTCGGAGAACCGGTAGTGATAGCAGCACGAGGCTCCGCCCACCCACCCCGACATCATCACTTCCTCGTTTTTAAAAAACTTTTTAAAGCCTTTTGTCCCTGCCGGTTCCCCTGAAAGAAAGAAAGAGAGAGAGGGGGATGGAGGGAGGGGGGAAGGGAAGGGAAGGGAAGGGAGAAAGAAAGAGAAAGAAAGAGGCAGGTGTTAGAAGTAAAAAATCAGGATTCACTTTCCAGCTGGGAGATTGCTTGGCAAAGAAGAAAAACAAATGCTGTCGCTGTAAATCAGGAGTCTCCAAACTTAGCCACATGGCTGGCTGAGGAATTCTGGGAGTTGAAGTCCACAAGTCTTAATGTTGCAAACTTTGGAGACTCCTGCTTTAAATTGAAAAGCCTTCAGAAGCTGCTCGGAAGGAGGTTTTTAATGGCAGAAGTGAAGTGACAGTCTGGGTTAGCTGAGTTCACACAACCCTGAGAGGAACTTAAACCAGGCTGCGGTCCAACCAGTCGAGAGGGCACTTCTTACAGCACATTAATTTTGAACGGTCATTAAACGAATGCTCTTAAGTCATTGTGTTGATATTTTGCCCTGTTATATTTTAACAGCAGCTCTCATTTCAGTGGTGTGAACCCAGAATCCTTTCGGAAAGCTCTCCTTTTGGCTTGCTTGAAGCTGCCGCTTTCCTTTCCTTGGGTGCTGGGTCCAACCTTGCCCACTTCCCTCTCTCCTCCTTCAGGGCAGCGTCGGCACCGGAGTGCAAATCCTGGCCGACTCTGACACGGGGATTAAACTCTTGCGACTGGTCAAAGGGGCCAATCTCCCTGGGGAGCAGGTCCGGGTGCTGCGAGGCTACAGGTAAGTAAGGCCAGGGCACACCTGTCCAATTTATTAAGGGATTTAACAGATTAACAGAGTTGGAAGGGACCTCAGAGGTCATGTAGTCCAACCCCCTGGCAAAATGGACTGCTAAATTGGCCGCACCCACCCAGTCACATGACAACCTGGCCACACCTACCCAGTCACATGACCACATGGCCACACCACCTGACCTCCACATGGCCACACCACTTGACCTCCAAGCCACGCCCACAAAATAAGCCACGCCCACAGAACCGGTAGGGAAAAATTTCATATTTCACCCCTGAATAACAGGTTCTACACATCTTGAGGCTGTTTTCGGGGGGGGGGTGTCTCAGAATAAGAGGGAAATGGTTATTATACAATTATAGATAATGATGTCCTAATGATTGAAGGCAAGAAAAGGACAATTCCTTTGGAGGGGTGGAAAGAGAGGAAGATGTTTTGCATAGTCAGAGTTGAGAGGGAGGAAAGAAGATTTTATATAGTTAAGTGCAAGTGAGACCAGGGTCTAAGACTGAGTGACACATGGAAAAAAGAGGTAATACATCTGGGAAAAAGTGGTAATACATCTGAAATGAATAGAATATGAATGGGTCTCCCCCAATCCCCCCAAAGGAGGATACCCTTATGGATGAAGGCAATACCCTTATGCTTTAAATCTCCTTGCAATAAGTTTTCCATTACTGTGCATCTGAGTACACAGATGTGTACCCATCAAGGAGCACATAATCCTAATGGAGAAATATGGCATATGTCAGCCTTTGGTGTCTTCTCAGACAGAAGCTAGGATTCAGCTGTCTGGCTTTTCAGAGACTCCAAATCTCCATGTTTAAGTGTCCCCTGCTTTCTGAAACTGCCACAGGCAAATTGTTGCTCCCCTAGTTTTGTTCTCTTCCTTGCATTTGTGGAGGTATAATCTTGACTAATCAAGGTTGACTCAACCTGCCATCTTTCTGAGGTCAGTAAAAGGAGGATCTAGATTGTTGGGGGCAAATATGCAAATAACGCTTAGATTGTAAACCCCCCCCCCCGAGAATGCTGTAAAGCACTATGGGGTGGTATATAAGTTTAAACAGTATTGCTATGTGTAAATGTGTATGTGCATGTGGTGTGTGTGTGTGTGTGTGTATACAAAATGGAAAGAGGAAGTACAGCCCTTCCCAAGCTGATTCTTTCCAAACATGTTGGTTTTCATTCTCATAATTGCCACATTAACTAGGATGATTATAGATGGAAGTTGCATTTTATATTACAGGGCAACCAGTTGAAAGAGGTTAAGAACCTGGCTTACCTTGAGCCGGGCTATTTGTACGAAACAATATTGTACGACATTGCTTTGGTTTATAATAATATTATTATCCATAAATATGAGCAATATTTTTGTTTGTTTGGTTTTACCTTACTATGTCGTTATAAACCAAGCAAATAGTAAGGCACGATTTCTATCTTAATGTGATATGCAACTTCAAGATTTCTTTCTCAATCTGTTGATAATAGATTATATCCAGTAATTGAATGGCAATCAACTGCTTTATCACATTGTCTATGACACTGTTGCTTGTACTATCTATCCAGCAGGAGGATATGGTACAAATGGGCTTGAGCACCTTTACATAAATTGCACTAACATGACCATAACCATGGTGACATGGAATTCCTCAGAAACATTTATGATCAATTTCCAAAATTTCCTTCAACTGCAAGTTTGGAAAGGAGAAGACAGGGATCAAATTAGAGAGTTTATTTATTAGATTTTTATCCCATATTTATAAATAACTCAAAGTAGTGAACATACATGATGCTCCTTCCTCTTTCTATTTTTCCCAAAACAACAACCTGGTGAAGTAGGTTGGGCTGATAGTGATTGGTCCAAAGTCACCCAGCTGGTTTTCATGCCTAAGGCAGAACCTGAATTCATAGTCTCCTGGTTTCTAGGTCAGCACCTCAACCACAACACCAAACTGGCTATCATACGTCTGTCTGTCTGTCTGCCTGCCTGCCTGCCTGCCTGCCTGCCTGCCTGCCTGCCTGCCTGCCTGCCTGCCTGCCTGCCAGTCAGTCAGTCAGTCAGTCAGTCAGTCAGTCAGTCTTATCTATCATCTACCAGTTATCTATATCTATCGATCTATCGATCTATTGATCATCTATCGATCTATCGATCTATCATCCATCTTTATCTATCTATCTATCTATCTATCTATCTATCTATCTATCTATCTATCTATCTATCTATCTATCATCTATCTCTATCTATCATCTATCATCTCTATCTCTGTCTATCTTTCTATCTCTCTATCTGTCTATATCTGTATATCGTCGTGTCTGTCTAGATTGTAGATCTCGGTTTTATCCTTTTTTTCTATCTATCTATCTATCTATCTATATATCTATCTATCTCTCTATCTATCTATCGCTATCTATCTATCTATCTATCTATCTATCTATCTATCTATCTATCTATCGGTATCTATCTATCTATCTATCTATCTATCTATCTATCTATCATCGGTATCTATCTATCTATCGGTCTCTATCTATCTATCTATCTATCTATCTATCCCCATTAGAGTACCGTTTCTCATTTAAAAAAATAAACGTAAGAAAGATGTCAGTAAACATTAAGAATTACTGTGTACAATCAGAAAATAAACTAACAAACTTGAAATGTAAGATTTCCAAAATATACCTGTAGATTCTTACATCAATATAAATAGACATTAAACCATTTTATCAATTTATCTATAAGGTGTCATTTCACTGAGTTGGTGTTTAAAGAGAAGTAAATGATTGTCATAAGAAACCCACAAATGTTTATACTAAAAAAAAACAAGGCATGGACACATTTTTTAATTCCTTTCCTGGAGAAATTTGGGAAATTGTGGAGAGCATAATATATTGACAAAAAGTAATCACACACATTTTAAGTGTGGGAAAGATCCCTCCCCAACCCAATTAAAAAAAAGGACAGGAAGAGGAAGGGGAGAAGTATAGAACAAGTAAGCAAAATAAACCTTTATCAAATAGAAGTTTCAGATTGTAGCTCTACACTGCACTTATCTTAGGAATAAACAACAGAAATTGATGAGATACTTTGGGATATGATTGCACTATAAATCAAATAAAACCAAAATATGAAGTTCAGCTGATTCAGGATAATTGTTAAACCCTATTGCAATTATATTTCTAAACATCTTTATTTACTACAATCTAAAGAAAAAACATCCAAATGCTGTATTTCAGGCAGACGGGGGTATAGGTGGCATTCAGGTCTAATCTCAGATAGATGCCTTTCACCCTCTCCATTACTTTCCCCACCCCTCCCTATCTTAACAATTGCCCAGTTAAAAGGTCATATTACTGGAGCTCTACCAATAATTAACTGATGACTGATTTCATCAGTTAAAAACAGGTTGGCATCCATTTGAAATTCTCCAAGGCCTTTGATATGGGAAGAAAAGAGACAGCAATATATAACCAATCAAAGCCTTGGCCTCAATAAATGGCTTGTCTATTGCACAAAGGTGCAAACTAACAACAATAATGAAGTTCTGCAACTTCCCTATTAACATGCCACATTTACTTCAACTCCTTTGTATTTCATCAACAGTTTATAAAACACCCAACATAAAATATCTTCATAATTAGAATCATATATTTGACCATTTAACGTGTGCACCATAATGTACCATTAGTTACACAAATAACTAATAATTTGCTAATGACAATATTATGTTAAGTCAGTTTAGGGGCAATTAAAGTGAATGATATTTACATATGCCTAATGAATCACCATCGATGGCAGATTAAGAGATTCTAATGAATATTCATCCAGACATTCACAACCGGCTCCACAGTTTATAAACTGAATTATGGTTGATTTGCCCTTTTAAAAATGAATATGTGAATATCTTCTGCATGGGAAGAATGAACAATTGGGGCTGATTGTAAAAATGTTTAAAGCAATGTACTGGTCAGGCACAAAACATTTTTATGCACTCTCATACCCCTGAGCTGCTCAGCTCTTTTTATACCACACATCAGCATTGATGAACTATCTCCATTTCATTCGGGACCACGGCATGAAATATAGAAATTGTTTTGTGTGGAATTAAATGCAGTCAGAAAGTTTTATGCATCCTCACTAAAAAAGAAATAATTACAGGTAGCTGCCCAGTAGCTAGCAGCGATTATAGCAATCCCACATGATGACTGTCTACATTAAGCAAAGCAGGAGGGGAACATATTTGGGCCTGATCCATCACCTATCTGAAATTATTACCACAACCATCGCCATCTCATTGGGATAGTAAAGATGGAAAGAATTCAAAAAGGTCACAAGGATATAATGAGCTGGAAGGAAGGATTGGGTCCTCGTAGCTTTATTTGTCCTGCATTATTTTATATACAATAATCAGGACTGCTAATTGGGTAGGTGGAGGAAACCATGGACCAAACTGGAATGTCAAGTATCCTTCTAGAGCAGAGTACATGAGTACAAAGATCCCAAGGCTACTTGAAGCCTTAAAAGACTTAAAAGACTGCTTCTTTTCCAGAATTTATTACAATAGATGGGGAAAATAAAGACTAGAGGAAGGTCACCATATTGACTGCATTAATTTAAACCGTGCAGATGAAATGAAATTTAGTTTTTATACTGGCTCAACACACTACTTTATGAAATGTGGCCCATGAAATGCCACTGAAATGTCAAATGTAGCATTTGACCATATAAAAGTTCCATTTTCTGTGGGATTGCTATAGAGAGGAGAGATTGCTACAAAAATAGGAAATAGAGAATCAGAATTGGTAAGGGCTGTTTTAACCTTCCGGCCAAAGCACTACTCCAGGCAAGAATCCAGATCAAACATTCCCAATAGATTGCTGCCCTACCCATAATTCTGGATGGATACTAATATGGGGATGGCTTCTTTAAAAGATGTTAAGATGCCACTTAATTTTGTACCTTAATCCATCACCTCTTTCATGTCCATCACTGGTGCTCTCTGAAGCTTGACATTGTTGCTTGCCAAGGTTGTTCCACCAGTTCCTTTGTCATGCAAGTTGTGAAGCTGTGGTGAAATTACTGGTAGAGTAGAATACTTGTAGTTCAGGGTTGAAATGAGGGGTCCTTGGTGCTCTCTGAGCTTGGTTGTTTTCTTGTAGATGAGGGGTCCCCAAACTTGGCAACTTTAAGACTTGTGGACTTCAACTCCCAGAATTCTCCAGCCAGCTAGGCTGGCTGGAGAATTCTGGGAGTTGAAGTCCACAAGTCTTAAAGTTGCCAAGTTTGAAGACCTCTGTTGTAGATGTTTCATTACCCAAACTAGGTAACATAATCGTGCGATATGCGAATTTTGCATGTTGAAATTTCCTATTCTACCAAGGTCAAGGAGTGGCAGGGAGAGTATTTAGTCTCTTCTCTGTTCAATGTCAATTAATAAGAGTTTAGGCAGGATGGAAACTGAATTGGCCAGCCAATAATGAGGTAAAGCCCTCCCCCCCTCGCCACACACACTTCTTTTTTGGATTTTGTTCCACTGACATACTTTTCACAATTTTTATCTCTCTGCTGTGCTGTAAAGTGGCATCTCCTTACTAATATAACTCCTTTCTAACACAGATTATCCAGCTATTTCAGGTTAATTGCATCTCTACAGCAATGTAAATTATTTTATTACAATGATTTCAGTGCTGCCTCATTAAAAGATTCTATGTTTTTAGTTTAGCCATGGTTAGTCATGATTTTAGCCAGGTTTAGCCATGGTTAAACAACATAAACTGGTTATGCTCCTTTTTAAATGGATCTAGCCAAAGGAAAAGTTGAATTGTCAGGAAATGGTAGATTTTTAATATTGTCTGAAGTCTATTGTCTTACCGCAAGATCCTTAGTAGCAAAACCTCAGCACGTTGCCTTGCTCTTATTCCCTTATGGCTCCTTATCAGTTATCCATGCAGGAACAAGCAATACCTCCCTTTCCCTATGTGACCCAAACCCTTTCCCTGTCAGGAAATGGTAGATTTTTAATATTGTCTGAAGTCTATTGTCTTACCGCAAGATCCTTAGTAGCAAAACCTCAGCACGTTGCCTTGCTCTTATTCCCTTATGGCTCCTTATCAGTTATCCATGCAGGAACAAGCAATACCTCCCTTTCCCTATGTGACCCAAACCCTTTCTCCCACAGCTAAGTAATGTGTATGCCAGATACCAGTTTGAGTTCTGAAATAAAATCTCTTTTTCAATATGCAAACTCACATGCTGTACAATCAGCTATGAAGAATCCCAGATTTACTTATGACTGTATCATATACCACACCGTATAGCTCCATAGGCTATACCATAGGCACAACTGCACGATTGTAGCCCAATTCTACACAGATGTATGTGGAAGCAAGTCTTTCTGATTTTGTTAAGACCAGAATGCATAAATTTCCTAGATTTTAAATAGGTAAAAAGTAGGTCGTACAATCCAATAATAGGGATTCTGAGAGAGAGAGAGAGAGAGAGAGAGAGAGAGAGAGAGAGAGAGAGAGAGAGAGAGAGAGAGAGAGAGAGAGAGAGAGAG
>QLTV01002492.1:2175705-2194063 GCA_003457575.1 Thermophis baileyi
ACTCCCGGCCACTGATTTAACCCAGGCAGCGGCGGGTATGCAAATACCTGCTTGTTAAGTCGGAACACAACAGTCGTCTTGCTAGCAAGCTCCATTACAGAGGTGGGGGGGGGAGAATTACCTACTGTATTTGCTTCACATGAATGAAAGTTCAGTAACTTGAAAGATTTGAACTGCTTGTCTAATTACTTTCCCCCCCCCCATTTGGGTAAATGGGGAAATTGCAAGTTTGAAAATGCACATCTGGACTCAGTTGTTGCAGTGCAACATTCTCCAAGTTGGTGTACTCCAGATGTATATTCCCCAGCTCTACAGTAAGGCTAACAGATCTGGTCTGCAGTATCCAGTTGACCATTAGATGGCAGCAAAGACATACAGAAAACCCCATAACTGCAACTATTGTAATGCTTGGATTTTTGCAGGCAAGGATTGGGATTTAACACTGCATTTCAGCCAGTGTGTTAGTTGAAGATGTGGGAATATGAAGGCCAAGAAGGATGGAGATTGGCAGCAGACTGTGGTATAACTCTTCTGAATCCAGCAGTATTTCTGTGCCGACCTTAGGAACCATGGTGCTTCAGAGGAAGGCAAACAGATTCTGTTAATAGGCCAGATCTGCACTAGTGACTTACAGCTTTTTTAACATTATCTAATTATTCATGATTCTAACAGTAATAAAAACAAACTTTTCCATAATCCATAATGTACACTGCCCAATTTCCTTGCTTTGTCAGCCTAGAATATACAGTATATAGCTGAAAGTAATCCTGGAGGTTTTTCCTTCTTCACAATAGTGAATTGTGCCTGTGTCACATTTGTTGGTGTGTACAGAATCCACATTCCCCTAAAAGGCAGGACCAGAACCCCCCCCCCCAAAAAACCCCTCAGTTAATTGAATTAACTGAATGACTGATTAAAATTAGTTGCCTGCCAAACAAAATGCCCCACTTATAAAATTATTTGATTTTCCATCTGTATATACCATTCTCTCTCATGTACACAAATCACTGTCACATAGAGAAGCATAATCCCAGGGTCTTCACTTGTATGGACACATGCACACACATGCGCCATCCATCCAGAAGAAGCAGTCAAAGGAACGTGGGGGGGGGAAATTAGAGGTGGGGAGGAAAGATAAAAGTAGAAACACAACAAAATGGAGATGAAGGAAGGGAGATAACTGGAAAGGAAAAGATTGAAAAGAAGAGACGGTAGCTCTCTTCAGGAATTACAGAAAGAGTTAAAGGGTTACAAAAAGAGTTAAATTCATGTCAAGAAGCCTCTTCCACCAGTTAATGTCGGGTATTCCCTGTTTTTCAACAACAGTATCTGTATCACTTTGCACCTTACCTCCCTTGCCTCCTTATTCTTAGTAATATAAGCAAATGTAAGAAGCAAATTTCCCCCCTATTTCCTTTTGCATATACCATTACAGATACAGGTACATTATTCATGTTAAACAGCTGCTATATGTCTATGCTGACAGAGGTTTTTTTTTTCCTTTGCTCTTTCTTTTTATTAGAAAGTTGGTTCCAAGTGTCCAGAATAAAAGATAAGTGTGCTACCATTGTACACATTATATTGTTTCCACGCCAGTGTCTGTTTTTGTGTTACAATAAACTAAAACCACAAAATAAAGGTGAATGACAGCATCTTAAAATGCCCTTAAGAAGACTGCTAACTTCTATTATTGATTGATTAATTATCTTTCCCCCTTTTATCTTGGGGCTCAAGTGAGCACATGTAGCTTTGTCAATGATAATGCTATAAATGTATGTAGGTTCAGGCTCAGATCTACCCTGGTACTCTTTGCCATTTCATACCTAGTTTTGTTCTGGGCCAGGATTTTATAAATTGTAATTTTGTAATAAATTTGCACGCTATAATAAGAATATATTTAACACCAGATATGCTATCTAAGATGTATAAAGGCATATCAAATGAATGTCGGAAGTGTAAAAATAAAGAAGGGACTTTTTATCATCTATGGTGGACATGTGATAAAGCAAAAAATTTTGGGAGTATGATTCACACTCTAACACAGAAAATCCTGAAAATGGAGATAGAAATGAAATCAGAACGTTTCCTTTTGGGACTAATGGAAAAAGAACTGGAGAAAAAAATTGGAACTTTGTTATTATCTACTGTATGTTGACAGCAGCAAGACTATTGTATGCCCAAAAATGGAAAGACATTTTAATACCTACCATGGAAGAATGGTTGCAGAAGTTGATGGAGTTGGCTGAAATGGCAAAACTGACTACTCTGATTAAAGAAAAGAACATAAGTACTTTTGTTTCCACATGGAAACCGCTTCTGAATTTCATGCTTGATGTGGAAAAGAATGCAACTGTGACTCTGGGTTTTATAGATTAGATTGATAGATCTTTATTCATACGGTATTATTATGGAAAAACAAGAAGCTGTGATTTGATGATAATAATGCCTTATTCTACTGCAGCAGAGAGAGTCGGAAGTCAATGCTTCTTTTTCTTTTCTTTTTCCTATCTTTCCTCACTTCTCTTTCCCCTTTCCCCTCCCCCCCACTGTTCTTCTATTTACTTTTGTATTTTGCATTTTATAACATTTTATAATGTAATAAAAACTATTTGAGAAGGATATATCTGAATAACAAAGTGGCCACTTATAATCGGAAGAGTAATTCTGGGGTGCTATTGTCACATTTCCAGCATTAACGTGGATCAATAACTCTTCCCCCCATACATATAATTGAAAGTCACCAAAACTATCCACCTCCACTGAACCAGAATGCGTGCCTTCAATTCTATATATCATCTAACAGTCAGTCATATAGACTGGGAGAGTCACCTCTTCATCACTGATAAAACAGACAGCTAAAACATTTTAAGGAATCAGACAATCTACAATCAACATGCTTAAATTTCCATTTTTCTCTATTGATAAATAAACTGTGTTGTACAAAATACCATGATTTACAAGGCTAGTTTTGATTAGCATATGAGAGCTATGTGTTTGTGCATATTTCCCCCCCTATTTCCTTTTGCATATAACATTTCAGATACAGGTACATAATGCATGTTAAGCAGCTGCTATATGTCTATGCTGACAGATTTTTTTTTCTTTTGCTCTTTCTTTTTTTTTAGAAAGTTGGTTCCACATCTCCAGAATAAAAGATAAGTGTGCTATCATTGTACACATTATACTTTTCTCATGCAAATGTCTGTTTTTGTGTAACAATAAACTAAAATCACAAAATAAAGGTGAATGATAGCATCTCAAAATGCCTATAAGAGGACTGTGTATTTCTATTATTGATAAATTAATTACATCTATCTTCCCCCTTTTATCAAGTGAGCACATGTAGCTTTGTCAACAATAATGCTATAAATTAGTGCTGAGTGTGAATATATATTGATTCTCACTAACAATCTCAATGCTAGTTCAGCAATTTAACCTTTTAAACTTGTTGTTCATATAAAGCCAGCCCATTTACTTCTGGATTTACTTCTGAGATGCATTTTTTTTTCCATTCACTTATTTTAGAAAATATTTCTGCCCATTCCCAATAGGGCAGATTACAGAAGAGTACAGACAATCCTCATTTAGTAACCACAATTAAGACTGGGTATTCAGAATCAGTTATTAAGCAAAACAGTTGCTAAGAGAAACCACTTAGTGCTCTTATCTCAGCTTTGCTTTGCTTTACAGGTCATATGCAGGGATTGATTGCAAATTTGCTTCTTCATCACCATTGTAACATCAAACAGTCATCAAAGGAGAACTATCTGTAACAGAAATACAACAATATAAATCAAGACTTTAAATCGGAAGCATAAATAAAATAAAATAAATAATAAGCGTAAAAAGCTGTTTGGCAAAAGCATGTGATTCAGTGTTGGTGTATATTCTCATGTAGTGTTGTCCAGATTTGATGGCCTACAAAATGATTCAATGGATCATCTAATGGCCATGCTGGTTGAGAATGACAGGAATTGTAGAAGGATCCATTCTGAGATGCTTATGTTTAGGAAGGCCATTCTAAAGAATATTTGCAAAGAAATAAGACATTGTGAAAGTCAGTTTTCTCCCACTGGATCCCTAATTGTAAGATTTGAACACTGTTAAAAGAGAAAACAAGATTCTCTGCACATGTTCAAAGTTTGTGCTATTTTGAAGAAAACTCGTGTGTTGTATAAAGGTTTATAAAGCTAAGCCCACATAAATTTTCACTGTTTTCAAATATTTGTAGGTAAATGGCCACAGTTAACACAGTTAATTTTAAAAATAAAAATAAAAATCCACTGTAAATAGAATCTATCAGTCTTGGGCGAATGGTGAACTTGCAGTATTCTCAGAAGACCCAACTAGCCAAAAAAAATTAAAAAATAAAAATTACAGCTGACTTTGCTGTCCTATATTGCCCTCTTCTGGTTACTGTCAAATATAATGGCAAGCGCTGGGTTTCTCAAAAGAATTTTGAATTTTTATATCAGGAATCGTTTCCTATTAATTAATTAGGACCTTTAATAAAATTTGTTAGTCAGAGAAGGTGATACCATATCTTTTCCAATTTTTTTACTACCATAGATTAACACAACTCTTCCTACAATGAATTACAGCTAAAAAGAAAATTGGTTTCAAATTAATTAATCTCATATGGTTTCAAAATTGTTGGAAAAAATATTAAAATACTATAGCTATAAACAGCCATTAATCTCCTTCACTTCTTTTAATCCTTTAAATAGAGTTTTTGGTATATAACATGAAATATATAAAATAACTACAAAGTAGCTTCCCCCCCTCACCCCGGTTTCCACAGCTGTTTGTTTTGTTCCTTCAAAAATAAACGTAAAACTTTTTTTTTTAATGTTGAGATTTTAGCTTTTGTGTTTCATATTATTTATGTTTAAAGCTTTTATAAATTGCTCTTGGTCTACTTTTCCAGCATTATTAAAGGAATGAGCAACAAATGCAAATTATAAATAATTTTACAAATTTTGGCTGGGCAATGACTTTGTGTGCACAAACTGCAGGCAAGATATTACAAAAGACAGACTTGAGAGAACAGAATGGGAGAAAAATTCTCACTCAAATGTTGAAGAGAAGAACTTTGCATGACTAAACCCTTAAGGTGGAATGGAGGAAGGAGAGTGGAGGAGGGGAGGGGAGGAGCAACAGGAGGAGGAGGCACAGACTTAGGAAATTAGTCAACTAAAGGTTAGTATTAAATTGGCGCTAGATAAGAGTTAACTGAATTCAGGGGGGGGATGGACTTGGATCACCTGTGGCAATGTACCATGTTTCCCTGAAAATAAGACCGGGTCTTACATTAATTTTTGCTCCAAAAGACGCATTAGGGCTTATTTTCTGGTTAGGTCTTATTTTTGGGGAAATGTGGTATCAAATACATCCATCTAGCTGACAATCTTAACTGGGGATTATTTTTGGGGTAGGGTTTATATTATGCTAGGGCTTATTTTCCAGTTGGGTCTTATTTTTGAGAAAACACGGTAACAACTCCAGACTGATTACCTTTCATAACTCCGCCCCCAGGCTCTACCTCTTTTTCTCCTATAGGGAGGAAACCCTGCCAAGATGGCAACCATGATCATGTGATTAAAGTTCCATCCCCTTTAATGCACAACATACATACAAAGGGGACAGTGTTCCAATTGTGTGGCAGTAGAAATTATGTTACCTTTTTTGACACATGTGTACACTTCTCCCACTCTTTACAAATCCCTTGCATAGACTGAAGCCATTTAAACCTGTAGGGTGTCATGTAAGTTTCAGGTCACACATGTCAGATAAATTCTGCCATTTACAATCTACTTGTCCAATTTATAGCAATTTATTTTATTTTATTTTATTTTTAAAAAAACTGTAAAATGGTATCTAAAAATACAGTGTAATGATGACAAAGGGCAGATAAAAGAAAAAATGACTTCCTGAAGGAAGTGCCCATGTCATTTGCTCTATCATACATTTGAGTAATATCTGATTGACTGACTGACTGACTGATGATGTGCTATCAAGTCATTTTTTTATTCCTGGACCAATCATATAGACCAACCATAGTTTCTCCATGCTAACCTGGTTTTTCAGGTCTTTCGGTAACATTTAATGACCCTTAAATGAAGTTCATAGATTCAGTGTAGGTTCACTACTTTGTTTCAGTTACAAAGAAGCAAACCTCTGCAATTACTGCAATAAAACATTGTTATGTAAGAGTATTTACTAGATTTTTGTGATATAATTCATGACATCTCAAGCAACTTCTCCCTTCTCCCTGATATTTTTAATAGTCACTATATAATGGACTTGATATCATTTACTCATTTCAGTTGGTGGGGGGAGCAAGACGCCATTAAATTAAATTGCCACATTTCATAAACTAACTTATTCTTATGCCTTCTTTCAATAAAACATTTTTTATTCATTCCCCTAGATCCATTTCAGAATTCCAGTCCTAAAGTTAAGTAATAAACTAGTACAGCGTGTAAGATTTAATTAGGGATCTGCTTCTGACCAAACTAATGAACAATTTCTGTGGTAATTATTAATTGATTAGAATATTTCTATCTGCTTTCCCTATTTTAAAGAAAAAAATACCCACAACAGCCCACATCAACATTTGAAAATAATCAAACATAAAACATTTAAATTCCTTGTTAATTTATATTACACTGAATAATTTAGTGTTAATCAGAAAACTTACAGACAAGTTTTAAAAGACTAGTTTCACATCTACAATCTGCCATTGTGTGAACTGATCATTGACTCCCATCTTCTGCTTCCAAGTTGTGTGGCTTTTTTTTAATAAGTCAATTATTAATCCATATGGGATGGTTGGTAATTCATGAACCTCAGACCACATATGGCTTTGACCCCAAAAAATGAAATAAAAATAAAAAATACTGTATACTGCACGAGTCAAAAAGAGGGCTGTCAAAATATTTACAGACCCCTCGCATCTTGGACATAAATAGTTTCAACTCCGACCCTCAAAACGACGCTATAGAGCACTGCACACCAAAACAACTAGACACAAGAACAGTTTTTTCCCAAACGCCATCACTCTGCTAAACAAATAATTCCCTCAACACTGTCAAACTATTCACTAAGTCTGCATTACTATTACTATTAATCTTCTCATCGTTCCTATCACCCATCTCCTCCCACTTATGACTTATGACTGCATGACTGTAACTTTGTTGTTTGTATCCTTACGCTTTATATTGATTGTTTCCCAGTATGATTTGATTGTTTATTTGTACCCTATGACTATCATTGTGTTGTACCTTATGATTCTTAACGAATGTATTTTGTCTTTTTATGTACACTGAGAGCATATGCACCAAAGCAGTAGTGGGTTGTAAATCCCGTCGCTACCAGTTCGCTCGTACACACACGTGACACTTCTGCACATGCGCAGAAGCATCCCGGGCGGGTGGGCGGAGCCTCCCACCACCGGTTTGCCGAACCGGGCTGAACCGGGAGCAACCCACCGCTGCACCAAAGACAAATTCCTTGTGTGTCCAATCACACTTGGCCAATAAAGAATTCTATTCTATTCTATTCTAAAATGTTGTCTGTGTAGTCATGGAAGGCTCCTTAATACATTTACCTTTTTTTTGGTAAACTTTTCTTTCTGTCCAGTTAATCAGTCTGATCAAAACAAATGGCTGATTTCTCAGTGCTAATGGAGAAGTCCACATCTCCAGTGACTCTGCTCGAAATAGTTGAGTTATACAGAAAATCTGTGAGCAATAGAAGGTTCTCTGTATCTAGGGAAATACTTTGTTTCCCATTCTTCCTATAGCTGCTCTTCTCAAGAACATTAGACAAGTGAATGAAGTGTATCTGTGTCTGAGCATGTGAATACAGTTATGTGGACAACTGTCTGTTTGCAACCCACCACCGCTAGCTGGTATACCAATGGATGGCAGCCTTATAGACCAAAATTGTTACTCACCTTCATCATAAGAACATTTCTTCTGTTGTGACTGATAAATGTATTATGAACAATTTCCCAAAAGTATTCGTATGGTTTAAGAACATAACAACACCTTCTGTTGACAGGTTTATTTACACCCCCACCCAACTTTAAAACATTTTTAGGACAGAAATCAAGATTGCTCTTCATTACTTGATAAATGGGTTATTTTTATCAGTTTATTTGCAGCAGATGCTATACTGTTCGGCCTATAACTTCCTGAATTCTGTTCAGTCCTTAAAAAAAAAATGGAGATATGTTGGCTGTTTCCCAGTCTTTGAGTATGAAGAACATCTTAGGCAACATGCATTTTTGTTAAAAGGTCAGTTGTTTCACAGAGAGTTGCACAGCCCAGGTGTGGCAACCTGACAAGGCCTTTTCCTGCATTCCTGCCAACCATACTTCCTTCAGTTACATAAGCATGCCATTCACTTTGGTGCTGGTTTTATTAATCTCAAGAGGCTACACAAAGGGAGAGTTGTAAGTATGAGTACCTTATCCCAAACCTGAGTCTCAATGTTGACAAGGGAGAAACAAATACCACTAGGCTCCATATTTCTTGGGAAATGTCAGCTATAAATCCTCTAAGGTTTATAGAGACAACTCAAAATGTCCCTGTAAGTGTAAAGAGTAGAATCAGATGAGAAGGTTGAGCTGCAGGCATGTTTTTATCAGAGAAAAAGGAAGGCCTGGAGCGGGTCACTCTTTTCCTTTCTTCTGAACTCCATGAACTGCTTCCCTGAGGGAAGTTCTGTCTCTGTGCTAAAACATTTATTGACTTGTCTTTAGTTTCTGTTCAGGTCATGAGCACTTAGAGGTTAAGAACTGGCAGTGTCCATTTTAATGATAAGGAGAATGCTTGCTTCTTTAATTAATACTTCTGGATGATTAGGTACTTTGAGGTCAGGCCAGGTGAGAAGTTCATCTGCGGATGTAGTTTTCTCCTTAAGAATGCTAGTAATATTTGTATTCTTCCTGTTCAAAAGCTGCATGTATAAGCAAATGTCCTTCAATCTTATGAGCTGCACTTCTGCATAGACATTTTGATGAAATACACTGATGTCCGGCAATGAGCATAAAACAGATGAGGTTTTTTTTAAAAAAATTATTATTTACATTGAAGGTCAAGGCCAACCCAAGACATTACAGTTTGAGGTAAAGAACAAGATGTCTCTCCCTCAAGATTACGTACAAAAACCAACTGGCAGTCAACCAGAGTTTACCTTTTCTGACTAACAGAGAGATCTCAGCACATTAATGGTTGTCTGCCAACAAATACGTTTGCTTTGTTCTGTATCTAGTTTCGTGCAAGATGGCTTCCTTCTTGAGCCCATTATGAAGTCATGCCATTTTCTTGTCATGGCAGAATCGAGTGGGAAATCCTCTCCTGGCATCCTCTCCAATGGATGGGCAGACTGGACTGGGTCTGACAACATTCTGAATCATTCCTGTTTCTCCATCAAAGTGGGCTGCTAAGAATGGGAGCATCCTGTTAGCCAAGAATGTGGTGAGATGTATAACCCAACTTCATGAGTAAGGATCCCTTCAAAGAAGGCGACAAAGGATTTTTTTGTACCTCTAGCTATAATTCATAATTCTATGGGGATTCCCCCCCCCAAAAAAGGTGGAAGAAGCAGAAACAATTGTTCAAAATCAATGTGCATGTGATTGAAGGAAAACATTTCACTTTATTTTTTCATTTGAAACCTGCTAGAGAAAACCTTTTGAAGGTAAATGATAAATTCTTGATGCAAATATCCAAATATTAACCATTCTAGAGTCTCTTCCAGAGGTGGTATTCAGCCGGTTTGGACCGGTTCGAGTGAACCGGTAGTAGTGACCCACACACACACACACACCCGCCCCGGGGCTATGCCGTCCTATTTAGGCACATTTTGAAGCTGTGCACATGAGTGCAAGCCGTGCGCATGAGCAAAGCGCATGCACGGAAGGCCGAGTGCACGCGCACGCTCACATTTGCGAACCGGTAGGGAAAGTAAGTGAATACCACCCCTGGCCTCTTCCCCTGTAAGTTCTTGCTTACATACTTACATACTTCTAGAACACACTGCGTAACATGCATACATACTTATCCTATCATTTGCATTATATTATTTACTAGGTAAATAATACAATGCAAAACTCAGAAAAGGATTAAGAAACAATAAGCAAAAGAAATGAAAGACATGAGATAAGAACAATAAACCTAGATAAATCTGTTTTATGTTACCATCATATTGCTACTCCTTGCCTTTCTACTTTAGCAAATAATTCTTGCTTCCACCATGCCTTTTCATTTTTTCATACTTTCTTGAAATGTCTCATCTCATGTATAATTCCATTCAATAACAGCCCCTTCCCCTTAACCCATTCACTCTTCCTTCCTCCGTTAGTATTGTGAGTGAATCCCCATGCATTTCCATCTGACCAAATCACCTGAATGTACTTCACTCACTTACTGTTGTATTCACTTAGAGCACGGGTGTTAAACTCAAGGCCTGCAGGCCAGATCTGGCCTGCAGGGCGCTTAGATCTGGCCTGCGGGCCCGGCCTGGAAATAGCAAAGGCCTGGCCTACAGTGCCTCTGCTAGCGAAAACCATTTTTGGCCTGGACCGCCTCTTGCAGCATCCTGCTGGCCAAAATGGAGCAGGGGGGGCGCACGTGGCCCTCCCATGCCCCATTTTCAGCCTGGACTGCCTCCTGCAGCACTCTGCCAGCCAAAACCCATCTGCCGTTCGTCCCGTCTCTCCCCCCCACCAGCTGGCCCGCAGAGGACAACCACAATGCTGATCTGGCCCTCAAAGAAATCCAATTTGACACCTCTGACAGAGTGTGGGCACTCTCTTCTGTGTTCAGTTCACATTTATTTATCACTCATTACTTTAATGGTTCTTATTTCGTCATACACATTTTTAAAACTTACTTATTCTCGTTGAAATTAATTTTATGTTTCTCCTTACATGCCCAAGTCTCATTTCCATATAAGAGGACAGAAAGCTGCTGTTATGCACAGTCATTTTTGTTTCTTTCAACAGACATTCATTCACCACAATGGACGTACATACGACCCATTACATTTATTTCAGCATTTGTATATCTTAAATCTTCTCCATCCAATTCCCCAACATTAGTAAACATTCTAGAAAGATACCAAAATCAATATACAGTAAACGTTTTCACATCTCTTAATATCTTGCTGGAGAGCAAAAATTTGTAGACTTCTTCCTTGCATTAAACCACATTACATTTCCCAAATTATCCTCATTGTCACTTCTCAAACCTTTTCAGTCAGAATTTTTTTTTAAGATTTCCTCAAGCCTACTAAACCAATGAATCCCCTTCAGTTTTTCCTCATTCATGCTTCCCTTCCTTTCACACAAGTGAACAATAACAGCATTTTTCACACAAACAAATCATACAGCTACTCCTTAAAGAATTCCCATCCGTATTTTAATATTTCCCCAATTACACCAGCTATACCCACAGATTTACTATTTTTTATAATATTCTTATAGCATTTATAGCAGTTGGTGTGAGCTTAAATGGACTCTGGGGGATGGTAGAGGACAGGAAGGCCTGGAGGAACCTTGTCCATGGGGTCGCGATGGGTCGGACACGACTTTGCAACTAACAACAACAATAGCATTTATTGTTATTTTTCATCATTTTCCCCAAGGGTATTAACATCTGTTGAAATTGATTTCCCATTCCACTCTTCTACATACCACTATCATTCTCATACAAATGTCTAAAGCATTACTTCACTTCTCTTTCATCCAAAATCATCTCTTTTTCTTTTTCCATTTATTCATGGGTTTCCAAATGTCCCAGCTCCTCTTAGTGGTTATTTTACTGTTTGCAAGTACGGGAAACAAAACTGGCGTAGTCAATCAATCACTCTTTTTAGCTTTCTTTGGAGTGACAGCAGCTTTTGCCAATCTCACTATTATTACAGAATAATAGATAAGCCACACAATTTATACCATCATATTTTTCTGCTAATTCAAGAACCTCAACACAGCCATGTAAAACAAATCTATTAAAATTATAAACATTTAAAAATATTTCAAAGAAAAAACAAGAAAGTCCACTTGCCTCCTGAAAAAAAAAAGCACCTTTGGGACAACCATGACCTGGATGACTGAGAATCTCTACAGACTTTTAGCTATACAATTTGGGATGAACACCCTTTGAATGGTGTGGGAGTAGGAATGGATTTCCAGAGAAAAAATTGCAGACTACAGGAACCAGGAGCACTACTCAGGTGACCCAGATAAACCTCCAAGTGCTTCAAGGACCCTCTAAAAAGATGCAAATTACTAGCTGTCTGCAAGGAATATAAATCCTTCCATTTCCCAGTATCCTGTCAGAGTTGAAGAAGCTTCTTGGATGAGAAGCGAAACATGTTCAAAGAAAAAACAAAGAAGTTCAAAAGTTCAAAAAACAAAAAAGTTGCCTCCTGAAAAAAATAGCACTTTGGGACATTTAAAAATATTATATATTCAGCGGTGAAATCATAGCTGCATGTACTTTAACGGGTGCTGGCCTTCATATGCACTTAGTACTTCCCAAGGACCTAGGATGTCATAATGTATTACTTAGTATATGTGCAGATACAAGCAATATGGCCTTTTGTAATTGACAGATGTAAATTTTGTAAACGTGTAGATTTTCTAAATGCCATTCAAGATTTTTTTAGTTTGCCATCCAGGGTGTTGTTAATCACTGGGACCATCACAGATGGTTTATGCCATAAACTTTCACCTCTGATTTTCAGATATTGATACGTTGAGATTTTCTCTAATTCTTTGTCTCTACTACTACTTCTGGTATTGCCACATCAGTTAAATTCACACTTTCTTCTTTTCAACCACAGTTAAATATGATATGTTATTAGCCAAGACTTTTATCGCTTTGTATTCAGAAACCCCACAATAATTTATAACCCGCTAATTTTTGACTACTTTTTCAACTATATTATTATTAGATTTTTATGTCATCTTTTAACTGTCCTGTTCCTAGGAAGAGCTAAGACAAAAGACTTGAATAAAACCCTCTCTAGATATTTAATTTCAAGGGAAGGGACAAAGTTAAATTGACAAAGAATGAAGCCCATTACAACATCTTTGGGGGAGAAGCAAAGAATGCTTCTCTTGACAGTTCTCTTGATCACTTTTCAAGACCAGGTTGGTAAAAACCTCCTGGCAAGCACTTATCAGATTCACCCAAATTATTTACAGTCTGTAAAACTCAGGGAGTTGGAGAACAGAGGCTCACCACTTGTTTGCTTGGTGCTCTTCCTCTCTAATAAAAATGACCAGGTTAGGACTGACTGATCCCAGGGTTAAGGGAGGAGATGACTACGTATATGCCTCTTTGAAATGAGCTGTGTGTCCCACCATGTGCTTCAAAGCAGCAGTTCATAAAAACCTTTGTTGACTCAGAAGTTCTTTCTAATTACAGGCCAGTCTCAGCTGTCCTATTCTTGAGTAAGATGAAAATGGTGGCCTTGCCACTCCAGATGCACCTAGATAAAACTATTTTTTCTGGGTCCATTTCAACTGGGATGTTACTCAGATACACTACTATGATAGATGGCCTATGTCAGAAGCCAGATGGTGGGAACCTCCCAGCAGCTCTTATTACTGACCATAGTATTCTTTGGGGTCATCTGAAATAGGAATTTGGGGCATTGTTTTGCAGAGATTCCAGTCCTTCTTGTCAGGTCAGTTAAGAAAATGGTAGCGGGCAAATACTGTTTGGCATCTAGACGGTGTCCAATAGGACTCTGTCTTGACCCCTGGTCTACATGAAATCAATATGGTCTTTCAGAACTTTTGAGTAGAGTGTCACCAATACTATATCATGATGATATTCAGCTTTATTACTTCTTGCCTTCTAATTCCAAGGAAGTAATCAGTATCTTTGAAAGTTGTTTAAACCCGAGAGAGGAGGGGCAAGCTGAAATTATAAATCAGATAATCATTTATCAGATAAGAAAAAGGTGCACATACATAGGTCCCAGAGGTGGGTTTCAGCAGGTTCTGACCAGTTCTGGAGAACCGGTAGCGGAAATTTTGAGTAGTTCGGAGAACCGGTAGTGGAAATTTTGAGTAGTTCGGAGAACCGGTAAATATCACCTCTGACTGGCCCCGCCCCCATCTATTCTCTGCCTCCCGAGTCCCAGCTGATTGGGAGGAAATGGGGATTTTGCAGTAACCTTCCCCTGGAGTGGGGTGGGAATGGAGATTTTACAGTATCCTTCCCCTGCCACGCCCACCAAGCCATGCCACGCCCACCAAGCCACAGCCACAGAACCGGTAGTAAAAAAATTTGAAACCCACCACTGATAGGTCCGCATTAACTGTTTTCAACTTACAAAAACTTGATATATGCTTTTCAGTTAGTGTGGCTTGGAAATTCCAGATCTCTGTGCCTTCGATAAAGGATTTACAGATAAAGATGAATCTGCTTTAATGTAAGTTATATCTTACCATATGAAAATCATATGCATTGAGCAATAGATGTATATTCAGCCTAATTAGAATAATAATTATACAGGTTCTAGTCAAGTTTCTATGCTTCCCATAATACCTGATTGTAGCATGTCTGTCTCTCTACATTCACTTGGTTTTTCACAGAAGTGTTCATGTCTCAACCAAGGAAATTCCTACATGGTTCTGAACATTCTTTTGCTAGTCTTGTGAGAGTAAAGATGCCTTTGTGCAAAACTGCCTAGTCAATCTACTACAGAGGGAAGTTTGAAAGATTTATGATGCCAACAAGTTCACAAGTGGATCTGTTTTCATACCAGTTGTGCTAAACCGGCTGTGCAATTCACAAAATTGCACACCCTTCATATTGCCAGTCTAATCGTGCGTATCTCCTGATTGCATGTACACCCCTAGACTTCGCAGTTTCATGTATATATACTCATAGTATTATGGTGCCTATTACAAAAACTCTATGCCACAGTTAAATGCAAAATCCTAATATACTATTTAAAAAAACAACAACACTGTCCACAGACAAACATTTTGCTGAACCTTGATTAGTTTTTTTTTTTTAAACCAGAATAACAGAGTTGGAAGGAATCTCGGACATCTTCTAGTGCAACCCCCTGCCCAAGCAGGAGTCCTTATACCATTCTGGACAAGTGGCTGTCCAGTCTCTTGTTAAAAGCCTCCAGTGATGGAATACCCACAACTTCTGAAGGCAAGCCATTCCACCGATTTATTATTCTCACCATGAGGAAATTTCTCTTTAGTTCTAGATTGGATCTCTCTTTGATAAGTTTCCATTTGTTACTTCTTGTCTTGCCCTCAGTACTTCAGGTACAGAGAATAGGCTAGACAACCACTTCTTCTTCATCCAACATAAGACTTGTGGAAATAATAAATAATAAAAGGAAAAAATCATCCCTGTTCACTTCTTTTCAGTACATGCTATTGTTTTCTAAAAAGGATCTGAGCTGTTGATCCAAGTGGAAGCTACCTGGACATTATTTTTCCTGCAATAAATATGCTAGATGACTGATATAATCCTGCAGTTTTGTAGCCTATTCCCAACAACTAAAACCATGTTACAGGCTCATTAAATAGTATCTGTGTATGATAGGAGAGTGACAGATGATTTACTTCAGCGACCCCCAACCTTTTGGGCAACAGGGACTTGTTCCATGGAGAGAGGCTATTCCACAGGCTGGAGGGGGCATGGTTTCAGGTGCTGCCTGCATCCCACAGATGGGGCTTCGCTTGTTTGCATGGCCTGGTTTCTGGCATGGACTGGAGTTGTGGAATCCTGATTTACTTAAGCCAAAAGACTTAATCACTCTCTCAAAGAGATTAGTCACTCCTTCTCAGTCCTGTGAGGCAAGCAAGGGCAAGTCAGTTCTGAAAACCCATGCCAAGAAAACTGCAGGGACTAGTTCAGGCAGTCAAAATTGGGTTGAAGACAACAACGAACAAAGACTTGGAACTTGGGTTAAGCAAGAGATTGTGAAACAGATTAGAATCTGACTAAAGGCATGAATACTGAGTTTGCTTATAAGGTTGTCTGTGGAATATTCCAGAGATTATATTCCAAACCTCTTGAGTTCAGATGGTTTGATGCCAGGTAAGGCAACAGTTCTTAGAGATGGAAAGAACCGTTAAAACTGCTCAAACACCATGGCAAGCTGCATCAAGCTGCACTACAACTGGTCCAGAAGTAAAAAATCAGCTTTACTGCCCAAGAAGAGGAATATCATGTGATTAATAGCATCAAAATCCTGTGTGGTATAGCCTTCCCCAATAAAAATAAGATGATTACAGGTAAAGGATACATTCCTATATATTAGAAGGTGCCGTATTCTTAAGCAGGGTGCAAAATTATGGAAGCTGCTTTAATATAGATACGATGTAAAAATATATCAGCTTTCATTTTGTACAAATGAAAGTCTTCATTGTATAACAAGGCCCATATAATAAAATATTAGGGCCAGCCAATCATATTATGTCTTTGAAATTTTCTAATTAACCACAGACAATTGATATGCAGGTGAAATACTAGAAGAGAAAACAGGAAGAGGAAAGACCCAAAATATCAGCACAACGTCATGAAAAATCAAACAGCTTAATCTCTTTTTCTAACATTCCTTCTTTCCAAGTACTTTTTAGATAAAACAAACAGCAGCCAAGAATTTTTGGAAACTAAAATGATTGTGTTGAGCAGGGAGACATCATTCCTGAATTATTTCAGCTAAAGAACTTTCTAGAAAAGAGAAAGATTATAAAGTTAATTTGATTGACACAAGTTCTTCTTCAGCCCCTGACTATATTCAGAGCCTGTGCTTCTTGCTCAATAACCCTTCAGAGTCTGCCATACATAATGCAATGTAGATCCCAAACAACTTCATTAGTATCGAAAATATTACTAATTAATATCCTTATGGGCAGATTACTAATTAATATCCTTGTTAATAACAGGAAGAATACAGCTGTGGGCCATGAAACCATTATAGGTAGAGGAGTATCTGGTGCAACTTTGCCCAAGAAAGCTGATATGCCAAAAGACAATTATCATTCTTCCTGATCAGATAGATGGAATACTCTCACCAATACACAGCAATGAAATCAGGTGAGACTGGTTTGCCAGCCAACTAGGCTGAAGAGGTAGACTGACTCAGCTTTCTCCATCTGCCACTTTTACATGTGTTGGGCTTTACTCACAAAATACCAAGCCGTGATTGTTTGTTCAGCTGGTTCAAAAGCCTATGTGATTTCTTTGTACATGTTACCATCTTGCTTTTCATTGTCCTCTGCCTACCAAAGCCTTTGTGGAACCTGACTTCATTATTTACCTGATTAACATTACAATCCTTCCAAACAGATTTAGCACAGAAAATATCTCACTCCCAAGACTCATAAGGTACAGTAGTACTAAAGACATCCCAAAGGTGCTTTTTCAAGAGGCAACTGGATTTTCTAGTTTTTCTTTGGAGAGGTTTTGCTTCTCATCCAAGAAGCTTCTTCAGCTCTGGCTGGATGGTGGGGAATGGAAGGATTTATATTCCTTGCAGACAGCTGGTCATTTGCATTCTTTTAGAGAGTCGTTGAGGCCACCTGGAGGTTTATCTGCGTCATCAGGGTCACCTGAGTGGTGCAAAGGGGTGTGGAGCCTTCTTGGAACTGCTGAAAGACTAAAGACTTGAAGTCTTTTTTTCTTGAAGACTTGAAGTCTACTAAAGACTTGAATATAATTGAATATAAAATACTAAATATAAAATATAATTGAATATAAAATACCACACTTCGCTTTCTACTATGTTACAGAGCCCCCGATTACGACATCACACATGCGAACAAGTTAACCTCACTACTAACGTGGGCAGCCTCCTACCCACACCCTCTTATTTTTCTTGGTGATCTCAACCTACCTCATATTAACTGGACACTAAATGAATGTACAACTGAACCCATACATTCAACCCTATACAATGCTATTACTAATCTAGGACTAGATCAACTAGTAACAAACAACACTAGACTCAACAATTGCCTCGATCTCATCTTCTGCAACAGTCTACACTCAATTTATGGACTCACACTTCGCTTTCTACTATGTTACAGAGCCCCCGATTACGACATCACACATGCGAACAAGTTAACCTCACTACTAACGTGGGCAGCCTCCTACCCACACCCTCTTATTTTTCTTGGTGATCTCAACCTACCTCATATTAACTGGACACTAAATGAATGTACAACTGAACCCATACATTCAACCCTATACAATGCTATTACTAATCTAGGACTAGATCAACTAGTAACAAACAACACTAGACTCAACAATTGCCTCGATCTCATCTTCTGCAACAGTCTACACTCAATTTATGGACT
>QLTV01002492.1:2195257-2214019 GCA_003457575.1 Thermophis baileyi
AGACTTGAAATTTTGGGCTTAGACAACTTAGAACTACGTCGCCTTAGAACCGATCTAAATGTAGTTCATAAAATTATCTGCCACAATGTCCTACCTGTCAATGACTACTTCAGCTTCAACCACAACAATACATGAGCACACAATAGATACCTTCGTTCTGACCTAAGGGTAGTACATAAAATTATCTGCTACTATGTCCTACCTGTCAATGACTACTTCAGCTTCAACCACAACAATACATGAGCACACAATAGATACAAACTTAATGTAAACCGCTCCAAACTCGACTGCAGAAAATATGACTTCAGCAACAGAGTGATCAATGCCTGGAATTCACTACCTGACTCTGTGGTTTCTTCCCCAAACCCAAAAAACTTTAACCTTAGACTGTCTACTGTCGACCTCACCCCATATTCCCATCTTCTGTTTTATAATGGAAAATCCTATACTCAAGGGCACCTAACCAAATGGTGAGGTCAAACTTTTTTTCTTTCCTTCACATCCCTAAAAAGAATTGTATATAGTTCAAAAACATTATTTTTTTCAAATACAGATAGTCCTTGACTTATGACCATAATGGAGCCCAGAATGTCCATTATAAATCATGACAGTCGTAAATTGAGGCACGTGATTGGACCCAATTTTACAACTTTTTACAACTAGGTTGCAGCAATTGTTAAATGAATCAATGTAATCCTATGACCGATTTTTGTCAAAAATAGCCCCAAAGGCCAAAAACTGGCAAAAAAAAAAAAAAAAGTAAATCGTGGTCACATAACCATGGGATGCTGCAACTGGTCATAAAAGTGAGCCGGTTGCCAAACATCCAAAATGTGATCATGTAACTCTCTCTCTCTCTCTCTCTCTCTCTCTCTCTCTCTCTCTCTCTCTCTCTCTCTCTCTCTCTCTCTCTCTCTCTCTCTCCCTCTCTCCCTCTCTCCTGCCCTCCCTCCCTTCCTCCCTCCCTCCCTCCCTCCATTGGAACTCAGAATAGTCATAAGTAGCTTTTGGGAGGTTTGTCATAACTTTCAATGGTAAGCAACTAGTCATAAGTCAAGGACTACCTACAGTATTTTCAGAAGAATTTTGCATGATTCCACAAGCTTAGGAAATACACTTATCCAGTATGAAATTTTCAGCAAAGGGTTCTGAAAAGCAAGCCATGCCAAATAGCTGTCAGTCATCCAAAGCAGGTAAGCAGAATCTGAGGTCACGCAAATGCTGCTGAAATACAATTCTGTATCACTGTATCACATTTTGGCTAGAAATGATGAGAGTTGGAATCCAACATCAAGAGGGTTACCCATCTAAAGGGTTACTTGACGGTTACTTGAGGTACCAGTTACCTCAGAGCAACCGGATGGCTATGAGTGGAAAAATATAAAAGATTTCCATAGAAGAGAACATAGGTAACTCCAGGTTGAACTGTGCAGTCTTTGATGCTCTCTGAGCTTGGTTGTTTTCTTGCAAACATTTCATTACCCAACTAGGCAACATCATCAGGGTTCTGCACGTGGTCTGCATGTGCGTTGATGATACAACCTAGCTAGGTAATGAAATGTCTGCAAGCAACCAACCAGAGTGCACCAAGGATTCCACTATATAAAAGGTATCTCCAAACAATATAATTTACATAGCTGCTAATTACTCAACACTCTGGGCTAACATGACACTACAGCAAGTCAGGACAGTTTTATTTTTGCTCATGCTGACCAAATACTTCACAATGAATGAAGATGACAAACTAGTCTTGAACTGAAATACAGTTCTGTCCAAATACATGACTTCACATTTAAACGTACATGGAATCAGACCACCGGTATGAAATCCAGCATCAACCTATTTTAGTTAAAACAAGTGGGACAACTTCCAAGTAATTACACAAAATGTCACTACAATGTATGATCTATTCTTTTCAGGAAGAGGTGTTCTAAAATGGAAAACCTACAGATTTTCAGGAAAGGCAGCATTGTACTAGCATAAGATGCTGAAAAATCTGGAAAGAACAGCAGCAAGCCCTTACACTCTATTTAGAATTTTAGCCTCTTCCTCAAGGGTTAACTTTTTTATATTGAAAAAAATTGCTTTAAATCAGCGGTTCTCAACCTGTGGGTCACGACCCCTTTGGGGGTCGAACGACCATTTCACAGGGATCGCCACGCGTGTTAGCCCGCCATCTTGGTGCCACCGTCACTGCAGGGGTGAAATGCTCCCAGTTTGGCCGTGCCTGCGGGTCGCCAGACAGCCGGTAGCAACAGAAGCGGGAGACTTCGCCCACCCACTCGGACGCCGCCATTTGGGTTCTTATACCCTCTGCGCATGCATGGAAGTCTCCCGCTTCCATCGCTATCAGCTGTCCGGCGACCTGCAGGCAAGCCCGAACCGGGAGCATTTCACCCATGGTGCCATGCCCCCTTTGTCACCTCATCCCGCTGCTTTAGATGTACTCTGAAATCATACAGCATTATCAATCAGTCCAGTTAGTATTTTGGTATCCCATTACAATTAGCTTTTCTAATAAACTGTTATCCAATAGAGGTAGTCCTTGACTTATGACCACAATTGAGCCCAAAGTTAAGTGAGACATTTGTTAAGTAGGTTTTGCCCCATTATATGACTTTTCTTGCCACAGTTGTTAAGTGAATCACTGCAGTTGATAAGTTAGTAATCCGGTTGTTAAGTGAATCTGGCTTCCCCATTGACTTTGTTTGTCAAAAGTTTGCAAAAGGTGATCACATAACTTTGGGACACAGCAATGGTCATAAGTTGCCAAGCATCTACATTTTGATCACATGATCATGGGTTGTAACTGTGAAAAATGGTCATAAGTCACTTTTTCTAGTACTGTTGTAACTTTGAATGGTCACTAAATGAACTATTGTAACTCGAGGGCTACATGTAAAGATTTGCAAACATCATTTGTCATTTCTAGTCAATTGCCAATAGATGGCAACATTTTAACCAATTAATGTTTGACTAAGTAGAAATGGTGGAAAAATGTTTGACTAAGGACAAACAAATATTTTACAGCATTCAGTTAAGTGGTCAAATAAAAACAAGTAACAAGTAAAAGTTGGTTATGCACAGTCCTTGACTTAAAGAGAGAAATCCTCAAATGATAGCCAAATATCTACTCGTGCCCATCTTAAAAAAAAAACACCAACAAATAAAAAACCCCAGAGAAATAATGGCAAGATTTAATCACTTAAATTTTCCAAAGCATAAAAACAGAAGAAAATAAAACATACAGCAATGTGGTTTAAAAATTCCCGTGATAACAGCATTTGTAGACTAATCTTGATTTTGGTCTGAATCTGGGGAAAAGCCAAGAGTTAAACCTTACAGAAATCTAGAAAACTACTGGCTCATTCTTGGTCATTACTCTGTGCTTGTTAAGAATTCAAGAAAATTCACATTTCTTTTTTGATTCTACCGCTACTGATGCTATTGTTACGATTCCTGTCAAACACTTTCTACTGATGGAGCATTTTAAAGCCTGTCTTTAAAACCTACCTTTGAATTCTAATTTATTTAGAAATGTTTATATTTAATAATATTTGATCATGTATTCTTGCATGGTCTAAAAGGCACCTCAGAAATGAATGCCATACAGTAAAATAATATATTTAATTTAATGTCAAATTTTAAATGTGACTGGTGATTCTTGTTACTTGCATAAGTAAAGTGGAGCTTTGTTTTGGTTAGAACTAACAATTTTAATCTGCAAAAATCACAATGGAAGGATTGAATAGACACCAGCAGTTTTGCAGCCAAGTCCTGGTAGCCCTAGACTTGGTGGAACCTCCAAATTTGCAGAAGTTTGCCATGTGTGTTTGAAAAAATTAAGGGAAGAGAGACAGTTCTTAAGAATTAAACTTATTTGGTGGTCACTGATGCTGACTGAGTCATGGGGGATGAAAAATTGGTTAAAAGGGGAAATGGATGAAATATCATACAGGAAGAGGGAAGAGAACCAAATGCTACAGGTGTTACTAAAATTGATATGCAACAGCAGATCTCCACTGTTGGCATGATTTTGCCTCTTTTATCTGGCTATATCATTTCATTCAGCCCTCTGGAGCTGAGATGAAAGAGGCAAAATCATGCCTTTCAATCTGATGATTAGGGGACTGGAGGCTAAAACATATAAAGAACAGGTGCCGCAATGGTGGGATTCAATTTTTTTTACTACCGGTTCTGTGGGAGTGGCTTGGTGGGTGTGGTGTGGCTTGGTGGGCGTGGCTTGGTGGGTGTGGCAGGGGAAGGATACTATAAAATCTCCATTCCCACCCCACTCCAGGGGAAGGATACTGTAAAATCTCAATTCCCTCCCAACTCCATGGGAAGGTTACTGCAAAATCCCCATTTCCTCCCAATCAGCTGGGACTCGGGAGGCAGAGAATAGATGGGGGCGGGGCCAGTCAGAGATGGTATTTACCGGTTCTCCAAACTACTCAAAATTTCCACTACCAGTTCTCCAGAACTGGTCAGAACCTGCTGAAACCCACCTCTGGTCTGCATGCAGCAGAAAGAGTGCAGAGAAGAGCAACAAAGATTATTAGGGGACTGGAGGCTAAAACATATGAAGAGCGGTTGCTGGACCTGGGTCTGTCTAGTTTAATGAAAAGAAGGACTAGGGGTGCCATGGTAGCAGTATTCCAATATCTAAGAGGCTTCCACAAAGATAGGGGCAACCTATTCTCCAAAGCAGGACAAGAAGCAATGGATGGAAACCAATCAAGGAGAGAACCAACCTAGAACTAAGGAGAAATTTCCTGACAGAACAATTAATCAGTGGAATAACTTGCCTCCAGAAGTTGTGGGTGCTCCAGGACTGGGAGTTTTTAAGAAGAGATTGAACAACCATTTGTCTGAAATGGTATAGGGTTTCCTGCCTTAGAAGGGGGTTGGACTAGAAGACCTCCAAGGTCCCTTCCAATTCTGTTATTCTGTTAATCTGGAGATGAGCTAGCATGTGTGCATGCTTGATGGGCAGTCTTAAGGGGGTCTTGTGTGAACTTCCTTCTCCATCATTGAGTTCCAGTGGGTCTACTATGGTGGCAGCAGCATTCCATTGGTGGCAAGTGACTGGCTCTTATTGCCAATTTCCCATAGTCTTGCCAAATATTACTTTGCTCTGCTGCAAGCTGAGATATTTAAAAAAGTAGAAGTAGTGAAGAGCACGGAAGATTATCTTGATGGAAATATGCTACCATGAGAAGAAACAAGAAAGGAGGAAGACTTAGAATGAAATACCGTAGTTGCCAATATTCTGAGCTGTTGCCCAATTGCTTTGGAAGATTTTTTTTCTCTAGAATATTTTCCCCCCCCCCAGAACCCCTAGCCACATCTGACCCATTTTTTTGTGTTTTATTTTTCATTTGCCAGATTTTCCCCATAAAACAAATATGGTCCCATTAGGATTTTTGGAGAGTTGCTCTGCTGATGGGCTGACAAAGTTCCAAGGCTCTTATTATGTAAATAAGACCAGAGCCAAGTGCTTGGCAATGTTGCTTAAAAAGGGGCTTATGGAAAGCATCAGTTCTGGGTGATTGCAAAGAGGCTACCAGCATGTTAGACACCAGACACGGGAAGTTCTGCTTCTTCTCATTCTGTAAGAGAGCCACTGAGGTGGTCTTGAAGCAAGTACTTTGATTACCTTGATGTAACATTTCCCATGTCCTAGGAACAGATGTAGTATTAAGAAGAGATTTCTCTCTCTCTCTCTCTGAAGGGCCGTAAAAGTAGGACTCTTTAAAGAAGTTTTAGTCTTGCTTTCTCTACTGTTCTTGATGGGATCTGCTTATCAAAACCATGTAGAAAAAAGCAGGTTGTTTCAAGGATGCTGCAGTTGAATTTGACTGGATCTCCCAGGCCAGGGGTCCTCAAACTTGGCAACTTTAAGACTTGTGGACTTCAACTCCCAGAATTCTCCAGCCAGCTATGCTGAATATGAAGCTATGCTGGCTGGAGAATTCTGGGAGTTGCCAAGTTTGAAGACCTCTCTCCCAGGCAGATCAACATTGCTCAGAGCAGTACTTAAAGGTTTTGATAGATGGCTAAGCTCACTTCCTCCTCTAAGGCCTTATCAAAAGAAACAACTAATGGATGTTGTTCCCATTACCAGGAAATTCCATCTTTTGCTGCACCTTAACTTGACCAGCATTATACTGATAAGTACTTTCATTACCAAGCCAGAGCAAAGGACAGCTACAGGTAGTCCTCGCTTAACCACAACAGTTGGGACCAGTGACTCCATCACTAAGTGCTATGGTTACTAAGCAGAAAATCACATGATGGGTTTACAACATCACTTCCCATTGGGTTGTTAAGGAAATCACCATGGTTGTTAAGCAAGGAAGACATCACATGACCATGACTTGCAATTTTACATTTGCATTCTCCCTTAATTCTGCTTGTTGGAATCCAGTTGTGAAGCACACAAATGATGATTGTGTGACTGCAGTATGCTGCAATGGTTGTAAATGTGTGTCAGTTGCAAAGCATCTGAATGATGATCACAAGATAGCGAGAAGCTGCAATAGTCGTAAACGTAAGGATTGGCCACAAAGCTGGGGATTTTTGTACTGCTGTAACTTTGAACAGTTGTTAAACGATGCAGTCAGTAAGTGAGGTCAACCTGTAGGGCTAAAATGGCTACATAAATAAACAGCTTATTTATTTATCTGTTTTTATAGTACCAATAGAACATAAAATGATAAAAAGCAATAAAAACATAAAATCAAAATGAATGATCATGACAGATGAGTACATTATGCATAATTATGTCCATTCATTCCCCAAATGGCCTCTGAAAGAGCTTTGTCTTTAATAGCTTTTGGAAGACGAACCATGGAAGTGCTAGTTTAATTACCTAGAGGAGTCTCTTCTACAATATGGATCTGCAACTGGAAAACATTCTCTGTGACCCTAGGGTTCCTTCACCTCATGAGCCCAGGAAGATGTTGGTAGCACATGAGCATTGTGCAATTTGGGTGTGCTGTTTCTACACAAAGAAGTTGATCCTATACAGGGGTGGGATTCAAAAATTTTAGCAAGGGGTTCTCTGCCCGGTTGCTGGGTGGGCATGGCCATGGTGGGCGTGGCCTAGTCGGCTTCCTGCACCATGGCAGGGGGTTGTTTTTGCCCTCCCTGGGCTCCGGAGGCTTTCCTCGAGCCTCCGGGAGGGCGAAAATGGCCTCCCCAGGCTCCAGAGGCCTTCTGGAGGCCAGAAATGGGCCCGTTTCCAGCCTTCCCGAACTTCTGGTAGGCCCGTTTTTCACCCTCCCTGAGCCTCCGTGAACATCCTGCAGTTACCTGCATCCAAAACGGGCCGCGTGGGGACTCCTGGGAGGGGTGGGGTGGGCGGGGCCAGCTAGGAGTGGGATTTGGGGGTTCTCCAATCTGCACAGAATCTCCCAAACCCCTGCGAAACCCCAGCAGCCCACCCCTGATCCTATAGCTGCCTTGATACCAACCCATACAGATAAAACCATTTCTTTGAATTATACCGAGGAACTTATTGGTAACAAATGCAGCAACCAGAACACACATGTTATGTGATCATGGTGCTTTTGGTTTGTCAATATAGAGGGCACTGTGTTTTGTCCCAATTGCAGTTTCTGGATGGTCTTCAACAGCACCACCATGTAGAATGCATTTCAGTAATCCTAGTGATAAGTACATAAATGACTGTGGCTAGGGAGGCAGGGCTGCAAATTCAGGACCATCTGAAATTGGGGAAAAACTCCCAGACAAAAGTCTCCAGCTTCCTATTTAACTGTAGCCATGAGTCCAGGAGGACCCCAAGTTGAGGAACTCAACTAGATAAGAGAATTCTGAGCTGCATTAGATTTAAATTTTAGGGATAATTTTGGAGTGGAAGCTGTAGCATGATCCCTAGTTACTGCAGATGAGACTTTGCAATGTAAAGTAGACTTCCAGGAAAGATGGCAGACCGAAGATACCATTTTCTGAATGCGGGATCAATATTTGTAGGGATGAATATGGGAATTGATGGTAGATCAGCTCCTACAGCCCTCTCTGGAAAAGGAGAGCATGCGAGATCACCCAAGCTGTTCTCCTTGTGGTTGCTCCTCATGAAGTGACTGCAAAACAGTGATCTTTGCAGGAGGGAAAATTGGGAGACAAGGGAATTCACAATAATCACTCCAGCTCCAAACTGAGCCTTTTCAAAGGATACTATGTTCCCTTTGGAAGTGTCTATTAGGTGCTTCAAAATAGCTAGAGTGTCACCTTCAAAGTGACAAGGCTGGAAATACCAGGTGATTATAAATCTTTAATATAAGAATATGAACATCTATTTTTATAACTCTTAATAATTTAAAATAGAAAGCAAAACAGCTAGACAATGTTTTGGCTACCAAAAGTTTTAAATGGATTAAGGGTTCAGAAAACATTGGAATATAAGAGTCCCTTGGGAGTTGGGTGGCATACAAATTTAATAAATTCAATTCAAATTCAATATTGGATTTTGACCATTAAAGCTTTGAAATTATTTATCAAGAATAATCGCATGCTTGTGGGAAAGAAAAATGTTTTTGTAGATTGAAGACATAACAAGTAACTTATAATAGTTTTCAGAGATATCTTTGAAGAACTGCACAGGATTCCCCTATATTGGGAATTTGATTCAATTATGTCAGCTATGTCATGACTTCTTGGGAACAATCTGTTCCTAGAACAGGATGTTACAGAACAAAATATGCAGCAAAATATGAACAAGATCCTGAATAAGAACTTGTCATCAGATATAAAGAGGAAGCTGGATGTGGCTTTAAAAATTAAGGAAGAAATAAAAATGACAATCCCAGAGAGCAATTGGAATAATTTGTTTTTGTTGAATTCATAAAAGAGCCAGTTTAAAGTACTGAAATTTGTAATAAGGATCAACAAACCTTTGAATGGATTCCAGAGAAAGATTGTTCTGTACAGAAAAAATGGAATACAAAGTTGGATTATTTGACCAGGGATAAAAGTGATCATGTTGCTATTCTAGGTGGGTTTGGTTGGTTGGTTGGTTGGTGTGTGCTGAATTTGCTGATAAAATATAGTTTATTGGTTTTGCTTACATATAATAAGGTGTTGTAGTTCTTTCTCCAATAGTTCCTTTATGTATCCTAACTTTATAATACTCAAACTGGCTTTGCATCTGTGTTTTTACTCTAATAAGGAAGTTTGGTGACCTTGTCTTTTTAAAGGAGAAATTATTTTTATGCTAAATTTTAGTCTTTTGTTTATATCAGGATACTGAGATTATTTCATAAGTGTGAAGTGTGAATGTGTTTATAGTTTATACTTCAGATGTGTACTCTTTATTTAAATGGGATAAATTGTTATTTGGGGTGGGTTTCTTTGGAATTGTTGGTATTTGGAATGGGAAAAATATATATTGGCGCTTGCCTTTTGTAAAGAAGATATGGTTTCTTTCTGTTATGTTAATCTTTGGTTTTCTTTTATTTTGTTTACATTGGGATATCATATCGGGACCATTTTTATGCATTTAAATGGGATTTTGTTTATATCTCAGAGTTGAGATGTGGAAAGTTGAGTTTTATATATGTTAATTAATGCTAATATTTTAGAGCTCTGTTTGGACTATTTGCTGATAATTAAGTTAGGGAAGATGTTACTTGATTTGCTTATTGTTAAGAAATGGACTATGGGGTGAAGAGTTTTATATTTGTTAGTTAAGAAGAGGGAAACAGATTATGAAATTTTTTATACTTATCATCTTGAGGTAGGATGTCACTTTCTGGGGTAAGGGTACACACACACACACACACACACATTTGCTTTCTTGCACCATTTTCCTTTTAGTTTGTATTAACTTTTATTGTTCTATCTAAAACTTTTAATAAAATTATCACCCTGGCAATATTATCTGGCAATACTAGCTAATATATCTTCAATTTTTCTCTTTATCCTATTCAATTCTCACTTACTGGAATATTGAATATGACACTACTTATTAGCTTGGTTTGGAATGTACCGATTAGTGAGGGGAAAAAAAATTCCTTTACCCATATATAGAATATGCTTCAAAAAAATCCATGTCCATTTTAAGATAACATCTGAAACTAAAAGTAAAGGTTTTTCTAAATATATTCTGAGTTAGGAAGGAAAGAGAAATGAAAAGCACAAATACTTAAAATGAAAGCAGCACAAAAAAGGAACAATACTTCTGTAAATTATAGAAGGAAAAATCCAAAGGCAAGCTTGCATTAAGCTTGCATTAAGCTTGCATTAAGCTAAGAAGAAAGTTTGCAAGCAACCAGTGGGTTGAGCATCTTTCCTACTGTACAATTAATTAAATCCCAAATACAATAATTGCTATACAAAACAATTTTTGGAAAACAGAAATGTTATTTTATCCCATCAATTCCTGTTGAAATAAGAATACGTAAGTTTTTAAAGCTTTTGAAATACGATTGGGAGCAGAGCTTCCATAATTCCAAGACAAGTGCCATTCTGGCTGAAAGTTGGGAGTGGTTGTTAGAAGAATAGATGTTAAATATTGCTAAAAATGTTGCAAGAGACTTTAGAAAACCATCTGGATCTATCAGCTTCCAAGAAAGATTCTTAAAATTAGACCACCGCCTTTGATAATTAAGACTATTGTAATGGTATATGGGAATGACCTTGGGAGACAGGATGAAAACCTGCAAATTAGGCAATAGTCAGATAAGAGGCCGCTGTGCCTACAGACAAATGGGGGCATGGCAAACATCTCAGAATTACACAGATTAACAGAGTTGGAAGGGACCTTGTAGGTCATCTAGTCCAACCCCCCGCTCAAGCAGGAGACCCTATACCTCAAAAGGGATCCTCCCTAGTTTCTTCGACTGTAAAGTCGAGGGTGGAGATATGTAGTTTAAGACTTGCAAGATTCTGCTAATGTAACTTTCACTAAAGATTGAGCTGGTATTCCTGGGTGTGCTTCTTGCCTGGACTACTTTAAAGTAGTCTATGTAATAACTCAGAACTGAAAATTGTCTGTTCTACCTTTGATTATTGTTTCTTAAATTAATACAGAAAATCAAGTACTGTACAATCTATGTTCTGCTAGGTTCTGCGTTTGTTACAAATTATAAGAGACTCTAGGTTGTTTCAGCAGCTATGAAAGTTTGTACAGTCTCAAACAGCTTCATGTTGAAAATTCTCAAGACCACAGACTTTGGATTCTTCAAAGCCCTCTCTGAAATCATCTCACTCAGTTCAGACAGGGGGACACTTAGCACAGAAGATGGGCTAGCAACTAGTCTCTTTCAAGTTCCCAGCATAGATGTTCAAATCTGACTATGGTTAAATCAAAATTTTGACCAGAGAGATAAACAGTCTGGGTTCACTTTATAGCACTAAGCTATAATTTGCATATATAGGAAAGCTTCACACCTCTCAGATCATCCAACAAGGTTTCAATTATACACATCAAAGTTGCACATAGTTCAGGGTTAAGGCACAGATGTTTTTAGCTTTCCAACCAGCCAACTTGGTGTTTACCAACAACTTGAAATCTTAGAGGACCGCAGTTAAGTCGTTAGATTTATGAAGATCAGACAATAGGCTATAAGTAGAGGCCTGACTCAATATCTCTATGTCTGACTCATATTCACTGAACTCAATATCTTCACCTCCCACCATCCTAAATCTTGTTATCTTTAAAATTGGGATCCCAAATTCTGCAATTCCCTTGTGGTCTCTAATGCATAAAGGGCCTTTTTGTTTAAAACTTCACGGAAACAACATGAGCCATCCTTATGTGTTCCTCAGAGGCTGAAGCAAACTGAGCAAGGGAATTTGTGTGCACACAAACTTTCTTTCTTTTTTAAAAATATCTAGTTCCTATAGTATTCAAATGCTCAAAAATTAATGACAAAGAAAAACAACCATACACTCACAACCCAGATATCTAGATTAAAATCACTTCATTGCTCTTTTTTTTAAAAAAAGGAAATGTTAATCATTCTCTAGTTTACAAAAAGAGATAAATGGAAGCCATTTCAAAGAACTGGACTCTCTTAAAAATCTTGAGTCTCATGTGGATGTATGCTTTTTCTTATGTCACTGATTTTATAGAATTTGTTAATGTGGATAGGAATTGCATGTACCCACTTTGGTACCCCCTTCCTCATATTTTGGAGCAATTCTCTCAATTGTTTCAATTTTTCAATCTTTTAATTTCTAAGGCGAGTGCTAATTTTGCTTGCTGTCACTACCTTCTCCCCTCTTTATAGCAAACATTGGCTTTTCATTTTCTTTTCAGTAGATAGTGGGTATGAAGGGGAGGGCCCAGCCAAGAGTGGAGAAAAATTTCCGGACTTTCAAAAAAAGAAACTGAAATGGCATTTACTCCTGAATTTCATTTTGATATAATCCAGGAGTGCATTGATATATTTATCATCAATATTTTGCCATTATAATCTGTGTCACTGTCCTCTATAACTTGTTGCCCTCCAAGTACAGGCTATATTGAGATTATATTTCTCAAAGCTGTCTAAACATTCTGGAGTCTCAACTCATTTCAAGGGTTCCAGGTTGTAGAAAGCTAATTTATTTCTTTACAGGTATTTACTAAATCACATATAGCATCTGAACTTTGTCCTTTATGTAGCTGTTGTCTTACCCTTCTCATTTATGTGAATAGTAAACTTAAGGACAAACTGGTAGCTTCCCATTTTATTTCTTGTAAAAATGTTCATATGCCTTATGAATGCTGAGGAGCATAATAGGTTGCAGTTGGTTGGCTGGTTGGTCTATTTATTATTTTCATGCTACAAATCATGCACCCATACCAAGGATTACGGTAAAGGGAAAAATCACAACATGTATATGATGTATATATGTGATCCATTCTCCAGATAATCAGTTTCAGGCCATCAACTCCAATAACTGAGATCTAAACTACACTTTCCTTAAAGATAGCTGTATGGTATAGTGGTAAGGCATTGGTTGTGGCTTGGGAGACTCAGTTTCAAGTCCCTATTGACCACACAACACCCTAGTTAGACCTACCTGACAAAATGTTGTTGTGAGAGTAAAATTAGGAGAGACCTCCAACACATGATGCTTTGAACTCTCAAAATAAAAATTAGGATATAAATGCAAAGGGAGAGAAAGGGAAAACAGCCAAAAAGTCTCTGAATAATTCAGAGAGAAAAAATTGCAAATACAAGGAGAATAAAGAGAAGCAGCAACCCCAGAACAAAGTGAATATGAAGAGTGGTAGGGTCAAACATCCAATTAGAAGCAGTCAATGCATAGAATTTAATAAACTTAATAAACAAGTTAGTTCCATTACATTTTCAATAAATATTGGGACTGAACAAATACTTGGCTTTTACAATTGAACCCAATTAAATTTACCTTTATTAACTACCCCAAACCTAGTGGTTTGCAAACCCAATTTAATTTTTTAAAACCTTTTGTTTACCTGATGCAATCTTTGGATAATAATAATAATAATAATAATAATAATAATAATAATAATAATAATAATAATAATAATAATAATAATAATAATAATAAAAAAAAGAATAATAATAATAATAATAATAACTATACATAATACAAAAAAAAGTATATTAAAAAGAACAATTNATAATAATATCTATCCATTGTTCCACCACAAGTAGTCTAAAAATATCCATTAATTTTCATGACAACATATGTTCAATAGCTGAACATCCTACTTATATGTTATGAAAGTAATTCTGTTGGACTACCAATTCTTTTTAAGGCTTAGTCAAATAAACGTTTGACTTGCATAAATTTTATCTCTTAGAATGGTCTGAAATTATACTTTCAATTACAAGATATGAAAGAGATCTGAAATTTGGTAGAAAGGGGAAGCTACCTATACATCTATTAAAAGCCTGGAATTCTTGAAAGGATCTTTTAAGTTAGGTCAAATGGTTATTTAGCATGATGATTGAGACTGAAAAGATACTGGTTGGACTTCAGCCCACAAACTGTCACTTCTTGATTGAAGTGAGATTTTAATCTGGGGCTTTCCAGATAGTTGTCCTAGGTATTCTACAACAGAGGTTTATGTTGAATATGTGAATTTTTAACAGATGTGATGTTCGCCTTTCTAAATTCCTTGTAGTCCTGAGTGATCCGAGCATCAGTCCAGAGAAGGTGTATCAAACTGTTGCAGGACAAAGCCCTTCAAAATTATACCCACCTTGTAATGTAGCAGAATGGCAGTTGCTAGATTTGGTCTCTCTGATGCACTGATAATGAGGCTCAAAGGGGAAGTGTGCAGTTAACTCAAGGGGTTTTCCTCCAAGGCATGTTTTGATGTATCTTCTATCTTGTAGATTGGAGATTTTCTTGAGGGTGCATAGCCTTCAAACCCACAGGAAATCATTTAGGCAAAAATATTCCAAGCCACATCCTGCATTACACCTGCTTGATAGAGTTTACCTTAGCAGCAACAGGTTTAGATGGTATTGATAGGTAAGCTAGCTTCTTTGCTACATGCCAAAGAATACAGGTGTTCCTCGACTCACGACCACAACTGAGCCCAAAATTCATGTTGCTAAGTGAGATGGTTGTTAAGTGAATTTTGCCCCATTTTGCAACCTTTCTTGCCACAGTTAAGTGAATCACTGCAGCTGTTAATTTAGTAACATGGTTGTTAAGCGAATCTGGCTTCCCACATTGACTTTGCTTGCCAGAAGGTCACAAAAGAGGATCACATTGATCCCCAGGATACTGCAACCGTCACAAATATGAGTCGTTTGCCAAGCGTCTGAATTTTGATCACATGACCATGGGGATGCTCAACGTGTGAAAAATGGTCTTAAGTCACTTTTTTCAGTGATGTCATAACTTCAAAGAGTCACTCAATGAACTGTTGTAAGTTGAGGACTATCTGTACGCTACCTGAACAACTGGTGAATAAGCCTCAGGATATTTCCCCAAAAATAAGACCTATCCTGAAAATAAGCCATTTGATTTTTACATGTGCACCTAATATAAGCCCTACCCCAAAATAAGCCCTAATTAAGAAACCACCCACTCCGTCTCACCATCTGGTTGAAGAAGGTGGGGCAAGGTACATATGTAAAAATCAAGCTAGGGTGGGGGCGGGGGGTGGAGCTGCCCCACGCACCTCGCACCGGCTTACCTTAGGACCGCTGCAGCCAGGCTCCCCATGCCCTGACAGCTGTTGTGCCGCTGACCGATTTCTTCTGTGGCCCCTTGCAGCTGCTTGCGGCTAGACGCCACGTGGTGCAATACTTTGGTGCTGCCGCTTACACGAACAATGATATAATGCACCACACAGCCTCCTGCCATGAGCAGTGGCACCAGCACGATATGCCATGTGGTGTCCGGCTATGAGCGGCAGCACTGGCATGATGCACCATGTGGCGTCCAGCCGCAAGCAGCCACAAGCGACTTCAGAAGAAATCAGTCAGTGGCACAACAGCTGTCAGGGCCTGGGGGGCCTGGCTAAGGTGATCCTAAGGTAAGCGGTTGGGGTGTGTGTGGGGCAGCTCCACCCCCCCCACCCCTGCCCTAGTTTGAGTTTTACACATGTGCCTCACCCCACCTCGTACAGCCAGACATAGTGGGAGGGATCTTAACTAGGGTGTCAGAGTTCCAGAAAAAGCCCAACTCCAATTAAAAACTCCGAGTCAGACATTTTCTCAAAGTTCCCATTTATTAGAGTAGGCATACTAGCACATCTGGAAAAACCCGAATCTGAGAGTTCTGGGTTTTCCCTCAGTAAATCAAAACCCCAAATCCACCCCCTGCACCCATCAGTCCATCATGTGGTCCAATCACCATCCGTCCCAACCAGAGCCATCCCTTCAACCACTCCTCCTCCAGGTGCAGGAATACCATGACCTTGACTGAAAAGAAGAATGCTATTATGTCTAACTACATTCCCTCTACTAAATCCCCCCTCCTAATTTCCCAAGCACAAGACTGTGGCAGCGTGGAAGCTTCTGATGCTAATATGGCTTCCAAAGCTGACATAGGGCTTATTTTGGGGTAGGGCTTATAATTAGGTGCACACATAGGGCTTATTTTCAGAATAGGTGTTATTTTCGGGGAAACACGGTATTTAAATGTACTTAAATATGATTTTAGGAATAAAAGATGCCATAATATAGAGAGGCATTATATTATTAATTCCTGATATGTATGAATCTATTAAATGAAGCAATGGAATAATTAGAGATAGATCTTAAGGCAATTATGCAGAGATTCCCATTTTAAAAGCAAAGGCTAGATAAAAGAAAACAGTGAGAATAAGTGAGAGGAAGAGAGAAATAGGAAGAATAGGAAGAAAGGAGAATTTAAAAAGCAGGAAACATGAAAGCCTCATGAAGATACCTTGCTCAGAGTTCCTTTATCCTAGAGTACCATCAGGATGAGATTTTACCAGAATTTGGATAAGTAGGATAAAGATTTATTTGATTTACTCTTCTTTCCTATAACTGATGGAAGAGACATAGCTGAAATTCTAAACCAGTATTAAGAGGTTACACCAGTCAGTAAGAGAAAGAATAAATGGAAACTTAATTCAGTCAAGGTACTGTTGCTTGGAGTTTCTGGGTGGGGGTATACAGTCTGGGAGAGATTTGCACTTTTTCTGAAAAACTAAAAATACAGTTTGAGTTTTTGTTTGACTTGCATAAATTTTATCTCTTAGAATGGTCTAAAATTATTGTCCTGTCCTATCTTGTGAAAATGAATCTTGTTTCAGTCACTCCTGCACTCGTTGCACAGAGTTTAGATTATTCTAATACTCTACACAGAGGTGGTGTGAAGTATAACAGGAACATTCCAGCTGATTCAAAGTGCAACTAAACTGCAGGTAGAAGCACGGTGACCATACTTCAGATATATCCTACACCAATTAGGATATATAGGTCAGCTGTTCATTTCCAACTTAAATAAAAGGGCTGGGGTGAATTTTAAATTCCTAAATGGCCTAGAATAAATTATTCTTTTATATCCCATCTAAGCTTGGAGACTTAGTTACAGCATCTCCAAGTAAATCTTCCAGTTCTTTTCTTTTCCTATTTTTAGATGGGGGGGGGAAGAGATTTTGTCCCAGAGGATTACATGATTGACTGATACATACAAACTCATTCTTTAGACTTTTTTAAAAAAAAAACTATAAGTATTGTGTTCACCAATTTATAAGCTATTTTGTTTAAAAAAAATAAAAAGTGAGATATAAAAAACATTCATAGAGATTAATTTTGCAAATAACCTCGTTTATAGGACCATGCTTCTTCAAATGAAGTGAAAAAAGAACTACACACACACATTTCAAAGCCAACAGAACCTTTTCTGTCAGATTAAAATTTTGAAAATGAGGACTTTCTGAAGATAGTTTTGCAATTAGGGTTAGTTGTAGTACTGAATGGATTGGCAAAGTTTTAGAATAAGAAGCATTCTTACGGTATGAATCTTGTATTTAAATGTCAAAGTTATGATTCTATTGCATGAATCACTACACTTTTCCTTATACTGTAAATCATTCAGGAAGAACACCAAAGTGACTGCGTATTTTATTGTGTAAGAAACATTGAATGTTGATGGATTTTCTGATCTTATGACAAGCACACACATATGCACACATGCACTAGCACACATAGTGCCAGTTCTGTGTACATTTTCACTCTGTACTTTCCCGGTTTGTCATGGCCATACACTTCCTGTAGAATAGACAGTCAGCTGGTGCTGAATTACTTACTAAAGCAGACAGAGGAACCAATGATAGAAATTATCCTAAGAAGCGGGAGGTGGGGGAGAACAGACATGTTTTTCCTTCTGCCCCATTCATAAAATGTCATTTTAAAAAAACTTCAATGAACTGGTACTGCAGACCTTCATAATAAGAACAAAACAGAAAGTAGTTCAACACATTTTAAGAATACCAGGAATTTTTAACTCAAGACATTTTAATGAATGAATGATTCATGCTGCTATCATCACTGCCTTCAAAACCATCTCAGTAAAATAATGTACACTGGACATTGGCCAGAGAGATATGCTATTAAGAAATATCCTGGAAGGTAACAATAGTTCTTGGCAAATAGCTACCGGTACTGTTTGTGTTGGAATAACCCATGATGCAATACTGTTGCAAGGGTATAATAATTGTGAGTAAAATACTTGACTAAAGACCAGTAGTGAAATCCAAATTTTTTTACTACCGGTTCTGTGGGCGTGGCTTGGTGGGCATGGTGTGGCTTGGTGGGCATGGCTTGGTAGGCATGGCAGGGGAAGGATACTGCAAAATCTCCATTCCCTCCCCACTCCTGGGGGAAGGATATTGCAAAATCTCCATTCCCACCCCACTCTGGGGCCAGCCAGAGGTGGTATTTGCCGGTTCTCCAAACTACTCAAAATTTCCGCTACCGGATCTCCGAACTACTCAAAATTTCCACTACCGGTTTTCCAGAACCTGTCAGAACCTGCTGGATTTCACCCCTGCTAAAGACCCTGGGCCAGCAAGCCATCTTCAGAGAAATTCTGTCACATTTTTAAAAAATAGTTGGTTGCTGCCAACAATTTTGACAATGAAATGAAAGAGATAGATAAGGACTAACTGTGCCAGTAATAAAGTTCTTTAGCCTGGAAGATATAGATTTTGATACCAAATGTCTTCCATGCTTTTTTTCTGCATTAGAAATGGAAATGCTATATCAGCTAGTTTTCAATAACTACCATATTTTTCGGACTATAAGACGCACCGGTGTATAAGACGCA
>QLTV01002492.1:2214326-2226805 GCA_003457575.1 Thermophis baileyi
GCCCCCATCTTTGTGAAAAATGGCCCATTTTCACCCGTTTTTTGCAAAAATGGGGGCGTTTTTGCCTTCCCCCAGCCCCCAGGAGCACTCTGCAGGCTTCCCAAACCCTCTGTGCACCCCGTTTTTGTGAAAAACGGCCCCATTTTTTGCAAAAATGGGATGCGGGGGCGGGGCTTGAGGAGGCCAAAAATGGCTGTATTCGGTGTATAAGACGCACCAACATTTCCACCCTCTTTTAGGAGGGAAAAGGGTGCGTCTTATACTCCGAAAAATATGGTAGGTTAAAAAAAGTCTTACAATAACGTTTCATACCCTAAGAATCATGACAGCTAATCTCTTCCTTGTGCCACTGATTGATTATGTACAATCAAGTTGATGTCGACTTTTATAACCACATAGACAGATCTTGTTCAGGATATAAAAAGGGATGAAAATTAAATATAAAGACTAAATTCATGACAATGGGTAGGCAACCAGCCTTAGAAATGACAATGAAGATATTGAAGTGTTTGATATTTGTTTGACACTCTTTGAAATCCATTGACATCCTTTAGCATACCAGTTTGAGATTGGGACTTCCATCTGAGTTTGGAAAGCTTTTGGAAAACTTTGTTTGTTTTTCCAGATTTGTCTCTGTTAGATAGGGGGCGCAGCAAGAAGAGGCAGGACGCAGGAATACTTCAGCGCCTTTTATTCCCTAGCCACTAAGTACGAACTGCCGGCAGGCTGTCGGGGCTCTCTATTTAAGGAGCTCCAGCCACTGACAGTGGTTTATTTTTCCTGCCGCTAGATCGTCCAATCAGCGGCGGTCATGCAAATCCATGCTATGTACGTCCGTACGTAACACCCCTCCCCTCCTAGATCAAGGCTTGTCCAATCGGTGATGTACAAGAGCCACGTACTCACGCAGGTAGGTGGGGCGTTTAATGTTCCTATTGGACCTGCGCAGCTCAGTCATTCCGGTGGCAGCGGCCTATGCAGTCAGGCCTGCTTTCTCTCCTGGATTTTGTAATGAAACCTCCTGGAACTCTCTGCTTGGCATGGCGGTCTCCGGCCTGGTACCTCCGTCCTCCATTCCTGGATTGCTTCGTGGGACATCGGCGTCTCCAGATAAGTTTCCACACCCCTCCATCGGGCTTGAGAGTAGGGTGTCCTGGTTTCCTATAGTCAGGGCTGGTTCGCCGGTTTCCCTGCCTGTTGGTTTGTATGCTCCACGGGGCGGAGACTCGCATTGTTCTCAGGTTTGTCCGGGGTCTGTTTAGAGTTCCTGGCTGTCTGGTTGTCTCACCCAGGAGTCTCCCAGTCTACTTTGGAGTTGGTTGATGTGCCTTCTCCACACTCGGCCGTCGTCCAGTTCCACCTTGTATGATTTGGGTCCTGTGACGGCCACTATCCTAGCTCTCACCCAAGTCGGCTACCCGCATAGTTGTGGGCAAAAACTAGATCGTCTGTTTTGAATGATCTGGTCTGCCTGGCTGAGTCCAGGGGTGTCTCGGGGTGATAGTTAGGGTGCAATCTATCTAGTCGGGACCTTAATTTCCATCCCATTAATAGCTCGGCTGGACTTCTGTGGGTGGTTGCGCTGGGTGTGATATGCTGCGCTAGTAAAAACTGGTCAATCTTTTCTTGCCAGTTCCCCGGTCCCATTCTGGTGAGCGTTTCCTTGGTCAGTCTCACCATTGCCCATTGCTCGCTGGACTGAATGGTGCCACCAGAGCATGCCTTATGCCCTGCTCTGCCAGGAAGGATTCCATGGTCTTGGCTGTCAGTTGTGGCCCGTTGTCCGAGACTAGGACGTCGGGTAGGCCATGGGTTGCGAATATTTTTTGCAATGCTCGAATAGTTGTGTCTGTGGTTATGGTTGACATAATGACTACTTCCAGCCATTTGGAATAGGCGTCCACCACGATCAGGAAGGTCTGTCCCCCCATAGGTCTGGCAAAGTCTATGTGTATTCTTGACCAGGGTCCCTTGGGTACTTCCCATTCCTGTATGGGTGTGCAAGGCGGGGCTGGTCTCATCTCCTGGCATGGCGTGCAGGTAGCCACCCACTCCGTAATGTCTCAGTCCAAATTTGGCCACCAAATATAGCTGCGGGCCAGCACTTTCATGCGCACGATTCCCGGATGCCCCACATGTAATGTTTCAAGGACTTGTTTCCTCAATTCTTGGGGTACAACGACTCTCTCCCCCCATAGTAGGCACCCCTTAAGGGTTGACAATTCTAGTTGTTTATTATAAAAGCTTGTAAACCCATCCCCCGGCTTTTCTTGCTGCCACCCCCTCAACACCCAGTTCAAAACCTTGGACAACACCCTGTCTTTTTTGGTGTATTCTGCAATCTCGTTGGATGTGTCTGGGCTGGCCGTGCCAATGTCTATTAACAGTACTTGTGCTATGGGGGCTGGGTCTTCCACAAATTCAGGCATCTGGCATCTGCTGAGGGCGTCTGCATTGCTGATGTTTTTGCCTGGGCGGTGCACTAGTTTGTAATCATATCCTATTAGAAAAATGGACCACCTTGTCATTCTGGGGGACATGTAGGTCGGGGTTTGCCGGTCTCCAGCGAGGAGTCCCAGAAGCGGTTTATGGTTGGTGATGAGTTCGAATCTCCTCCTGTAAACGTATTTGTGGAAGCGCTTGATCCCTGCAATGGCAGCCAGGGCTTCCTTGTCAATTTGGCTGTAGTTTCTCTCCACTGGGGACAATGTCTTAGAGTAGTAGGCAATGGGCGCCTTTGAGCCATTTGGTAACCGATGGCTGAGGACGGCCCCGACTCCGAATGGGGACGCGTCACAGGTCAATATTAAGGGAAGAGTCTCGTTATATTGGATGAGGACACTGTCGGATGAGAGTAGTTCTTTGACTACGGCGAAAGTAGTTCTTTGTCACTACGTTCATATTTACTTGTCAGCTGGACTCTTATTCTAAAACGACACTATACACTGATATGCAGTTCTCATGTGATACCTGTACTGCGCATGTGTTAATTTTTTTTTTCTTTGTCCTTCACCATGTAGACACAGACTTAGATGTTCTTATTTTTGTTTTGCAAATACATTACTTTTATTCTTTCCTGGCCTCCGGTCTTATTCTTGAGAATTGAGAGCATGGAAACAAGATTCATTTCGCCTCTAATTATTTTTCTCCACAACAAATGCGTTGTCCTCTTTTCATCCCCAGATCCATGTGGTCGTCTTCCCTAGTAGTCTATGGAGCGGCTCAGCAATGGTTGCCTTCTGTTTTAAGAAAATGCTATAAAAGTTCAATAGTCCCAAGAAGGCTTGCAGCTCTGTTTTATTCCTTGGGGTTGGGGCTTCTTTTATAGCTTTTACTTTGCTTTCTGTGTGGTGCATGCCTGATCCGTCGATTAAATAGCCTAGGAACTCGACTTGTTTTACACCGATTTTATATTTTTTCCATTTTTACTTTGAGTCCCTTCTTTTGTAATCTTCCCAATGTTTCCTTTAATCGGTCTATGAGTTGTTCATTTGATTCTCCTGATATAAGGACATCATCAAAGTATGGGACTAATCCCGGAATGCCCTGCAGTAGGCGCTCCATCATACTTTGGAATAGCCCTGGGGCGATGCTTACTCCAAATTGCAGCCTTTTGCATTTGAATGCCCCTCCATGCGTCACAATCGTTTGGGCCTCTGCAGTGGCGGCATCCAGTAGCAATTGTTGGTAGGCCTGGGCCAAGTCCAATTTGGCAAATACTTTGCCATTTCCCAGTGAATGTTAGGTCCTTCATGCCCAGGATGACCCGATCCCGCATCATCTCTTCGGGATTGATGAACTGGCACTTTGTCGCGATCTCCCTCAGCTTTGCCATGAAATCATTTATGGTCTCCCCTTCTTGTTGGTGCCGATGGTAGAACTCATTCCGGCTCACCATGGGGATTGCCGTTGGGGCATAGTGATCTTTGAGGGTATTTTGTAGAGTTGTCCATGAGATTGCTTCTATATCAGCAGGTGCGACAAGGGTCTGTGCCATCTTGTAGATCTTCGTCCTGCAATATGTGAGGAAGAGGGCTCTCTTGCGGTTGTCCGGTAGGTCCTGGTAATTGTTGGCTTCCAGCAACATCCTGAACTGACTAATGTAAGTGTGCCATTCTTCTGCTTGCGGGTCGAATAATGCTGGTGTGGAGGAGGTTTGAGTAGCCATCCTCATGTTGGCTGGAGCAGGGTCGTGCCTTGCTGTAAAGATGGCTGCGGATGCCATGAAGTGATGGTCAGTTCCTTTGTCCCTTCTTGTCCTGTTCAGTATCCCATCTTCGTTGCCAGTATTAGATAGGGGGTGCAGCAAGAAGAGGCAGGACACAGGAATACTTCAGCACCTTTTATTCCCTAGCCACTAAGTATGAATTGCCGGCAGGCTGCCGGGGCTCTCTATTTAAGGAGCTCCGGCAGGCTAGCCAGACACTGACAGTGGTTTATTTTTCCCACTGTTAGATCGTCCAATCAGTGCAAATCCATGCTACGTACATCTGTATGTAATACCCTCTTCTAACCACTCTCGAAATTCTTTGTCGATTTTTTTCTGAGATCTTTGTACTCCTCTCTCCTCTCCTCTCCTCTCCTCTCCTCTCCTCTCCTCTCCTCTCCTCTCCTCTCCTCTCCTCTCCTCTCCTCTCCTCTCCTCTCCTTGCCAATTTCCACTGTTCATCCTGATATCTAGTTTCCTTTCTTCTTATGTTCTTCGGTAGTTTGTTTTTACATTCATCTTTTAACAACTTCTTTGTTTTAATACCACTGTTCCTCTGGTTTCCTAACAATGAGATTCAGGAATTTAAAGCGATTACTGATGTTCTCTTTGAAAATGGTGGACATACGTTCACTATCATATCATGGAAGCTGGTTTTCTTCCGCTTTACCTTGATTTGAAATTACGTATATATAAGTGGTTCATACTGTCTTCCACAATCAAACTCTGGCCATGTCTTTGCTGTTATTACTGATCTCTTTCTCCTCCTTTTACCTATATATAGTCACCTTAATTTTTTGTACTCTAGCTCTTCATGAATATCAGTGTCATTCTGGCTGTTTGAAGTTGGTATTAGCAAAGAGGAAATAATTGATTTGGCAGAAATTGATAACTCATTCTCCTACTTCAATCCAGTTTCCTAGGCCATGTGGTCCAACTGCATCATTTTCTTCCTTAACATTTCCAATCTCCAATCACAACAGCACATCTTGCGTATATGCTCTTATCGATTTCAGATTGAACTTGACCATAAAACTAACCTATCAGCTTCTGATTCTTCTACATCAGTGGCTAGAGCATAAACTTGGTTTACTGTCAGGGTTGTCCATGAAATCTAATTAAAATTATTTGCTCTCTGCATTGCATTGTATCGTCTTTACTATATTCTTCCTGGATGTTCCATTAAAGTATGTATAATATATTGTATTGTTCAGATGACGAATTAATTAAAAAAAATTAGGAAAAGTGTCTGTTATCATGTTGTTGTTAGAAATGATACATATTTTATTATGGGACTGTGTAATATTAATACATTAAACTTAGTGTAATGTAAGATACATCCCCCAACTTTTCACAACGTGCCCATGCATTTGGACATTAAATCAGAAATGGGCAATAATATAGTAAAACAGACTATTTAGCAGTTAAACGAACAGTTATTTTAATTTTAAGGAAAAGTTCAGAGTCAGACACTCCATACTGCCATACCACCTCCTCCAGATCAACAACCAGCCCACCTAACCCTTCTCCAGTTATTTTTAAAATGCCTCTGAAACCACACATAATTCAGCCCACTCAAAACCTTGGTGCTTAACCTGGGGGAAAACCAGCACCAACCACCTTATTCCTCTCAAAGAACCTCCAGTGTGTTTTCCCACCTCACCCCTCTCATATAATTTCTGATACTCCCACTTCATTGTGACCCATCTCCTCGGGAGGAGGGGAAATTCCATCCCAGCTAATGACACATAATAGTGCTTTGCACTTCAATAGGAGGGGTGTTTACCTTTCACATGGAGAAGTTGCTATGGCAGGCTCAGGTTAGGGAGGTGGGGAAACTAGAGGGTTTTAAATACCAAGGTGAAAAGCCATGTACAGAGATATGCACAAGAACATGAGTACTGAAAAAAGTCAACGCTCTGTCCTAATCATAATAGAAGAGGAGCTAAAGTATGATTTCCCCAACTGTGAGGTGTACCTCCTTTGGGGACAGAGTGTGAAGAGATATGAAAATCCTTTTAGTTGCACATTGTTAATAAATCCACCTTTCCCAAAGTTCCATTGTGTTGTTTTCATTATTCATTTGTGTCCATTTTGGTTTTTAGGGTTTTTAGGGGAGGTTTGTACACTAAAGCAGGGGTGAAATCCAGCAGGTTCTAACAGGTTCTGGAGAACCGGTAGCGGAAATTTTGAGTAGTTCGGAGAACCGGTAGCGGAAATTTTGAGTAGTTCGGAGAACCAGCAAATACCACCTCTGGCTGGCCCCAGAGTGGGGTGGGAATGGAGATTTTGCAATATCCTTCTCCCCGGGAGTGGGGAGGGAATGGGGATTTTGCAGTATCCTTCCCCTGGAGTAGGGTGGGAATGGAGATTTTGCAGTATCCTTNGTAGGGAGGGAATGGAGATTTTCCAGTATCCTTCCCCTGCCATGCCCACCAAGCCACGCCCACCAAGCCACACCATGCCCACCGAGCCATGCCCACAGAACCGGTAGTAAAAAAAATTTGGATTTCACCACTGCACTAAAGGGAGGCAAGATGGCAAAAAGTTTAGGAACTCTTGGTCTAAAGGGTAAACTGAAAGAGATAAAACTATTACAAACATAAAGAAATTTGGTCCTAAAGAAGGACATAGCAACAAGACAATTAAGAAAATGTTCTCTTGTTCAATGTTTGACTTTTTTAAAAAAAATGAGATCAAGTAGATGCAATCCATCCAAACTTATATTTAATCCAATTTGGTTTCAGTTAGAAAGTGAAGCACACTCTTAAATCTCTCCCACTGAATCCAGTGGCACTGAAAAGCAGCTTTGACGTCATTGTACTTTTTATTCCTTAATCCTAAAGGGGATGTACTGGTGATTAAAGCTATGTCTAGACATCTCTCTCTCTCTCTCTTCTGTATTTACCTTCACTTTCTAGTGCAAGACAGAATCCAGAGAAATTCTTCTTCACTGTCACAAGAACTAAGAAAATCCTGTCCTGTTTATACCAGAAGATAGGTCACAGCAGAATATATTTATATGTCTGTGCTTTTTCCCTCCCATATCAGCCTCTCTTCCGTCTCTGCTCCCTCCATACTGGAGGGATAATAAAGCATTTGGTCGCATTAAATGCTCCACATGTCTTTGAGTTGGTTTTTACAACTGAATTGCAAAAGCCAAAAATACAATTATTGCAAACAGACGCGACTACAATGGAATCCTGGAATTTTGGGAGTATAAAAAAACCCAATGTTTTGCAAGTCATAAAACCACAAAGCAAAATGTTTGGGTCTTAAGAGAATGTATTATAAGAGAGAAGCTTCACACAGGTGCCAGAGTTCCTCCTCGTATCCTCTGCAGCATTTTCATGCTCTCCCAAATATCTTCCCAGCTGCCCTTCCTCCACCCGGCCAATAGGAATTTGCCAGCTAGTGGTATCCTGCCATTGGACCCATTCTTTCCTTGGTGGGTTTGCTTTTCACAGGGCGGAAAAAGGAACAACCCCAAACCAAGAAGGGGAGTAGCCATCACTCAAAACAACCAAGCACAGGAGGGAGGCGCTCAAAGGCTTCAGGAATGGGAAGGAACACAAAACCATCTGTTGCTCAGCCTCAGAGGAAATGGTGCAAAACTATTGTTGCAGCATTTCCTCTGGAAGAGAACCTAAACTGAACACGAATCAGCTCAGTTTGTAAATCCAAGCCCACAACTTTGTGGGGGCTAGAGGTGCCAGACACAGATCTCAGTGAAGCGAAGCAATTGGGCATGTGGAAGGAATTCCTACTGTTCTAGGCATGCTTTTGTGAAGGCCTTGGATTAAGGGAGAAATCCTTTCAGAATACCCTCTCATAAAGAGAACTGGCTATTGTCAGAAGAATAATTTGGGGTTCCAACTCGAGCCGGGGCTGCGCAAGAATAAATAAAAATTAGATCCTGATAGCTGTGAGGAAAGAAGAAATATTTATTCCTAGAAGCAAAACAGCTTGCATTTTTGGGCAGGATGAAGAGAAATGGGGTACAGCAGCAGATTTTTATAGGGAGAGCTTGCCGATTCTAGGGTGACACTTGAGGTGTGTGTGTGCGCGCGCGCGTGCGTGTGTATGTTTATTCTTGTGAACATGCAGTTTCTCTGGGAGACCTAATTTAATTAACTCTGTGTTTGCAGACCTTATCCTTTGATATGTGGATTAAGTCTGGGTAACTTATATGAAGAAGTTTGCTAATTTTAGTTGATTAACTTACGGTAGTTTCAACTTGACTGTTAATTATCTAGTGGAGACACTGATTGTCAGACCATTGTGGATTCTGTTAATATTTTAAGGGGAAGATGGAAACAATATAAAGAATAAAATGTATTTGGATATAAAACTATTATAATCTTTTCAACCATGTGTCCAAATGGTGGCTTACCTTTCTGAGGCATTTTAATTTCTGCACTTTGCAAAACATTGCTGTCCTCAAGAGAATGCCCTCATACATCTATATGAATGAGTCTGCTGCGCTGTTTGGAGTAGTTTCAAAGTGGATAAGAGGCAATGCTTATGTTGCAGAGATGGGCAACATGGGTCCTTCCACAGCCAATCCCCAACAACGCTAGCCAGTATAGCAAAAGATGAGGAATGGGGAGACTCACAGTTCAATAATATTTAAAAGAATTCCCATTGCCCATCCTGCAGGGGTGAAATTCAAAATTTTTCCCTACCGGTTCTGTGGGCATGGCTTGGTGGGCGTCGCAGGGGAAGGATACTGCAAAATCTCCATTCCCACCCCACTCTGGGACCAGCAGAGGTGGTATTTGCTGGTTCTCCGAACTCCTCAAAATTTCCGCTACCGGTTCTCCAGAACCTGTCAGAACCTGCTGCATTTCACCCCTGCCATCCTGGTTTCCTTGTGTTTCTTCTCACTCTCTCTGATACCCAATCCTCTTTGCCTCCCCAAAAATACATTGTAGATTGCAAAATCTGCATGTGTCAGCATGCCTTTTTATTCTTGTGTAAACATATAGAGAGAACAAAAAGTTTTAGGCCTCCATTACATGGATGACCACTCCTTGCAACAGGCTACTTCCACTTCTTGTCTTCCAGATGACTACATAACCCATCATTTAAATCCTCCACAAAATGCTGGGTGAAATGGTGGAATTGTAGTTCAACACCTCTGGAGAAAGTCAGATTTGAGTAGCCAGCTTTATTCAGTATTGCTTTTTCTCTCCAGAAACACATGGTTTTGTTTATACATTTCAACTGTTTCAGCATCTGCACAATTGCCAATTGTCACACATGTATACAATCCTGAGGAAATGAAAACCAGGAACTATTATTTCCCAAGTGATTCAGTTTTCTTTTTTTTCTTGTGAAATCCCTGGATGTGTTCTTAAAACTGCTCGGAAAGCCCAACCCCCTAATAATAATTGAGCAAGACGTATGGCTCACATGACTCAACCTGCATTATGTAATTGCCCACACTTCAAAGCGTTTGTAGACCCAGCACCAAGATTGGGAATGAATGCACTCAGAATATTTTTCTTCTGAGGTATGGAAAAGGAAATCAAATGTAAAACCTTGTACGTGAAAAGCATTGAGTCACATTTTTAAGGTTTATCAAACTAAAAGTTGCAAGTAACTGAACCACAAAAGGTAATTTGATTCTAAGCAATGACACTACAAATACGCAACAAATGACATCTTCATTTAAATGTAAATATTATGACTAGGATCTGATGAACCATAAAGGGTTTTATTTGCTGAGTATTCTGAGAACTGTAGACTTGCTACATTTGGAAGAGAAGAAGTTGGGGGAAAAAACATTTTGACAGAGATTTTTAAACATACAGTACCTTACAAATATGATAATGCTCCATCATCATCAGTCAATCAATCAATCAATCAATCTATCAACACATGTATCATTTTATACCAGCTGCTTCTGACAAAGTCAACAAAGGGATGAGCATCCAGCTATTGTTATTATTTTGTTGCACTTATATCCTACTTTTTCTCTGAGAGGATGATTTATAATATACTTCCAAAGGGATCCAACCACAATACTGCCTATTACAGAAGAAGCTGAAGTTGATGTATATTTGCACTAGCTACTACCTTTCAGAAAATAAAATTTTGCTTATTGATATGTACCCAAAAGGAAGATGAACCTGAGTTTATGATGATTGCCCATCTCCAAAAGAAGACTCAGCAGAAAATTTCATCTATTCCTATTATAAATTTTGAAGAAATCTTTTTTTTAATTTGCTTATTTTAATGGCATATTATCTGAAGAAAAACCTCTCTTCCAAATACACAGTAAAGTTCCACTTCAGTTAATTTTATCTCAAATTCAATGCTGAGTTCCTATGACTTTTATTCATAAAAAATAAATGTAATTCTCCGACAGTGAATTACATTTTTAAAAAATTCTCTGATAGTCTCCTTCTATGATTGATCAGGCGAAGGGGTTTGTGTGGGTAATTGAAATCATGGGCTATGTCATCAGACATGTATATGTCCAAAAGGGTCTCCCAAGGCGAACAGGCCATGATAGATATCACAGACTAAAACTGATCACATCTGCCAACCCGCATTGGACCAGCATGGCAGATTATGATCTATTCCTTCCAATCTACATGCCAATACAACATCAAAAATGGCTGTCATTCCCCGGAGGCCTGAGGGCAACTAGTCACTGCCCGAAGGCAGAGAGTGCTAAGAATCACCAGGTTAGACTTTGTTGGAAGAAATTTCCGTGGTTTGTTCCCACGGAACGCTGAAAAGAAATGAATTCCAAAGCAGCTGCCAGAAAGTGGGATTCTTTAATGAAAGAAGGCAAAAAGCATATGTGACACAGCTCAAGCGTTCCTGGGTTGTAAACCGACTTGGAAGTGTGACTCTGAGCCTTTTATGCTTAATTCCCCTTTGAAGCTCTTGCAGTACTTACAGTCTTCCTTCAGCGTTCCTTTGCTTACAGACCTGCAAGGTCATAAATGTCAGGATTGGTGGTTGTTACTTTTTCATCATTGTGTTAACTATGAACAATCTGTACAGTAGTTCTCAGCCTATGACCGGTTGCTTAACCACTATTTAAAGTTACAACAGCTACAGAAAGAGCACTTTACAGCCCATAGAGCACTTCCAGCCATTGTAAAATGTCATGCCATACATGAAGTATTTTCCCTTTTTGCACGGAGGGCACTTGAAAATCTTGAACGGGCTGTAGAAACATTTGAGAGTAAAATGGCTGCCTACTGGGCGGATTTCAGCTCCAAGCAGAGCTGAAACCCTCTGATAGGCAGCCCTTTTGCTCTATGGAGCTTAAATCCTTTGGCAGGCTGCTTTTTTGCTCTTTTTGCTTAACAATCTGGGAGATCACTTAATAACCACCAAGAGGAATGCCCGGATTGTAGCTGTTGAGTGTAACAGTCACATAAGCATCTTGCTTAATGACCATTTTATTCATTAGTCAACAATCAAGATGCTGGTCCAAATTGTGGTTGTAAGTCAAGGGCAAACTATATGTGACAGTCACTAAATGAGGGCTAATTGTACATGAGGATATCTGAAATTGAATTCAGCCTGTTCTCTGGGAAGTCAGACTTCTAAATTTGGAGAGGCTGAGGCTGCCAATTTTGTTCTTGTGTTACTGAGTTTTTGTTCATATGCTCTAATATTATCAGTTTCTTTACTGGCTGTTTTAATGTGCTGTAGGTTACCTTGGATTTGTATATATTAAAAGAGCTAGCAGGGTTTCTTTTTGGAAAACTGTCTATCTAAGTTGATTTCTAGACAAATACTGGTAAGATGGATGGATGGATGGATGGATGGATGGATGGATGGATGGATGGATGGATGGATGGATCAGAAGTGGGTTCCTACCGGTTCGGACTGGTTCTATAGAACCATTAGTAACGTGGCGGAGTGAGTCACTAGAACCGGTAGTGACCCACGCCTGCCATGCCCCCGAGCCGGTTCATCTTGTTTTTTGTTTTTTTAAGCACTGTGCATGCGCAAAGCGCACCCGCGCCCACGCGGTGCATCACTGAGCGAACTGGCAGCGAAGAAAAGCAGAACCCACCCCTGGGATGGATGATAGGCAGGTATATAAATAGATAGGTATTTTTCCCAAAAGAAAGAGTAATTGAATAACTGCACAAATATGCAGAAGCAGCTTTCTAGGAAGTTTGAAGGCTGACCTGAGGATATTTTGGGACTACTGCTATCTGCTGCTCAACCTTTAAATGTGTAAATATTGCATGAAAGTAGTAAGAAGTACATACCATTTTTACTAGAGGGTTTAGCC
>QLTV01002493.1:8824-20260 GCA_003457575.1 Thermophis baileyi
ACTATAGATACGTTGGGGCTGGGTGTGACAAGGAATGGCTGGGAGGGGAGGGGCCAGGCGAGGGACCCTTTGACGTGAGTGATGACCACCAAGCCTCGCCTGCCGAGTCACATGACCATGAAGCCACTCCCAACCAGTCACATGACCGTCAAGCCACTCCCACCTGGTCACATGACCATCAAGCCACTCCCACAAAATTAAGCCACTCCCACAAAATTAAGCCACGCCCACAGAGTGGTAGTAAAAAAATTTGGAACCCACCCCTGGCGCACACCATCCTTTTCCTTGTACGAAATGCCTTCTCCAGAGAAGGCATCTCTCTTTTTATATATCCTTGGTAAATTTGCCAACAAGCACCTTTAAATGTGTACAGACATACCTAAACAACAAGGCTATCACACTGTGGAAGCATACCCAGCAGGTTGTTGTCAGATATACTTGTTCCTTTACAAGAGTGAATACAGAGACAAGTTTGGTGAACTGAAACTGAAGATGTCTATGGAGATTCTCAATTATCCAGGTCATGGTGGTCCCAAAGGTGCTTTTTCCAAAAGGCAACTGGACTTTGTTGGTTTTTTGTTTGAAAACGTTTCACTTCTCATCCAAGAAGCTTCTAAAGTTCTAACTGGTGGGGAGTGGAAGGATTTATATTCCTTGCAGTCACTCTAAGAGTCGTTGAGGCCACTTGGGGGTTTATCTGTATCCTCAGAGTCACTCAGTGTAAATGGGTGTGGAACCTTCTTGGGACTGCTGAAAGGACTGTGTTGTAAACAGGAGATAGGTGGTATCATATCCCTCCCCCTCTGTTGTAGGAGGGCTGTTCAATTTTAACATAAATGACCTCTTTGACTCTTTCAAACCAGTGGTTCTCTCTGTCCAGAATATGAATTTTGCTGTCTTCAAAAGCATGACCCTTGTCTTTCAGATGCAGATGGACTGCTTAATCCTGTCCTGATGAGCTTGTTCTCCTGTGTTGTGCCATGTGTTTGTGAAATTGTTGTTTTGTTTCCCCATTCTGCATATGCCTCGCTGCATTGCATTGCATTGCATATACCACATTGCTCTATTTGTGTCTGGGTGTTTTGTCCTTGGGGTGGACAAGCTACTGTCTTAATGTATTCTTGGGTTTAAAGTGTGCACATATATTGTGTTGGTTGAAAATCCTCCTGAGCTTTTCAGATATTCCTGCAATGTATGGAATGACAATGTTGCTCTGTTTGTTCTCTTCTTTGTCTGTTATGAAGAAGCTTGGGGGAAGGATCTATAAATTTGTATAAATTGTATTAGACAAGTTGTATAAGAAATCACATATTGACTAACCTAAGCTTTAACAAAGTTACCGATCAGTGAGACAAAGTTGCTAATAGCTGACAGGAGCCTCAAGAGAAGGGGAGGGGGAAAAGCGGACAAGTGATAATAGAAAGGAAATCCTTTAAACTCACAAGCAAACATGAGAATTAATTAAATACTTGTTTTAAATTATAAAAACAAGCAAACACACAAAACTTAATTTTCACTATGTAAACTTAATTATAACATTTACAGTTTAAAGGAAAAGATTCAGTCATCGCTTGATTTAATCAGCTCTTTTTCCGGGTTAATAAGAATGCTAAAAATAAACAAGGAAAACCAATTAAGAAACTGATTTAGAATACTATAAATATTGCTGCTAGAATGTTTCATATTTTGTAGTCTACCTTCCATGGGCTTTGACTCTTGGAAATAAAACTTCCTCCTCTTCAAGTAGCACCAGCGTTTTTCTTTCCTTTCGCCGCTGAAATCCGGACCAGATTTTTCTTCTCATAATTGGCAACCACCAAGGGACTCCAACACCACCTGGCCAGCAGACTGAGCCCAGTAAGCTGTAACCCAGCCAGCGCCAGATCCTTTTTCTGGGGGTTCTGCTCATGGACTCTGCCCGCATTGGTACAGGCATCAAAGGAATGTCTGGAAGGCTACTTGAACCGGATGACTGTAAGTACCCCTCTAAATTTTTATCTGTTATACCCAGGGAGTGAGTGGAGTGAGTGAAGTATGTGCGTATGTGTGTTTTCCCTTTTCCCCCTTTTCCACTACTGTTTTCCTGCTCCAGTGCCTTTTCTAACACACACACACACACACACAAGCCAATTATACATATATATAATGAGGCGCCCGTACTTTTTAATAAAAAGTCCTCCCAAGTGAGGAGTTCCACTCGCAAAGTGATAGGTGGGAAGGAGGTGCCCATACTGCTTCAAATATAGCAGTCCTCCTAAGCGAAAGGCTTGAAAACTGACTGGCGGGTAAAGATAGAGGAGCTGCGTACCTCGCATAGGGGGTCTCGCGTGTACGTGTACACCCCAAACCGATGGGGACAAGCGTGTCATGTAGGGAAAGGAAATGGGAACTTCGGCTTTACATGTTTCCCCAACCTCTCCATTAGGAAGGTTGCTGGACACCTGGAACAAGAGGAAATTGCCTGTCCAGGTGGGAATGAAAAAGTGAAATGCACAGGATTTATGCAAAAAATGGACTAAGATACGGGATGAGACTGGTAATTTGATTTGGCCAAATGAAGGGACTTTTGATTGTAAAATATTGAAAAACCTAAGGGGAAAACTAAAACCTTCGCACTTACCATACTGGTATTGTTGGGCTGAGTTCTCAGAGCCAGAAAAGGGGGAAATACTGATAAAGCCTGATAATAATAGTAAACGTTGTATTGAATGTGCTCATTGTCAACCTAGTGCTCCTATAGAATCAGTAAAGGGGGAAGGAAGAAGGGGAGGAAAATTGATGGCACCTCTCCTCCAAAAACCAGTACCTAGCCGTGGTCGAGCAGGGATAAATTATGTGCTTACACACACACCCTTCTCACAATCTGACCTTGTAATACAGAAAAAGGATACACCATCCTTTCGGTCTGAACCACGAGCTGTTATTCGGACCTTACAATCTATTATTGATAGCTATAACCCTTCTTGGGGAGATATGCAGCTGCTAAATATCTTCCTTACAAAGGATGAACTATTTAAGCTCTTTGAGAAAACAGCCGAAATTGCTCAAAGGCCAGTGATTTCAGTCCCAGGGCAAAATGTCCCACCTCAATTTGCATGGCCAGTAAACTGACCTACATGGGATTATAACACAGCTGGCCATTGGGATGAATATACTAGGGCAAAATTAAATTTATTAGAAGCCCTACAAGAGCTTGGACGAAAACCCTTAAAATGGTTTGAATTCCAGCATAAAATCCAAAGAGAGGAGGAAACTCCAGATGCCTTTAGGGTCCGCCTCCTTGAAACTGGAGTTGCTTATGCACATCTAGATAATAATAAAAAAGATCAGAGAAGCTTAGCATCTGCATTTGTAGATAAATCGGCTAGTGACATTAAAAATCATTTCCAGACAGTAGTATCTAATTGGTCATCCTTGAAAATTCCTGAATTACGATGGATTGCCAATTTTGTGTATGACCAAAGAAAAAAAGTAAAAGAGGGAGAAAGAGAGAAAAAAGAAGCGGAGAAAGAAAGGGATAGGGAGCAAAGGCAAAGGGCTGAAAGAAAAGAAGATTTAAAACTGTTTGCAGCCCTCTGTCAAGACCAAGGGACTTGGGAAGAAAGACGGTGCTCCATTACTTGCTATCGGTGTGGGGAAAGGGGACATTATAAGTGGGACTATAGAGTCAATTTGCGCCGAAAACATTACCAAATTCCAGTGTTGCCATTTCCCTGACCCATTGATAGGCATTCTCCTGAATTAGCACACAAGCCAGCATGGTCAGAAGACTGTTAGTTTTGAAGACCAATCTGATCCTGAAATGCAATGACTAGATGCAAGTCCTATTAATTCAAATACTCCCTTCACTGGGCTCACAATTCCGCTTAAAAGTGGCCCTGAGGAGAACCTCTTTTAACGCTTACTGTAGGGGGCCAAACATATGATTGCCTTGTAGATACAGGAGCAACCTCTTCACTCATTACTCCTATTACCCCTATTCCTATAGGGATGCTGTCATTCTGATGGGAGGGGGGAGGCTTAGGGGCATCTCTGTATGGAAACGGGCCTTCCGGAAGTTCCGGAAGTCCAGAAATGGGCCTGTTTCCAGCCTCCGGAGGGCCTCCGGAGCCCGGGGAGGCCGTTTTCGCCCTCCCGGAGGCTCAAGGAAAGCCTGCAGAGCCTGGGGAGGATGAAAACGCCCCCCCCCAGTGCAGGAGGCCGAGTAGGTCACGCCCACCATGGCCACGCCCACCCAGCAACTGGGCAGAGAACCGGTTGCTAAAATTTTTGAATCCCACCCCTGCTTAGGGGGATCTTTGTATGGGGTTTTTGTTTCTATTTCTTGCTTTGCTTTGCTGTAACTTTCGGGACCTTGGAAGGGGGAAAGAAATATGCCTCGAGCAGCTGCCTTACCTCGTCTCTGGAGACGTGCAGCAGCGTTGCCTTGGAGACCGGCGCTTATCACCTTCTCAGCCGGAGTTTCTCATAACATCTTCACACACCGGGATTGGCTCGATGATGTATTGGACTTTGGGAGGGGCTCTGTCTGCAATGGTTTAATCTAATGTTTCAGGCGGGAAAAGTTACTTCCTGCCTACATCTCTTGCTGTCACAATCTTCCAATAAAAGTTTCCTTTTGAAATGGAATTCGTTTCAAGAGTTCTGCTTTCTTGAGAAGACTGGCAAGGCAGGACCTTACATTAGGCAGGAAGTGCAAACTGGTCAACCTTTAGAGGCAACAGCCCTACCGTGGGGACCGTGCATATGATGTCTACCCAGGGCAGCAATCAAGAAGATGCTGAATGCTGGGGAGAAACCTCCACAAAAACCCAGCAGGAGGAAACCCTCAGTGCCTGGGCCGAGGAGAACATCACCTCAAGTAGCTCTACAAAACCAAGGTGGTCCATCGGCATCGGGAAGAGTGGAGGCTGTGATGGCAGAACCAAGGGAGTCACCTTCACCTGTGGGAGCCGCCAGCAAGGCTGGAAGCGGGAGCTGGAAAACCTTTACGATGATGATGAACCGAAGGGAGATCCAGGCCGATCCAACCAACTCCTGAGAGAAGCCATGAACCTCATGAGAGAAGCCATCCATGGTATGCAGATCCAAAGCGCCCTGGCTTACGCTGTGGGCGAGGACAAAGCGCGAGAGGAAGCTACTGGTGAATGAGGGGAGTCCCCAACCCCGGAGACGTCTGCTGATGGCGCAGAAGCCACTGGCGAGTCCACTGTAACCCTGGAAAATCCGCCCCGGAGGGACTGTGGCACAGGGCCTGGCCCGCGGCTCGGCGGGATGCTTCCCCCTGGGGGTCAAGTTTGATGGGGACCCCCAACAACTGGGATTTTTCCTTGTGCACGTGCTAACCTACATGCAGGAGTATGGGAGGGACCTTCCCATAGAAGGAGCCAAAGTCAGGGTCGTCACCTTAGCCTTAGAAGGGGCAGCTGCGCGCTGGATGGTGACCCTCCACAATGCAGATGCCCCAGAGCTTCGAAACTTCAACCATTTTATGACGGCCCTGAGACAGAGATTTGAGGACCCCCTAGGCAACTGAAGGGCCAGAGACCGCATCAGGCATGTCAGGCAAGGACGCCGACCGGTGGCCGAATACATCGAAGAATTCCGTGACCTGGCCTGTCGCGTGGATTGGCCAGAGGAAATACTGGTGAGCTGGTTCAAGGATGGGCTCAACAATGACCTGTACAACACCTGCGTAGCCCCAGTCTGCCTGCATGACTGGTACGTTTTGGCTGAGGAAGCTGAAATCGACCAAGCCCAGAACCAGTACCATGCGAGTCGCACCTGGAGGAGGTCCCCACACGAATGGAGAAGGGAGACAGCCAAACCTCGCTTTGTCCCACCGCGCTCAACTGCCTGCTTCAACTGACTGTCGTGCAAAGGTCCCTGCCCGAAAGGGAGAGAAGCAAACCTCGGGAAGGCCTGCAAAACCACCACAGCGCCCCAGGGACACCGCTTTGAAGAGCCGCACGGTCGGGGAGTTCCCGCCAGAGTCGCCTCCGGTGCCGGGAACTCCGACCCCTCCGGCAGAAGAACCTGACCACTCGGGGAGTGACTACGATGACCTGTTGGTAAGTGGGACTGTCGAACCCATTTTAATCCCCATAGAACTATTAATCCCACTAACGGGGAGAAAAGTAAGACTTAAAGCATTGTTGGACTCGGGGTGCACAAGGAACCTAATAAGCCCTACTATAGTCGGAAGACTGGGGATCCAACTAAGGGCATTAAAAACTCGAGTCTCTTTTTGCCAACTCGATGGGTCCATTGCGGGAGGCACCCCGGCCACGTGTGCTACTGAACTGTTGGAGCTCACCATGGCAACCCACTCCGAAACCATTGCTTTCATTGTGACACCGGGAATGGAGTGGCCTCTAGTTTTGGGATTAACCTGGCTAAAGACATGGAACCTGAGGGTGGATTGGATGGAGGGGACCCTCTGCTTCCCTAACGGTGAACTGGCCCAGAGGGAGGAGGTAGCTGCTGCCGCGACGAACGGACCCCTACTGGGCATCCCCAGGGAGTACTGAGACTTAGCGGATGTGTTTAGTGAAGCGGCTTCGGACGAACTCCCTCCTCATAGACCCACAGACTGTGCCATTGAGATTCTACCGGGGGCTAAACTACCTAAGCCAAAAATGTACGCCATGGCCCCCCGGGAGCTGGATGAACGGTGCCAATTCGTAGACAAAAACCTTCAGCATGGCTTCATCGAAACTGCCAGACCCAAGGTGGCCACTCCAGTATTGTTCCAAGAGAAAAATGACGGCTCATTACGCCTATGCGTGGACGATAGAAATTTGAACGCTATTTGCAAGGAAAATGTGTACATCCCTACCTCTGATAAAGGACATGCTGGCCCATTTAGCAAAAGGCAGGATTTTTTCCAAATTAGATTTAAGGGAAGCTTATTACCAGATCCGAATTCGGGAGGGGGTTGAATGGAAAACAGTGTTTAATTGCCCGTTGGGGTGTTTTCAGTTCAAAGTATTGCCGTTCGGGCTCCAAGGTGCTCCGGCTGTTTTCGTGCAGCTGATTAACAAAATGCTACATGAGCACTTGTACAAGGGGGTTTTGGTTTATCTTAATGACATATTGATTTACACTGAAACTAAGGCTGAACATGTTAAATTAGTGCGGGAGGTCTTGAAAAAGCTAAGATCAGCTAAGTTGTTTGCCAAACTATCCAAATGTCAACTTGCAAAGATTTCAAGTTGCCATGAAACAGAGGGGGGGGGAGAGCTGGAGGAGTGGCTGACTGCCCTAACTGAAACTGCATTCCACAAATGTTTCTTTTACTGATTGTGTCCTAGGCTACCGGAGTCAGAAGGAGGGGTGTGGGGCTCACAACCCGCCAACGTGATTAATTGGAGAATGTGATTTATGACATGTCCAATAAGAAAGGGGGAAAACAGGGTCATGAGGACATGCAGCCTGCGTGAACTCAGTTCTGGCTGCATCGGAGTATTGCCGGAATGTCGCTCTTAATAAATCTTTGTATTTCTTTTGGACTTTGTTTCATGGCTCCTGAATTAATTAGGGCGTCTTTCGGAAACTTCACAGACAGCCAGAACTCCTAAATCAACAAGATTGCAGGGCTACCTGAGTCCCGCACTCCAAAACCACTCCCTGGCATCTGGGGGGCTTGGAGAGGAACTCAGGCAAGCATGGCAGAGGGCGGGCTATCCGAAGAAAGTCTGCTAGAAGCTACTGCAAAAGAGGAGATTGCAGCTAAAGTGCAGCCCCTCCCAGACATCAAAGCTGAGACGGCCGCTCCAGGGACCGAAGCAAGAAAGGATGAGTACTGGTGGAAATTAACCCATAAAGCTGTTGAAGCTGAATTCCCCCATCCAAACGCCCAGGAAAAGAGAAAGCCTCTGAGTGAGCTGGGAAGAGTGGATTGGATGTGGGACTGAAGCCAGTACCCCTCCCACGTAGTAGGCAGGCCACCCAGGGCAGACAACCACCTCCCTCTCTCCGAACTAAAGCTGAGGAAGCAAGCGCATGCCTACATGGGCCAACAGGAGGAGGGAGGAGCAGTACTAAACGAACCGCCCAGCTTCAGAGGAAAATTTGATGGAGACTCAGACCAGCTAGCTCTATTCCTTGACTCAGTTGAGGTCCACCTAGAACGCTATGGACACCTCTACCCATCCCCCAGAGCTATAGTGAACGCCATCACAGAGGGGCTAGAGGGAGAAGCAAGGGAATGGCTAGCAGCCCTCCATAAGAGGAGAGCCCCTCAACTGCAAGACGTAGATGACTTCCTACAGCTGCTAGAGGCCAGATTTGAGGAGGCAGAGGAGGACCCGTACGTGGAAGATGAGCTCAGAAACCTAATGCAAAGGGGCCGACCCATCAAATAACACATCCGGGAATTTAGGAGAGTCATCGGAAGGCTGCCTCCCTTACCAGAGCTGCTGTTGGTGCATTTTTTCAGAACAAGCCTAGACAAGCAAATCACCCAGGTAACTGCTTACCGGGACATCCCGAACAGACTCTCTGAGTGGTTCCGAGTGGCCATAAAAGTCGACAGCAGGCTGTGAACTAACGACATGAGAAAGCAACCGGACACCAGAGAGAGAGGTCAACCAGACCAGGCACCACCCAGCTGACGGAGAACCACAGCACCAAAGCCAGGCCCAAGGCCAGCTCTCCCACGACGTCCGCTGAAAATGCTACAGATGCAGGGGGATGGGCCACATGGCATCAGCATGCGCAACCCCGGCCCCGAAGCCAAGGCCAGAGCCGCCACCCAGGGCAAGACCGGAACGAGGCCCCAAGCATGCCACCAATACATCCCGGAAGGCCCTCCAGGCTACAGAGGTGCCTCCCCACCCAGTCGAAGGGGGAGGGCCCCCAGGAAATGACGACCAGTCGCCGGAACCCTACGACAGTGAGGACAAGGGCGAAAATGACCCAATGGTAAGTGAACCAATTCACCCTTTTGTCTTCCCAATACGCCTGATGGCCCCAAAAACAGGGACCCAGGGGGCTTTTCAGGCCCTAGTAGACTCAGGCTGCACTAGATGCCTGATCAACCTAGCCACTGTCCTGAAACTGGGGATCAGAGCAAAGAGGCTGGCCCACCCGATCCGGTTCAAACAGGTCGATGGGTCCCTAGTTGGGGGAGCCTATGCCACCCACCTAACCGAACCCGTGAGGCTGGAGCTAACGAACCACTGGGAAGTAATTCGATTCATAATAGCCCCCAAAATGACAGATGCAGTCATACTGGGACTCTCCTGGCTAGACAAGAGGGGACCAACCATCTGGTGGAGGGACCGACCATCTGGTGGGAAGGGGGAAATCGCAGACTGAGAATAGCAAGGGGTCCCCAACCCCCTCCACACCAGCATGCAGAAACACCGCTCATGCAGGAAACCCCCAAGAGCCCACCAGAACAACTGGCAGCCACATCCGACACGACCCCAGAGGCTGTTCAGATCCCGAGGGAATATCAAGACCTCGTGGGAGTATTCAGCGAGGCCGAGTGCGACGTCCTGCCTCCCCACCGTGAGACAGACTGCGCCATCGAGATCATCCCCAGGGAAAAACTACCCAAACCTAAACTGTACGGTATGAAACCCCGGGAGATGCAAGAGATGCTCAAATACATAGACAAAAACCTAGCAAGGAAGTTCATTGAACCAGCCAAGCCACGGGTCGCAGCACCAGTCCTATTTAAAGAAAAAAAAGATGGAACTATGAGATTATGCGTTGATTTCAGAGGAATAAACTGTGTGTGTGTACACAACCTATACCCCCTCCCCCTCATGAAGGACATTCTATCTCACTTGGCCAAGGGAAAGGTCTTTACCAAGTTAGACCTTAGAGAAGCATACGACCGAGTCCGCATCAGGGAGGGGGACGAATGGAAGACAGCATTCAACTGCCCCCTAGGGAGCTTCCAATTCAAAGTAATGCCTTTCGGCCTGCAGGGGGCCCCAGCGGTTTTCATGCATCTAATAAACGAGGTGCTGTACGAGCACCTCTATAACGGGGTCCTGGTCTACCTGATCGATATCCTCGTCTACACTGAGACCATGGACGACCACATACCCCTGGTCCGCCAGGTACTACAAAAACTCTTGACAGCCAACCTGTACGTCAATCTATCAAAATGTGAATTCCACTGCACATGGCTAGACTACCTGGGCTACCGAGTGTCGAGTGAGGGAACAGAGATGGATCCAGCCAAAGTACAAGCCGTCCTAGGCTGGCAACCCCCTCGCACCCACAGACAGCTACAAAGTTTTCTAGGGTTTGCAAACTTCTACAGGCAATTCATCCCCTCCTTTGCGAAGATTGCCAAACCCATGACAGACCTCTTAAAAACGGGGAGCCCAGGAACGAAACCCCGGCTGGGACAGCCCCTACAGTGGCACCTGACCTGCCAAAAGGCATTTGAAACACTGAAAGAACTGTTTGCAAGAGAACCAGTGTTAAAACACCCCGACCCCGAACAACCCTTCGTCATCCAGGCAGATGCCAGCGACGTGGCAGTGGGAGCAGCGCTACTCCAAAGAAATAGCCAAGGTAATCTACAACCCTGCGCCTACACCTCCCGTAAGCTCACGGACACAGAGTGACGATGGGCAACGTGGGAAAAAGAGGCGTTCGCGGTGGGATGGGCACTGCTAACCTGGCGACACCTGCTGGAAGGGGGCCAGAAGCCGTTCAAAGTCTGGGCTGACCACAAAAACCTGGAGGCCCTCAGGACCCCGCAAAAATCTCCCAAACAAGTCCGTTGGGCTCAATACTTCAACTGTTTCGACTTCGTGCTAAAGTACATCCCAGGGGGGAAGAACTTTCTAGCTGACGCCCTCTCCCGCATGCCACAGTACAAATGCGAGCGGGAGCAGGTGGTGGACGCCATCATTCCGCCTACCCAAATAGCGGCCCAAGTAACCACCAGACGGCAACGCCGCAACCGGCGCGACCAACCAGCAAGCTACCTGACGGCGAAACTCAAAACCGAACTGCTGGCAGACCACTGGTTCCGAGACAATCAACACATCCTGACAAAAAGAGATGACCTCGCATGGAAGGGGACGAAGCTCAACGTCCCGGAATCCCTATCCACCCTGATCCTCCAGAGGAGCCACGACTCCAAACCGGCAGGCCACTTCGGATTCCTAAAAACTTTACACTTAGCACGGAGGCAGTTCTGGTGGCCCAGCATAAAGAAAGATGTGGACAGTTACGTGAAGAGCTGCACTATCTGTGCCGCAATGAATAAATGACCAGGAAAACCCCCCGGACTGCTACAATCAGTAGCAGAGCCAACAAGACCATGGGAGGAGATTGCGATGGACTTTATAGTGGAGTTGCCGAAAAGTGGGGGGAACACGGTGACCTGGACTGTAATAGACTTATTCTCCAAACAGGAGCACTTCATACCCTGCAGCAGACTACCCTCAGCCCACCAGGTGG